>JAZGTH010000002.1:4360000-4960000 GCA_036877525.1 Chromobotia macracanthus
TTTGTACTGTGGGGCATCTCTACCACTGTTGCTAATGTAATGTCCTCTCTGCTTCTCGGCAGTGCTCATAACCTGTCTTTTTGTGCCTACACTTTATCTTTTGTTTGAAAGATTTTTCTTCTTAAAACAGTGGCTCCCAACCTTGTTCCTACAGAACATCCAACATTTTGGATATCTTCCTAATCTGACACACCCATTTCAGGCCTTAAATCATATTTAGAAGCTATATTTGAATTGGACAGGGTTACAATCATTTCCTTAAAGCAAAACCCCTCTGGTATTGTCATTTTCCACAAATGCACAACCTGTTGGGGGGTTTTGTAGTATACTTCATGGCACACTGCTCTAATTATATTCTCTCTAATGTATTCCTGCTAACCATGGCTTGGCATGCACTTAACAATATTAAATTTCTTATTTTTTTACCTAAATTATATTGTTTCATATTTGTTTAAGCTTTGCATTGCAGAAGTTGTAAATTGCTTCCTTCACAGCTGTTGAATGTACTGTACATTCAAATCATTCGATACAGTTAGATAATTGCATAACAGATAAAGTATTTTTGTTTCAGTTATATTTTCAAAACTTGAGAGCAGTGCTACATATCTGAGGCCTTTGAGCTACATGTAGATGTTCATAAGATCAGATAATTGCTGTTTTTAAAAATCTTAAATATTAGTAACATCACTGAGAAATGGAGACATATCAGTAATTGTTACCTAATTGTATTTAATTGAATCTTAATTACTACACATTTGCATATGGTCATATGTGTAGTAGCAGCACAAATTGTGTGTATTTGTGTGTGTCAAATAAAGATCCGTCTTTGCAGGTGGTCCAAACTAATAAATCTGCCTCTGTGCCGTCTTATGCCACCAGACCACCACCACCTCCATTTGCACGGTAATAATTTACAATGTTCTACTACATGTGACATTCAGTTCCCTTTTTTGTTGTTGCACTTTGTAAAACCAATAATTACTTTTCAAAGACCTTAAATCTGCCCTATATACTGAATTCTCCTTTTCTTTGTTCTCTCACCACAGACCACCTGCTCCTACCCAACAACTTATGCCTCAAAGACCAGCACCCGCACCCCCAGTATAACAGTTATCTGTCTGTTTATGGGGAGGGACAGACCAAGTGTGAAACATGCAGTGGGCAGTGCAAAGGAGGAATCAGGTGGTCATACCCTCCAACTCTTCCCCACTTATTCACCCCCTCTGTCTGTAAACAGCTGTAAACTGTCCATCAAACAGAGAGACAGTCACTGTTGTGAAAGGGACCACCACTCGCAATACATCACAGAGTTCAGGGTGGGAGCCAGAGAACTCTTTAACCAATAAAAGGCTCCCACAGTCTCTGGTTAGACTACAAGATGTCAACCGACTGATCTCCTTCATCGTGTCATGATTCTTATGTGCTATATAATACCACTGCGACCAATTGCACTTCAATAATATTCACTGTTTTATGGAAAATGTACAAAGACCCTTTCATTTTAGATTGGCTTTAAAGGTGATTTCTTTTCCCCTCTGTCCCTATTTTTTTATTTTATTTCTTTCTTTTTGGTGTGAAAAATACCACAGTCATGGTTACTGAGAACATTACTTGTTGTAATGTGTGAAGAAAAATGCTGTAATTTCATTTACTATATCCATAAGATATTTACAAGGTTATCATGTCATTAATAGCTTTTAAATGGCCCATGATAACTGCAAATCATTGTCTGTCCACTGTGGAGCATAATACTCACATTCAGGTTTTTTAATGCTGCAGTGCTTTATGTTAGAAACTAAATTCATAAAGTGATCTTATTTTTATAGTTTGATATTTTTGCCACCCAACATATTGATTTAAATCAATAATTTGACCACATAGATAATTTTACACAGTTTATTTGCATATTTTATTTATGCATAACTTTTATAGAAAATCTATTTTAAACTTTTTTGCCATGTGAAATTCTGTCCCCTGAGGCAAATGTCGGGTTAATACTTTTTGTGATTTTGACACTTCAAGTTTGGCTGCTGGTTTTATTGTGGTGATACCATGATTTGTTTTGTTTCTTTTAGTTTTTAATACAAACATCAATAACAATAAAAACAAATAGGTTGTTTTTCTCCTGTTGTTTTAAAGGGCTAAATGACTTTATGCATGATATCACATACTATGCCATAACTGCAGTTTCTTCCTTTCTGAAATTGTTTAAAAAACAGAAAAGAGAATTTTTTCTGCATATTTCATTAACTTGTGAAAGACACATTTCCTTGTAATGAGATTTATACCACACAGGGTAGAGTATGTGTATTGTTATAGAATGTGTGAAGTCATAAACCTTTAAACATTTAACAATTGTAACATGTCTCTGCTGATATTTCAGAGAACATTGCACAGTCATTATCCTGACAATAGAACAACATGTCCTGTTTTTGCTGAGTAAGGCATGCTCCCGTGTCTGTTTATTTTGTTGGTCTTGAAACAACAATCCTACCAAAAAACAAATGTTGTAACCCAATTCCTAGCAATAACCTACCAAATACAGTAGAGGGAAATATTAGGTTCATAAGCAGGGTGTATGAGCCCCTATCTCAATCCCAGCCCTAAAATTGGCTGTCAGAAATGTTGGTCCAGAACCAACAAAGACATTGACCCAATAACGTGGGACTCAGCAAAACAAGGTTCACTAACCAGAACGTTTCCACAATAGCAAACTCGGCCAAGTGCCATACGTGTCTGATAATTAGTATTATTTTATATCTCTGCATATTAATGTGTATGAGTGAAAGAATTATTTTTTTTCCTTCTTGCACTCTATTTCCATTTATGTGTACCTGACAGTTGAAGCAGTTGGAATTGTGTTTTGATGTTTATGGATGGAGGATAGACTCAATTTACTTTGGGCTACCTTTAATGTGATGATTTATGGTTTTGCATATGAAAATTAAAATCACTGATATGTTTCTATATTGTGTAATGTGCATTTTAAATCATCACACTAGACATGCAAAGTGAAGACCCTTAGTGCAGTAAGTGAGCTCTTAGTGTTATAATAATACTAATACTACAGTACATTATAATATAAAACCACAGAAATAGGAATAAACTCTGAATTACTGTGTTATTTAATAATAGCATAAATTTAGTTTAATTACTTGGCCTTGACCCGAGTAAAAGTAGGCGCGAAACCCATATGTGACGTCAGATAAGCATGACGTCCTTCATGACGAAACTGTTTCAGTGCTCGCGGCTGTCAGTCTTGAGCAGCGCAGGGGGTCAACGGAGCCGTTAACAACTCCGGTGCACGGCCTATTCAAAACGGACGTCGACATAAGTAAGTGTTTTTATCTTGTGTAGGTGTGCACACACTTTACTCCGCCCTTACGACAAAATGTGTTAACATTGTAAGCGTATACCGGGTGGAAGAGGCGCGCTCCTCTTTTGATTTCTTCTAAATTAGCCTGGCAGGTTGCTTGTGTTTGGTGTGGCAGAAAGTTATCTGAATGTATAACATAAAGGTTAGTGTTTGTGTCAGTTTAACAGAAGGTTACTAACAAGCTCAGTTATAAAACTACGTTCATGAGCCGGCCTTAAATCATTGTGGCTAGAGTGTCTGGGTTAACAACAGAAATATGTACATTTTCCCCATAAGACAGATATATTTAGCAATAGTATAAACGTAACATGACCAGGTGAGAAATGTTTAAATTGTGTGAGGGAAATGGCCTCTGATTTCAACGTTAGCATGGGCTGCTAATATTTTCGAAGGACCCATGTTTAGCGAAAGGACATAATGATTGACATTTCAACCCTCCATTAGCCTTGGATTAATGCTGTCCAGTCATATATAAGCGACCAATGAACGCTCTGAAACATTCCAATGGGCGGGGCAAGAGCAGTTCGTCAGTGAAGGGGAGTGGTATATGGACACAAGGTCAAAACATGCGTGTGGTGGAAGGGAAAGAGGGACAATGTTTATTTCTGCCACATGTCAGTTTTATGGACAGTTTAAGTTAATTCGTTTCGTTTGAATAAGATACAGTTTTGTTGCTTTCAGTATAACCAGATCTGATGCATATATCCGTACTCTTTACTTACGTGACGTGAGAAGCACCAGTTTTTAAAAACAGCCTTTGGCAAATTGTGTGCTGTAATAATGCTAAATATTTTACAAAATAGTATAAAATATTTCACTTATGGTGAAAGTGGAGAAATGATATGCTTTAAAGGGGAGTTATATGTTTTAAATGTTAAACTCAGATTTCAGTGGTTTCAACACTTTGAACAACAGTCATATGACGCTACTAAACAAAATCATGAGCAGACCTTTCTATATCAGTAGGCCATGTAACAGAAAATGCCTTTTAACACTTTCACAGGCAGGTGTGGCCCTATTTTAGTGATTTTAGTTTATTAGCTTAAGGGTACTTTAAATGGACAGTTCTAGGACACAGTGTCTCATAGTAGACCCACAGTTCTCTTAGTGCATAAGGATGTAAGCTTGAACCCCTCTTACAAAACAAATGTTCAAACACCAGAAGTCTTATACCCACACATATCACATGATATGTGATATATAGTTTTGTTGATTGGAAGACTAATTTTAATTCCGTAATGACTGGTATGCATTTAGAAAACACCAGGTTTTACACCAGGTTTTTCAGTTTACAAGGCATCATGTCCTTGTTCTTGGTAAAACAGTTGAAGGTGTTTTGAGCCCTTGGTCTTGTCTGGCTCTATGACCTTTGTGTGTGCTCTGGAGGCAGCCATTGTGCCATATAAAGCTGTCATTTACTTAGTTTACCATTGTGATACCGCTAATCTACATTTGATGCATAAATAAATATAAAATCTGATGTTTGCAAAGATACATAAAGGCCTTTCTATGCCTGTATACTCAATCCATGTACTCTATCTGTCATTTAATTGCTGAGATATCCCATTCTTTTAGACACTTCTTTGATTGACTTTTTCCTTCCTCAGAGTGCAAGAAGCAGACAACATTGAAGGCCTTTGGGAACGTGACATCAAGGAATACAAAAAGCGTGCCTCGTCTGTGCAGAAGAAAGGACAAATACGTCTCTCTTCTGTGGTGACACTAGGGGACGCCCAGGAACTCACCTTTTCACATTGTGAGTGTGGGTGTAACTAGTTTAATAGACTGCGATGCACCGCTTAAGGACTTGTGTGACACGGCTCCGGCCAATCACGGCCTCACAGACTGCTAAAAGCCTATCACAGCAGAGGCCAGCGGCCACACCCAGGACGTTTCAACCACTAAGGTGCTACACGGCACCGGTGGCCGCAGAGCCTTTTCTAAATGGAACAAGCTCTAACTATGTTGAGGAGATGTACTATGCATGGTTGGAGAATCCCAAGAGTGTGCACAAGGTAAGAGGCCAAAGGATCTCCAGGTGGATTATGGAAAGAAGAATAAGGAGAAACCCTGTGTACTTCTTTCTGTTGCCAAACAACTATATAATTCTGTAGTGTGCCATGCCACTGACATTAACAATGAGATCCTATATCCATAACAATTCCAAAAAATATCCCAACCCAAGAATATGATGAATGTCTCTCTGTCTGAATGTGTTGTATGGAGGAATGTGTGTTTAAGGTCAAATTACTGAGCTCTGCTGTATTTTTGGAGCAGTCACGGGGGTGTGCTGTCTCAGGACACACTGACACATGGCAGCTCCATTACTAGCATTCAGCTGAAGTTTTCACATGATGCACTCCTATTGACCTTTTATGTAATAATCCTCCAGTTATAATAACCCCTTTACAGTTCACAAGTGAGTACAAAGTTCAGAATATCATGGGTTAATGTTTTGCTCATTAATAGAATAGACCTTTCTCATACTTACAGTAAGTATGCTATTGTTTAATACTGTTTGCACCAAGTTTAAATAGCACCTTGTTTGCGTTACACAAACAGTGATTCTATCCACAAAAAGTCTGAATAGGAGTAATATGCTATTACTTAAGAGTAATTTGTCTGAGAAATAGTGGGTTGAACAACATGGTTCACTACTTGCTCTTAGTGTAAATACACTAAACTAATAAATATTCCTAAAGAAATTATTTGTTCTAGATAATTGTTTCTGTGTATATAAATGAACAGCCATTTTTATTGTTAGACATTCGACCTCATTATATTTGACACAGTCTATTGATCTCTTATTTCTTTAGAGCTGGACAGGCCTGCTCTCCCTCCATCTGCATAAGGCTTTAAGGAAATGGAAACATTTAAATAATTGTTTGGTTTGCTGTTGTTTTTCTCAGCTGCAGCATTGCTGTGGTTTCTTGATCTAAGCTCTGGATTCACTCAGTTCACAAAATATTTTATGCAGTTCCTGAGTTATTCCTAACTTTAAGTCTCTAACATAGAATCCCCCTTTTTTCACTAAAAGAAGAAACGTGTTTAAAAGTTAGATTGTTTGGCTAAACAAATTGTATTTTACATGAGGCTCTGGGGCTTGTATCCACTAAGTGTGCACCTGCATTCTGAATAATATGCAATTTAATTGACACATCACAATATCACCTCCATGAGGTCAATGCAAGGAGAATGCATAGAATGCTCATAGACGTGTTTCCTCCAAAAGAACTTTGCATAACTGTTCAATTTAAAATGTATTTAATATGTATCAGTTTTAATGAGGCCTTTGAAATCTCGTTGATCAGCAAGTTGGTATGCAAGTTGATATGCATGTAAATAGGCCTCAACACTATAATTACTGGAAGCTCTTGACTGACGTTAATATTATTTTTATTTATCTTTTCTATCTCTTTTGATCACGACTATAAAGGTCAATGGAACATATTTGGTTTAGTTTTAAAAAATGTACCTCAATATTTACTGTATTAACTTAAACATGATTTGAAATATTCTAGTAAAACGCTGTGTATAACACTCACCTATGATAAATCTTTACAGTGCCTAAATGTCTCTAAAAGAACTGCACGTTTGATTAGCAGGGTGATAAAACATGCTTTTTGTGTGTTAAAGTTTGCTGTGGTGCAAATCTCAGCAACACCAAGTCTTGGTCAGACACACTTGGAGTGTAAGTTGTTGATTGTCCATTGTTGGGTAAAATGTCTCCACATATTGCGTTCAGTTCTTATAGGACTTAATAAGAAGGAGAAAAGAGGTGATGAAATATTAACAATATAGTTGCTGTATTAATTCAGTTGTTTGTAGTTCATACTGTGAGTCATAAAATGTTCCACATCCACGTTTGAATATTTGTGTAACACCACAAATATGTTTCACAGGTCACATGACTGTCTAGGGTATGAATCTTAAGGGATCATGTTACATTTTCAGGCATATTTCTAACAGCATGAGGAAATTACAAAGTGAATCATCTTCACTAAATGTTTATAAAACTGTTTGAGGGGACAGGCAACCATGGAAAATCTTAGGGTTGCATACTAAACTTAACACATTTCCAGCAGAAAGTAATTTGCCTGTCCACGCAGAAAAAAAAAATCCTTAGACACAGAACCCACAGCCAATCAGAGAAAACATTTTTGTTTTAAAGTATAGTTTCTGCAGTGCTTGTTAACATTAGGGACGACTGCAGAGAAAATGCTCTTTGTATACACAGACGTTGCAGGATTAGCCATGCGCTAAGCAATCGAGTTTGCTTTGTATATTGTTGGTGACTTCTCATTGAGAATCTCTTTTTTTGAATTTCGAATAAAAAAATTAACCATAGATTAATGTTTTAGTTGATGAGATACAAGGGTACAAAATAACGTTATGCACCACTAATGCGCATTACATTTTTTTTTAATGTCTCCAGTACTGAAGACGACCTGATTAGAACTGGGCTTATCAACCCTCTAGTTTTTTATAAGTTAGCCCCTGGGCCAGTTTAATACTGGGTTTTGGTACCCATCACTACATACAACATTAAGCAGTTCAGATGTATGTCTAATTTGCCAGTAATTTCTAATGAACTTTTTGTCTTATTACCCAGAGAGACTAAATCTAGGTTGTTTTTCTGTTCTGTAGTCATGGGACATTTTCTTCAGGAATGCTAATGCTGGTGCCCCCCCAGGCACAGCCTATCAGAGTCCTCCCCCACTGGGAGTAAGTCTGGCTGGCCTCAGTCAGGCCCAGTCTCTGGTGGGGGCCCAGCCAAATGTGGAGAAACTTGTGGAGGACCATCTTGCCGTCCAGTCCCTCATCAGAGCTTATCAGGTATGAACATTGATAAAAAATGTTAAAAAAGGAAAATCTGATCATTTGCTATTTTAAAAGAAAATATAAGCTTTAAATTGATATCTCAGCATTGCCTTAAATGAGTTTGCAGCTTGCACATTTCACAAGGTAAGAGGTCTATGCATTTGGTTTAAGTTAAAATTTAAGTACAAATATTAGCTTATGACATTGTTTTGGAGGACTGTGGAGAACACTCACTAAGCAGATGACTCTGTTAGATTCAAGATACTAAATTGTCCAATGCCAAGTTTTGTTTTCCTATCATTTTATCTTATACGTTTGTTATACTAGCCTGTTCTTGGGCTAAATTTCACCCTTATGGGATCTGCTTAGTGAGCTCCTCATGTCTCGTGACTGCTGTTGCCTTGTTTCCAGGTAATGGGGCATCACAATGCAAACCTCGACCCACTTGGCATCAATTGTGTTAATTTTGACGAGACCCCAGTAGCTACTGGGTTCCAGCATGTTGGTGAGAAATGTTTTCTGTCCCCCAACAGCGCAACAGACCACCATTAATGAGCCCGTTTTGTGTGATTGTCGCTTTCCCCTTCCCTTTATCTTTCCCACTTTTTCCTGTTTCCTCTTCCCCCTGTTTTTCAACCCCCACACACCCCCAATGCTTCATTTCATCTTCAAACACATTTCCTACATAATCTCCACCTCCTCAATTTCTTGCTATTCCTCTGTACTCTCTTCCCCTCTTCTATATCTTTCCCTTGTGGGTGGTTTTGCATTTGGGTCCCATGTTTGTGGGGGACCTCTTGTCTCCTGTAGATACGTGGTCACCATGTGGCACAGCTGGACCCACTTGGGATTATGGATGCTGATCTGGATTCGTGCGTCCCCACTGACATTATTACATCATCGGATAAACTTGGTGAGGAGTTGAATGAATGAGAGTCAAGTCTTACATACTGGTTAGATTGCTGACTAGACTCATTAGTCCAAACTGCTTTCCATGAGTGTTGATGATTAGATGTCAGCTACACCTTCCTAATTTCATTCAAAATTGTTGCGTAGTGTGAAAAAAATAATTAATTGAAAAAGAAATCATCAACTCTCCTAGAATGCAGTTTTGGACTATGGGCTTTTAAACTGTTGTGGTTGTGGTTTGGTTGGATTTTTTTTGGGAAAGTTGAGCAATACGCTATTGTAAAAAAAGTATTTGGCTTGCACAAATGGGCCAAGCCTGCCACTCAGTCTAACATGGCTGCTCCACCTTTTTTGTACCATATGAAGCTTGGGGCAGATGGAAACCCTGAAGGTCGCATTTGGCTCTGTTAAACTGACTGGACCAGTCTTTGTACACACTTGACTTGCTTATATTCTTTGTTTTATGCATACTACTTTCTGTTTTCCGCTTTCTGTTTGTCAACAGCTGAAAGAAAGTTGCTGGAGAGGTTAGGCCTGATTTGACTGTTAGTTTCCAGAAGTTAAATTTAAAATAGTAAAAGTCTCACTTTCTTCTATTACTGCTGAGCTTTGCTAAACAGCTTTACTAACTCTAATGTCTGAGTAACTTCCAACACGTTCATTTCCTTTGGACACACAGGCATGCACTTCATAAAAAAATAAACATCTTGGAAATTACAGATTTAACCATGGTCATCTATTTGTTACCTTATTAAGTTGATAATTGTAATGAGTAATATCTACTTAACTCTCCTCAAATAGCAAACCGTTTTTGTAAAAAAACATTATAAAAATAGTTTTTGTAAACCATGTAAAGCTAATAATTACAGGCCCACATGGAATCTGCACTCACACCTCTGTCATTCACAGTGTTCTATGTATTCCCTGCCTATTGCAAATTTAATAATATTGTTGTCTAATTTGATTATGCTTGCATTCCACATAGAATTGCGTAGACTTACTCCAGAATTGATGGAGAAAATGTAAACAAAATGCGGAATGCTATACATTTATTTTATGCGGAAGACTATACATTTATTTAAAAAAAGCCTGCATTACTTAAATGTGTGACTGCTAAAATTACTGAAGTGACATTTACTACAATATGTCTTAATAGTAATAATTATCCAAAATATACACACATTCTTAATAATTAACATTTTAAACCAGTATTTTCAGAAAATGTAATCTGTATTTTTCATTAGGCACTGTGACTGGCTGCACAAATGTGTGTGTGTGTCTGTGTGTATCTATGGGTGTCTAAACGTGGAACAGGCATGTTGGCAAAATGTTAATTTCAGCAGTGCGTTATATAGGTATAAGCTTGTGTGGACATTGCTTGCTACAGTTCTTCAAGATGAGAGAACATAGAATTGTTGGCACTTGTTCAGAAACATGTAGGATTATGCAGTGCAAATGTGATAGTATGATATTTGCTAAAATATGGTCAGTTGTTTCTTGTACTTTTGTCGTATATTTGAAATGGACATATAATGGCACACAGGATTTTCTCTGCTCTTTTGAAAGACGAGTTTGATATATTATGTAGACAAACTCTTCCTTATTACTTATTCGCTGTACACACTTTGCCATCATTTCTCTTCATAGCATTTCAGAAACAAATGTGTCCATCTAGGACTACATTAACTTGACATGTCCTAGTGTACAAAGGTATACCTTTTTGATATCTTGGAATACCCTGATAAATGAGAATGCCACAATGACGACTTGAATTTCAAATTGGTTCTTGTGCACAATCCAGTACATCCTTGTTACTGTGCCTCATCAGGAACTTATTTGGGTAATTTTATGCATTTTTAGTATTTTGCACTCTTGAGTATTAGCATAAAACTTTGGCAGTGGATGACGATATTGAACAGTTCCACAGAACATACTGTAGAATGAACAGTGAGAAATGGTGTGATGAAAGTTTTCACATTTATTATCTTGAAGGTACAATAGCAAAAGTTTATTCATTGTAATGGGCTTGGCATTTAAAACTAAATCTGTTTTTGGTATAAGACACCTTAGAAAGGAATAGTTCATCCAAAACTGAAATTCACTCATAATTTACTAACCTTCATGCCATCCTAGGTATATTTAATCTTTCTCTTCAGCCCCAGTTGTATTAAATAATATCCTGCCTCTTCCCAGATTTGTAATAGCATTGAATAGTGTCAGAGATTTTGAAGCTCCAAAATGCTTGTCCATAACATTGAATCCCACTGGTTTTTGCGATGTTTTTCATATTGACACATATGTCAAGTGGTCACATAACACACAAGAACCAATAAGATTAGACGTTATCGACATGCCACCATATTTTAATTTAGAGCTGTGAAAGAAAGTAAGTCTTACACACCTAAGACGGCATGAGGTTGAGAATATTATGCAGAAATTTTCATTTTTGGATGAACTTTTCCTATTTTCTTACTTTTCCTTTGCTCTGCCTGGCTGTGTGTGGGATTTAAATTAAGCTTTCTAAGATGTGGACATGTTAGTCGTAATATATCATAAGTCTTGAAAACCATGATGGATATTCTGCTGCAGCATTGATTTATGTGCTTTAACACAACTGCTTGGTTTGATGCCTGAAGTGATTTAGTGGATTGGGAGATTTAATGGTGTTATATCTGGAATCTATAAGATATATGGTTCATCTCAGTGACTCTTCCAGTGTCATTAGTGAAGTTGCCTTAGCACTGAAACTTAATATGTCTAGGTTTGTGTAATGTTTCTCTCATTGGTTTTGGCCACATAAGGGGTAGGGAATGACTAACTCCCAGTGGATTTTTCTTCCTTGTTACTTCCTCTCCAGACCTTACACATGTCAAGAAGCGTCTAAGTGCTTTAACCATTGGAGGTAGGCCTTGATGACAAGCAGTTCTGTGCATCTTACTATTTATTGCTTATTTTTAGTAGCTGTTGTGGTTCATAGTGGCTTTTTTCTCATTCTGTGGGTTTTTCTGATTTTGGCAGCGTTATGGGGCGGTCACACTACACTTTTCATTTTGTTTACTTTCATTCATACACATGCGAATGCTGGGGAACAAAAATGCAAGCTCATGCAAAGAATTGGCTTGCTTCGCATTGTGAAGCATTCCAAAGTTTATGTTTGGTGAACTCTGACCTGCGAATTTGTATCACATGAAGACGTGTGACCAACAGAAAATGGATACATCGCAGTATGACCATTTTAGGATGGAGGAAATAATAATAGCAATAACAACAATAACAGTGCAAGCACATTGGAATCCATGATGTGTGAATAAAAAACCCAACACCGCCAGTATGCGCAGTGGCCTCCATAGAAATTGTGCATGCTGAAAGTCTAGTGTGACCGCAGCTTTAGTCAGCTTTGACGCCTTTTTTATTTATTCAGAATGTATTTGTAGGGGGAAAACATTAAATGTTCCTTGGCAGCTGTAACTAATTTTTAAGGATGTTAATAAAAGCATGTCTCTTAAATATAATTCTGAATGTAGAAGAGACTGTGAATCTTATTCTAGTGAAATTTATCCTAATTCTAGTCTTAAATCTTGAAGTCAATGTTTAATCTGATGTTTGACATTGTGTTCAGATGGACTGACTTTATTTAGCAAATAGAACAAGTTTGTTTATTTATTAGATTATTTAACTTTAATTGCTATAAGGCTTTTCATTCTAGTAATATAATAAAATCAAAATAAAGGGCACCCAGGAGAAAAGAGTAGAAATAATTTCCCTTGAATGCATTCAGCATCTCTTGCATAGAGAAAAAACAATCTAATAATGTGTTATTGATTCAGCAGAAGTTCTTTAGTAACTTCTTGGTAAAAATAACCATTGATGTGTTTTGGTGATATTTCAAATTGTTATTTCAAAGAGAACAGACCTGTAATGTATTGGCTAGAAGTTGGCTAGAAAAATACGAGTATTACTTACTGTAATATTAACTAGTAACTAGTATTACTCTGCATTAAATGAACTGCAGTAACATCTTGAAATACTGAGTCAAAATTGAGAGTAAGCAGTAAAATGGAACAATAAGTAAGATAAGAATAAGTAAGCTATTCTGTTAATTAGAGGGAACTAACAGAATATGTCTAGAAAGTGCCTGATATTAGTGTTTTTATGATAATAGTCATGTACTGTTTCTATATTTGCTTTTGTTGTATTTTATTAGTCAAATCTAGAGTAAAAATGTTTCAGTAATGAACTGGAATGCTTGCCGGGAATTGAACTAATATACATGTATATACATCTCTGTGTCTTACCTTGCTTTACAGAGTCTGAATTTCACTTTGCTGAAATTTCTCAAACCTGTAATTGGGATAAGGGTAATTCATATGCTCTAAACAGCTGTCCATAACGAACAGTAAGAGTGACGTATATTTGGTGGCTGTTTTTGCATAGCACTGTGTTAGCAGCATATAAGTCATTCTCCAGAACAAAGAGATCCTGATTATTAATGCCTGTGACATGAGAACATAAATCTGTCTGTTATGCTGGCACAATGGTGAATGGCTCAAACATCCCCCCCCTTCCAAAATAAATATTCTCATACCTCTGTAATCTATGGAAACTTACAGGTCTTAAACTGTTTATGTCAATTATTGCTCCATGGTAAAATGATGATTTACACTAAGGGATGCATTACACATTAAATTTACCTTAGGAATGCATTTCGCTTTGTCAATTTTTACGAATTGTACAACTGCAAAGACTCATTTGAAGAATGATGACCCAACATGTCAGTCATATTAAAGGAATTTTTTTTTGGTTATTTTCTACCTGAAGTGTATGTACCACATCTGGGCTTTGCTAACATCCAGCAGAAAATCCAGAGTACATCCATAGTATTTATAGTAATACACTTACAAGCCTGGCAGACAATTATGCCTGCCTTTAAATGCAGAAATGTGAGGCTCATATTTTGTGAAAGCACTTAAATTAAGTAAAAATGACTTTTTCAGTTACTTCTTCAGTTAGACTTTTAGTTGAAATAACCTAATATATTCCTTTAAAGTTTTCATTAAAGATGCTCAAATCTACAAGATGTTGCTCTAATCTAAATTTTTAGGATACACACATACAAAATGTGCTTTCTTCAGAGGTTATTTGGACGGGATGTGTATATTTGTGTGAGAATGCTTCTGCTCAGTTGGTGTTTGGGGGAGGTTATTTTGGTGTGAAGTGCTTTCTGGAGGCTTTGCTGCCCTCTGGCTTCAGATGTGTGGAAAGAAGAGTTTTATATGGCAGTTTATCCGGTTTGTGTGTTTAGATAGTATATTCTTGAATTATTCCACCAACACACACTTCTGCATCTCTACATAACTCACAGAAACACAAACACTTATAAACACAAACATCTTCCCTGTGCTCAGACTCTCTATCTGTCTTTCTCTGCCTCTCATTTATGCACAGATTAACTCACTAAGCATTTCTGCTATAGAACCTCTAACATACTCATATGCCTTGAGGTGCATGGCTGCCTCTTTTTGCACTGCTGCTAAACACCCAGTGTTACAACACTGAAAGGCAGTTTCCATGTATACTGACATTACAGTACCTTATAGTATAATGCATGACAAGATTTTGTCTTGTTTGCCTTTTCCTAGGTACTGTATCAGCATCAATAAAGTGATTGAGTTCATCAAATTAAACTTTAGGTCTGGTGTCTGGTGTTGCGTTTTTAAAGATTAATCTCTGTTAAAGCCCTGTGCCAGGGCTGTTAACTTGCACGCTTTTAAATAATAGAGCTATAATTGGATGTATTGTAAGTGTCAATAATTCAAAAGTTTAGTTTTTAATTTTTAATAAAGGAATAATGCTTAGTCAATATAATAATGTAATAAATACAATGTAATTATTAACAACTACTAGAATTAGAAGTATGATTGATGTATGGAATTAGAAGTATGATTGATATGATGATACTTTTTAACTAAATGACATTGCATTTTTTATTTGGTTCCAAAACCAAATTAAACGCATTACAAAACTTTTGTAATGTGTTTAATTGGTACAAAAATTAAACACTACAAAATCCTGTAGTTTCTAGTAAAATGTCTTGAATGTTTTAGTATTCTGATTTAGCCTTATACAATAAATCAGAAATCATTAAGATCTTAAGACTTGATTCTGTAAGCAATACAATAATCTAAATGCAGAAATGTATACCTACAATAATCACCAATTTGACAGCATGTCATTTGTGGGCAGCACATCTTCATGCAGTTTTTGACATGACATTTAAAGATGACACAAACATTTGCTCCCACCACAGTTCCACATTACAGAGTTTGTGTCATGAATGTTTGTTAGCAGTCAAAAACAACCTGATTATTAAGAAGTCCCATCAGACCACTGAATAATCCTAGTATTGTCCAGTTCTTTATCTAAGGCTGTACTACTGTTTAAATTCTAACCTCTAGATGCATTGAGTTCAACAAATAATACTAATAATATTAAAACTAAATGACATTGATAAGGCTGTTAATTAAGTTTGTTCTTTTTTATTTCAACCCCCCAATTCTCCACCCCTCTATACTGCTTATTATTTACAAACCACTTCTGTCCTGTACTGCTTCATTTCTCTCTCTCTCTCCCCCTCCTATTTTTCTCCGTTTCCATCTATGTACTAACCCATGCATGCTTCTCATATATCTGTTGCTTGTCTTCCTGTTGTTATGATTTTATTTCCTTTTTAATCCATACAATTCATCATGCTTTTGACTGGTGCTTTTTGTTGTTTTTTTCATGTAACACTTTGTCACCATGTTTCTGTTTTTCAATAATGCACGATATCACTGTCATTCGTTGACTTCATTTTTCACTCTCTAACTCCCCAAATGCTTATGTTTTTCTTTCCCTATTTGTCATTTATTTCTTTGGTTTCCTTTTTATACCCTTTATCCCTCTTTCATTTTATTTCTCATTAACTCTTTATTTGGCTTGGCATCTGTGCTGGTCATTTATTATGTGCCTTTTCTGTTGACCCCCTTGTCCTCCATCTTTCTTTCTTTCCACCCACCCCTCTCTCTGGGTTGGGTTGGTCATGGTCTGTGATTGGCTGTCAGGTTTCTATGGGCTGGAAGAGTCTGATCTGGATAAAGTGTTCCGCTTGCCCACCACCACCTTTATTGGGGGCAATGAAAGCGCTCTTCCCCTCAGAGAGATCATCCGCCGACTGGAGGTGAGCAAAGACCACAAGCACCATTTTAGCCTCCGATTCATGATTGTCTCTTTATTACACCATGTTAATCAAACCAGTTAAACGACTCAAAATCTCCTTTGAGAATTTAATTTCTCTTTAAGACAAAATTTCAGTGCTGTTGTTTTTAGTCCATGTAAAAGTTTACAGAAAGTTGACAAAATAAACATTTAATAGTCTTATCTGGGAAAACAGAACCTTATTATGTACATCATTTGAATCCAGTGTCAGATGAACAGCTCTTCATGAAAGTTTTGTTTCTTAGATGGCTTATTGCCAGCATATAGGTGTTGAGTTTATGTTCATCAATGACCTGGATCAGTGCCAGTGGATCAGACAGAAGTTTGAGAAGCCTGGAGTCATGCAGTTCAGTCTGGAGGAAAAGAGAACGCTGCTGGCCCGGATGGTCCGCTCCACTAGGTACATAGCCTCACTGTACTTATAGAATTTCGAATACACACTCCCTAATGCCACATGGATAATCATGAACACCATTATAAGACTCTACCAGTGTTGTATTAATATGTAAACAGATTACTTTAATAGTGGTTGTTAAAATACCTTTTTTAAATTGTAACTGATATTATGGTATGTAAAGTATGTCACTTTTTATTTTATTTTCTGACAAATACAAATTTAAATAGGTGAGACCAAAAAATATTTATATAGACAAAATCATAGAACTTGGGTGTTTCCTTTGCCCTGGAGCAGGGGAAAAATCAGGAAATGCTGTCAGTGGTGTGTCATTGCATTAATGTATGTGTTGTCCACAACAAATAAATGGCACTTCCGCTGTAAAAATACTTAAACTCTTGCAAGTTAAGCATAGTGTATAGACTCTGTATGAGGGAGTTTTAGTCAGTTTACAGTGGCTGAATCACTAAGTGGTTTAAAAATATTTATATAAATATATATCCTGATGGAAGGTGCAAGACCATAAAATGTTCATCCAACGATAGGATATCTTACTCACCTGTCAGACTATATATATCTGTGCACCCTGATCATGCGTCAATCTTCTGTCATCAAGCGCGTTCATGTATTTCGAACAGGAGGCGTGGCTTTTGAGAGCACTCTGAAGGGAGTGTGGAACCTTATGCTTTCAAAGCTAGCTTGCTGTTGGTAGCCTTTCTGAAATTGCCTGCCCTACTTTTAACAGTTTCCCCAAAAATGACAATTTTGTCATTTACTCACCCACATACCGTATGACTTTCTTTCCTTTGTGAACTACAAAACATGATATTATGAAGAATGAGCTGTTTTTTTTTTTACATACAATGGAAATTGTTAGGAATCTAATCTTTAAAGCTCCTGAAATTTGTTATTGTCTCTCAAATCACCACATGAATACGTTGCACAAATCAAATATGGCAATACGTCAGTAATATCAAATCGTCATTATTATAAAAAAAATTAGTCTTAGTTTGTGAGTTTAAATGGATGTTTTGTGTTCAAAAAGGTGTTAAATTTTTCTGATGTGATGATGTCTGTAGGTTTGAGGAGTTCCTACAGAGGAAATGGTCATCTGAAAAGCGTTTTGGTCTGGAGGGCTGTGAGAGTCTGATCCCTGCACTCAAAACTATCATCGACAAATCCAGCGAGAACGGAGTAGACACAGTCATCATGGGCATGCCTCACAGGTGGAAAAACACATGCTGATGGACAGAGGGAGGGGGCTGCAGAGACTGATTATTACACAGTTGTGAATCATCACAGCAGCCTGTGCAGATGAACAGGCTGCTGTGAAGATTCATTTATTGTAACATAGACTATAACTTTGTCTTTCTTTTTCTCGCTGTAGAGGGCGACTAAATGTGCTTGCCAATGTGATCCGTAAGGAACTGGAGCAGATTTTCTGCCAGTTTGACTCAAAACTGGAAGCTGCTGATGAGGTCAGAGACCACTCTATGTACTTTGTGTGTTAGTAGAGTGTTTTTATGAAACATTTGAAGCGATTTTCACTATTTAAAAGGCTTATTACTTGCTTTGTATTTTAAATCTAATAAGGTCATCAGATATGTGTGAGGGTAGATTTAGGTATAGGCTATAATTAAAATTTCTATAATTAAAAAAAATCTTAAGTATGAAAACAATTGTCTTTTTAAGAGATCCTCCTAATACAGCTTTAAAGTTTGTGTAAACAGGGATCAGGAGATGTCAAGTACCACTTGGGGATGTACCACAGGAGGATCAATCGTGTGACTGACAGAAATATTACCCTCTCACTGGTGGCCAACCCTTCCCATCTAGAAGCAGTGAACCCCGTGGTGCAAGGGAAGACTAAAGCAGAGCAGTTCTACTGTGGAGACACAGAGGGCAATCGGGTAATGTTCACTACATTGAACCCATCTATGTGGACACTATATGAAATATGTGGTGTGAATTATTCATTTAGCATTTAGCACACTATAGCATAGTGATTTAAAAGAGAGTTATTTGAAACTTACTACATTTTGCAAAGATTCAGATAAACTCCCTTTTCTTGTAAAAGAATTATGTAGAATAAAAACTAGAAGTTTGGATTAAAGCGATAATTCACTTATTTCCATCATTTACTCACCCTCATGTCATTTCAGACCTATATGACATTTTCTTCTGTGGAACACAAAAGAATATATTTTAAGAAATGTCTTAGTGGTTTTGTGTCCACAGTGGAAGTAAATGGGTGCCTGTGTTTGGTTACAAGTATACTTCAAAATATCTTCTTTTGTGTTCCTTAGAAGCAAAAAAAAAGGTTTGTAATGACATGAGGGTAAGAATAATTAAATAAATGATGGAAGAATTTTTATTTTTTGGTGAACTATCCCTTTAAGAATGTATATAGGTTAAAGTTGGATGTCTTTCTTTGGCTTTAATTTGTTGTGTGTTTATTTTAGGTGATGTCCATTCTGCTCCATGGTGATGCTGCATTTGCAGGTCAGGGCATTGTCTATGAAACTTTCCATTTGAGTGATCTGCCTTCCTACACCACACACGGGACTGTGCATGTTGTGGTGAACAACCAGGTACACACACAAACCCATACCTGGCGATCCGTGCTAACACACTCTGGCCAGTGACTTCAGAAGTACATCAATCTCTGCAATCTCTTCCTCAGATTGGTTTCACAACGGATCCTCGTATGGCACGCTCCTCTCCGTACCCCACTGATGTGGCCCGTGTGGTTAATGCCCCCATATTCCATGTCAACGCTGATGACCCTGAAGCTGTAATGTATGTATGTAATGTGGCTGCAGAGTGGAGAGCAACCTTCCACAAAGATGTCGTGGTGGACTTGGTGAGTGACAGTGTTGTTCTGTCATGTGACTGATACCCCAGTTTATATATAAATGCTCTTTCCACAGTAACAAGGACAAATGTGCCAAATTATGTCATTGGGCAGAAACAATCATAGTGTCCAAAATCACACCCATATCCCCATGTAGTGTGCTGTTTGAGGAAAGGGACATTTGTAGTGGTGTTCAAAGCCATAGTGCACATTATCAAGTGCATGCAATCAATCCCATGATGCACCACAATTACGAGTGTACAGCCAATGTTGGTGCTACTTGCTGCTACTCCTTCAGTGTAAGGGTTGTTCTGAATGAATTTCCATGTCTCATCAGAATGAATCACAGCCTTTTGGCGCACTGTCTGAATTTGCCAACATACTTTAATTGATTCCTTCAAGTGAGCTATATTTGTGACTTAATGTAGTGAATGAGCCGATTTCAGACACAGCCATAGTGATATCCAAAACATCCATCAAACATCAAACAAATGTCTTCTTCCCTGTAGGTTTGTTACCGTCGTATGGGTCACAATGAGATGGACGAGCCTATGTTTACTCAGCCACTGATGTACAAACAGATCAAAAAGCAGAAGGGAGTTCTACAGAAATATGCAGAGAAGCTTATTGCTGATGGTGCTGTCACACGACAGGAGTATGAGGTGAGTTGTCACTTCTGACACTGCCAGTCTGCTGTGTTAGATCCAAGCTTCACTTTATCTCTCACACTTCTGGTCAGGTGTTCTCTTTCCAGTTGGAAAGGAAAAACATTGTGATGAAGTTTGACTGTTTTGTTGTCGCTGTTTTAGCTTTTACTTTAAACATAACAGAATGATATTTTATTAAATCATTGTGACTGTGTTTACAAAGCACCAAACAATTAACCTATTCCTCTGACTCCACCCACAGGAGGAGATTGCCAAGTATGATAAAATCTGCGAGGAAGCTCATGTTCGCTCAAAGGATGAGAAAATCCTCCACATCAAGCACTGGCTGGACTCCCCTTGGCCCGGTAAACTATTGAATTTGGTTAAAGCAATTGTATTAATAAAGTATCATCTAAGTTTATAGATGATACAACATAGCTTTTAATGTTTTCAGGTTTTTTCACTTTGGATGGCCAGCCCAAGAGTATGAGCTGCCCATCTACCGGCCTGTCTGAGGAGGAGCTCACCCATATTGGGCAAGTGGCATCATCAGTACCTGTGGAGGACTTCACTATTCATGGAGGTACACTACACACACACACAATCATGCATGTGGGCACATGTTCCCTAAATCTGTATGCATACTTTCTATGCATCCTTAGCAATAATGCTTTGTTTTCCCCTCTCTGTTTCTCTGAATCACATGCAGGTCTGAGTCGTATTCTGAAGGGTCGCGCTGACATGATCAAGAACAGGACGGTGGACTGGGCTCTGGGAGAGTACATGGCTTTCGGTTCTCTGCTCAAGGAGGGCATCCATGTGCGCCTCAGTGGCCAAGATGTGGAGAGAGGAACCTTCAGGTACAACAATAAGCAAAGCCCTTCCCACAATAAATCTCTTAAAAGTTAATAATAATTCTCTAGTGAACAATTCTCTTCATCGTAAAAGTGAAACTAAATAGCCAAATTTCAATGAAAGACCCTTTGTTAAAAGAAACAGGCATGGTTGGTTCCATGTAAAAGGTTAAGAATACCCATTTAACAAACAATTTAATGTAATAGCACTGTGACAACCAAAAATATTACTGTCTTTAGAAAGTAAATATAGCTAGGTAGCAAGCTCTGTCATTTCATTATAAACATTGTGTGTAGTGCTGTATGCTTGTTTTCTTTTTCTCAGTTACCTTGCAAGAGCATTTAGAGGTAGATTATTGTAGGGGTTAGGCATTTTGGTGTCAACACCAAAGCCGTGCATGGATCAGTTTTGACATTATGAGAATTGCCATAGAAAACAAATCAGTGAAATCTCTTTTTAATCTTGTAATTATGGTGATTTTGACTCATTGTTTTGGATTTACTGACCTGTTTGTGTTACTGTTTCTTTGCAGTCACCGTCATCACGTTCTCCATGATCAGAATGTGGATAAGAGAGTCTGCATCCCCATGAACCATATGTCCCCTAACCAAGCCCCATACACAGTCTGCAACAGCTCTCTGTCTGAGTATGGAGTACTAGGTATTCAAACATTCACACTCAATGCATTTCAATGCAAAACAAATTTTCCTACATAATGACAAATATTTCTTTCTTTTTCATCTTTGTGGCTTTTTCTTAGGTTTTGAGTTAGGCTTTGCTATGGCCAGTCCCAATGCCCTCGTTCTGTGGGAGGCCCAGTTTGGAGACTTTCATAACACAACTCAGTGTATAATAGACCAGTTCATCTGCCCGGGACAAGCTAAATGGGTTCGCCAGAACGGCATTGTCTTATTGTTGCCACATGGCATGGAAGGCATGGTGAGACTACGTTACCTATGATTCACATCTCCTCATCACTATCACTTTCTGAAGAACCAAAAAATCACTTTCTGCACCCAAAAAATGAAAATGCTCTTTAAAGCCTATATGAAAATTTTCTTTCAATAGAACACAAAAGGTGAAAATACTAGAAAGTAAACAGGGACTGGGGGTGTCAAGTTTTTAAAGCAACAAAAAAATGTAAGGAGACATTTGACTGATGTCTCATGAAGTTATTAAAAGCTTTGTGTAAAGAACAGACCCAAATTTAAGACATTATTCACTGAAATCAAAATATCTACCGTGGCTTACCTTAGTACATTCATGAAAGAAGTAACAATCTGAATGAAGCAACAATCAGATCTTTTCAGCAATTAGATTCACCCAGTTATATAATTTTCATTTTTGAGTAAATTATTTTTACTTTTCCCTTCACTCCTCTGTATGAGTTCACTGTAAATGAGTTGATATTTCGCTCTCTCTCTCCCCCTCTCCTTTGCAGGGTCCAGAGCACTCATCTGCTCGTCCAGAACGCTTCCTACAGATGTGCAACGATGACCCTGATTTTAACCCTGTAAGGCTCTCCACACCTTCCTAGCACTTCTTTTATTAGCCTGGTTATGTTTCTTTATTCGCTGACACTCCTTTTTCTTAACAACAATGAATTACAAGGTACTTTCCACACATTTTAGAATCAGGGCCTAAATTGGCAGCAGTTTAATTATTCCTGCAATTCCATGCGGGAAATTTAAATTCAGCATTTATGCACTATAATGTTTAGGTAGAATTCATAATTAAAGAAACAGTGCACCAAAAATTAATTTTTCCAAAAATTACTCGCCCTCAAAGCATCCTAGATGTGTATGACTTTCTTCTTTCAGCCGAACAGAATCATATAATAAATATTATCCTGGCTCTGCCCAACTTTAATTTGACAGTGAATGAGAATAATTTTGAAGCTTCAAAACACATCCCTCTATCATAAAAGTAATCCTAACGATTCCAGGGTTCATAAATGGCTTCTGAAGTAAAAAGATATGTCTGTGGAATAAAAGCTTACTATTGTGAGGGTATTTAGTGATCAATATGGCATGTTTGAATGTAAACCTGTATAAAAGACTACACGGCAGCACGCTGACTACACGTCTATAACACCAAATCTCAGTGGTTCTTGACTGCATGTTTTGCCACAATGCACATTAAGACTAGTCCTGAAATGCAAGAACCAATGAGATTCACTGTTACCGTTGTGGAGTCGACGTGCTGCCATGTTCAGATTACTTTCACGGTGAATGAATGCACTTTTGGGGGGGTTCAAAATCATGGACACTTCACTGCCATTTTAAAGCTGGGAAGAGCCAGGATATTGTTTAATATAACTTTGATTCTGTTCGGCTGAAAAAAGGTCATATACACCTAGGAAGTCTTGGGGGTAGTTCATGGGCAAAATTTAATTTCTTGGTGAACTATTCTTTTACTGCACACAGATTAACAGATGTAATAAATGCTTTTGTTTTTCTTTCTGGATGTAATTTACTAATCATAAATGTGACTTAAAATTGATATCAATTCTGAAACCAGACAGAAAAATGTAATATGTAAATGTAATATAAGTGCCCTTTGTTTTTTGATCAACTGCAGAAAATCACAGAGGACTTTGCGGTGCGTCAGCTGTATGACTGTAACTGGATTGTTGTAAACTGTTCAACTCCTGCCAATTGTTTCCATGTGCTGAGGAGGCAGATTCTTCTTCCCTTCAGGAAACCTGTAAGTTCGAGTTTGAGAGCATCAAAGCCATCAAATAATTCCGCAAACCAATGATTTATTTAAATGATTTTGAACTGAATGGTTTAGAACATTAACTGTTTTTGTTTTTCTTTAGCTTATTATTTTTACCCCCAAATCTCTGCTGCGCCATCCGGAAGCAAAGTCTAACTTCAACGACATGCTACCAGGTCAGTAGCTACTAGTGACTGTGATCTGTTAAGACTTAAGTGTGGAATTCACTAAACAGTTCTGCTGCTTCGACAGTGTATTGCAAATTGTGCTTGTATAGCAGGGTGAAGACACACTTGTTTTCAAATTCAGTACTATAGGAGTCTGAACTATTATTTCAATAAAATACACAGTGTATATTTTCAGGTGCCTTTCAAAACTCTGAGCTTTTGCATATGCATGTATAAGTAATAAATAATGTGCAACAAAATTAAAAGAAAAAATACTTGAAATAAAATAAAGTGCTATGTTAAGCTGTTCCAATAAGTAACAATTAAAAAAAAGCTTTGTATTATTTTTGTAATTCTGAGTGGGTTGCAGATGGATAAATCATTAATACAAAATATTGACTACATTCTCCGAAATGTGAACGTATTTATAACTTAATTTTTGTCAGGTACTAATTTGCAGACTCTGATTGTACTGCACAGGTGAGGCACTGAGCATTAATACCAAATGTTCAACTTTGGTTAAAACTCTGCGCTTGTCAATGTCACTTTTTATTCAGCCATCCAATCACAGTGCAGGAGGAGCAGGACTAATACAACTAACAAAGCAGCATCCTAGTTATTGTAGAACTGTGTGTCTGTGTACAACGACTGAATACATGCAGAAGTTAATACTAATATCTCTGACTGTCCATTTGTAAACCAAGTGTTATAGCCCGGTTACCACAATACAATAATACTACACAATACAATAATACTACAACTAACATTTTCAGAAGAGTGTCTTCAGATGTGTTAAAATGCTTTGGTGGGCACACAGATTTAAAACAAATGCAATGTGACAATCGGGTGGCAGTAGGGTGTGGATATCTAGACCAGAGAAATTGAAAGGTTTGGGTGAGTGGCAGGTGGATGATTTATTTTTAATAGCAAATTTGGGTAATGTTAGAGTTGATCCACGCATCTCTAGTGTCAGGTAAGGGGGCACTCAAGTTGATTGTATTGCCATAATATGCTATCAGTATATGACAGTTTGCATACTGTTTCAGCCTTGTCTAGCATGTGTTCCACGCTTGGGATTTAAAACGCAAGGGGACAGACAGAATTCTCAAAGATGTTTGATTGTCCACCATGGCTTTGCTTTGTCATACCAGCTTTTATCATGTTTAAATCCATTTACTACAACTATATAGATTTTCCCCAAAAATCAACATACACAATACAATAAAGTCTGTAGTTTTACACTGGACCATGGCCATTGGTTTTGAAATCATTATTGTAATTTTGTTGTGTACAGATGCTCCACCTTGCCTGGTTTCATTCTTTGAACCTTAAAACATTTGCATTTATTTAAACTTGGAGAAACTTGATTTTTTTGTGAACTCAAATTACTGGATTAATTTTGAGTTTGTCTATTCGTGTATCTCTTCAGGCACTCATTTCCAGCGTGTTATCCCAGACAATGGAGTTGCGACCCAAAACCCCTCTGAGGTGAAACGCATCATCTTCTGCACAGGAAAGGTCTATTATGAGCTCACACGTGAACGCAAAGCACGCAACATGGAGAATACTGTGGCTATTACTCGCATTGAGCAGGTACCACTGCCTACAGCAGAAAATTAAGAGTTTTCTTTAACTTCTTCAGTAAATACAGTGTCTGATTATTTGTGATGTGATGGTCTGACTCTTCCTCTCCCCAGCTTTCTCCTTTCCCATTTGACCTGGTGAAGGCTGAGACTGAGAAATACCCCAATGCTGAGCTGGTCTGGTATCAAGAGGAGCATAAGAACCAGGGTTACTATGACTACGTCAAGCCCCGCATGCGTACTACTATTGAACGTGCTAAGCCTGTCTGGTAAACTCTCCTCTCCTCATATAGACCTGTGATATTCCAGACTGTCTATATTTTCACAAATCTTCACTCTGTCTTTCTGCTTGTAGGTATGCCGGCCGTGAGCCTGCTGCTGCTCCTGCCACTGGAAACAAGAACACCCATCTTCTAGAACTGAAGCGTTTCCTTGACACTGCCTTCAACCTGGACGCCTTCAGAGATCACGTCTAAATCAGTCCTCCAAGCAACAATGAAAACATAAACTCACAAACACAGTTTTCATTAAGCAAATACACAAGAGTTTTTTTATTTACCCATAAAGAACAGAGAGTGCAGAATGCAATTTATCCTTTGTGTTCTAGCATACAAGACCCACTCTTCATTTTTAACATACATACTCTCTCCTGCATGTATCTGCAGTATACATTCAGCAGGCTGTTGTGTTTCAAGCCGTTTTCACCACTGTTGCCCAGTTAAACATCACCAAAAATAATGAAACCACACAAAGGGCAAGAGATACAAAATAAGACCGATCACCCAACAATACATTTTTTAAAAATAACTTATAATTTACTAATTTAATCTCATATTATTCAAACCTTGTATGACTTTCTTCCAAAAAAATGGAATCCATCCTTTTTTATTTAAAGCAGATGTATTCTCTATAGAAAAGAGCACCTCGGATATTCTGTCATAGCTCATTTTGTGTTCGTAGAAAGAGGTTTTGGACAAAATTAGGTACATAAATGATTACATACTGACATTTTCATTATACATGGCAGCACAGGTGTCAATTTTAAAAGACTTTGAATTTTCAATGCATTTTGAACCAAAGCACAGTTTCAGTCTGGTTCATAAAATAATTTTTCATGCAGTAAATTGGCATCTCTTGCCTCTTAACTCATTAAAAGGATTTATGTTGGCAGTGGTAACTGGAGTTTCAGGACTCCAGCTTCCTCCTCTGCACACGGCACTGTGCCATAGAAAAGTGCATGTCTAAGGCTTTATCGTAGGGCTTTCTGACTGCAGCGTCCATCACAACTTAAGTATCTTTCTGGCTTTAATTTATGTTGGTGTGTTTTTCTTTTGTTTTACATTTGTACTGATAATTGTGGACTAAATTCAGAATAAGGGAAAATGTTGGCACATACCTTTGCAGGGTCTCAGTGGGAAAGATTGTGAAGCGGTTAAAATGACACTTTATCTGTATCTTTGCACTGTTTAAAACAGTTGAGTTCTCAAAGCTGATGTTGAAGTTGACTGTACTTATGTGAAAATGACTTGAATTCTGAGGAGAAGAGGCTTGATATCCAAATCAGGACAGTGTGGAGAATGGTTGAGGGCACCTTTATTTGTATGTGCCTCAGATCTGTCAGTTTTGTCTGTTTCATTTGTCTGCAAATTGCATTGTATATTCTGCATGCTCATCTAGTCATTGATGCAGCCTGATGCAGAAGAAAATCCCCCATTATTAATTTTTTTCCATCTGATACCTTGTGCCATAAAGCCCAACCCAGCTGCAGGAAGACTTTAAAATGGCTTTTAAAATGACAATAAAACAGTTTGTGGTCACTATTTCAAATAGAATTGGGAGATCACATTTGTTTGTTTCTGTCACAGAGAAAGCAAATTATTTATTTTTCGAGGATTAAGATTCTGTCCTCATAATGGTTTAGCTTCATACAATAAACTCATTTTCTTCTCAAATATTTGAAGTTGTTCTCTTATTGGTAAATTTGGTAGATAAATGTGCTTGCAAATTAATAAATATAATTGAATATAATAGTCTCTGTTCAGATTTGAATTAAATGGAATATTCTGCTGCCCCACCTCCAAATGTGGTGGGGCAAAATTTATATTTATTCACTTCAAAATTACAGGCAAGAGTGTAGAATGCAGTTGAACCTGAACTCTGCAGCAAAGTAGATCTTCAGCAGGACTGAACATCTGAAACATCCAAAACACAAAAAATCTTAAATCATGGCAAATCCCAAAGTTTTCTGTAAAAATACTGCAAATGACACTGCTTAGAAAAGTGGTCATGGAGGTAGGGCAATATAATTTTAATGTTTGCTAAAGCCTAATTGAAGTGTGAGTTCACTCAGGACTGAGTTTGTATGATTGCCTGGGAAGTAACACTAAATTTCCTGCAACTGCTACAAAAGCTGATTGACTGATTTTGGCAAGTTGTGCTGCTCAGGCTGTTATGTATGTGCACCTGTTGTGCTCGAACTTAAATACTGCTTTTCTGCTGTTTGCTAAACAGCTACATGTTTGAAACCTAGCTGTGTATGGGTAATCCAAAGTAAGACCTTTATTGTAGACCATAATCACTTAACAATGTTTTGCTTTAAAGAGTTGGATTGTTGCGGGTTGACTTAATTTAAGGCAGTGTATGATCTTAGGGGTATTGTAATCAGTCTATGGGAATTGGGCAACCTGTAGCATTTTGGTTCTTAAAAGGTATCTGTCACTGTTATTCACATATGTGATTTGTGATATAGATTATCTTATTTTGTGGTACTTAGAGGTGTCTGGTGTTTTCAATTCAGTTTGGATTTTAAAAGTCATGTGTGTGAAAAGATAAATGAGATAAATGCAAAGTTTAAAATAACGTTAACCTCAACAATAATGGGTGTTCATATTATTTTGTGCAACCCCTGTACATACAAATCACACATTTACTTTCCATATTTAATGATTTATGCAGGAAGCTTCTTGACAGTGGAAGCAGTTCTAATCCTGAGACTTTGAATGTAAGATGGTGACCTCACAAACCATAATGTAACTGGTGGAAGTTGTCTCAGGCCTCAGGCTGTCTGTGATCCATTAATATTTAAAAACCTTTTAAAGCTAAAATGGGTAGGCCAACCTACTCTTATAGGTCAAGTAAACAAACCCTGGAGACGTAAATTAATACCTTTAAGTATCACTCATAACACCACAACTGGTCAGACTCTGAACTCATATTAAAAACAAAATGCACGCCTTCAATCGGCGTTTTCTAAAAAGCGGGTCAATAAGGAGACTTCCGCGGGGGCTTTCATTCGTCCAGGCTTTTGTCAATCAAATTATTCAAAAGCTTTTATTGGATCGAGTCGATCTTTTGACGCCCCTTTCTGGTAATTATAATGCTCAGCGGCCTTCGTCCGGTCTTTTCACGGTTCCAAGTGTACCAGCGATAAACGGATCACGCTCTTCAGCATCCTCCAAACGTAAAATAACTTAAAACATGGCAAAGCCCAGAGTTTTCTTCGATATCACCGCAAACGGCAATCCTCTTGGGAGAGTGATCATGGAGGTAAATTATAGACAATATTTTTGTCTTTACTATCAATCGGGCTATGGAGAATGGAGTAATTTTCCATTCGGCAGCGAGTTTGGTGTTTACTGATAGCTGCCGGTCAGCAAAACTCCATGTTCTCCGAGAGAAGCTGTAATACTAAAGAAGTGAATCGCCCGCGGTCATTCGTTTCAAATTTCGAGTCGCGTTTTACAATTCCATGTGTCCCGGGTTCATTTATTTCTTTATCGACAATAGGTCAGTTATCTGCTTTACTAATGTTTATTCAACGCCGCCAACCTTGAGGCGGTTGGTATGTCGACTCATTGCTCGTGAAGTCGAGATGCGTATGATTATAACGGACCCGATGAGCAAATAGATGTGAGGGAATTGGTGCAGTAAGGTCGCATGCGGGAATGCGCAGTGAATGAATGGCAGGGGCCGGCGCTCTTTTGTTTGACCCGGTAAGGCGATTTTATGTTGTCCAGGCCTAAGTTCATACTCACGCCCTCCAGACAAACCCAGAAGAACTGCGGCAAAGGGACGGGCATTCGGCTTATAGGTCGCCTGGAAATGTATTATTTGATAGCGGGATACGGATCCTGCAGTCGCACGCTTCCTGAGCTTTTCTGGAAAGTTCTTCTGGTATGTGTGTGAGTGGAGGGGAGGGGGGGATGGGACGGACCCGTTCTCGAGGAGCTGCGGCGATTTCATTATGTAACCGATCAGTCCTTGCTTTATGGGCGGTGTATTTCTTGTTCAGCTGTATATGTATAGAGTTATTGTACGGGGGGTTTTGAAAACGATGGCTTCACAAACTGAAACACCTGAATTTCACACTTGTACTTACCCAGATAAAAATGCTTTGTACACAGAAATGTCACACGGGCACGTGGTCAGCGTTGCTTTATAGCTCTTGCAAAGAAACGAGTTGTCTAAAATTGTAGTGACCAGGCGAAGAATATAATATGATGCTTGCACTGTACTTGTCCTCGTTTTCCCCTCTTTTGTCTTTGGCATTGAAATCCCATGTAGTTGTTTCTTTCACACATGCTGTAATGTCGTACATGACTTTTGTGGCTTTAATGGTGCATTGTGATCATGCAGCTGCACATCCTATATGGTTATAGTTATAGCTGAGTTTCAGTGGGGGACCCACAGTCAACTGTACAGACGAGCCCTTGGGGTACAAGATATCTCAAACACATTTGAGCATTTTGTTTTTTTGACTTCCTATGTGCAATTGTTTGTAGACATAATTCAGTTCTTATCTGTAGTGTCATGTTAGTGAAACTATCAGAACATTTTAAATGAGCATTGTCTAATTCATTTCAATTAATTGTGAACTTTATATTTTAACAGCTGAGAGCAGATGTTGTCCCTAAAACAGCAGGTATCTTTGTTTTCTTTTGTCTTTAATTGACAAGTGCCTTTTCCCCCAAATGCCCATCACTTATTTATCACCCCTTGATTAGAGAACTTTAGACAGCTGTGCACAGGACAAAATGGCTATGGCTACAAAGGATCTACTTTTCACCGTGTCATCCCTGACTTCATGTGCCAGGTATAGATTACCACACCATCTGCCAATTTATGCCAATGCAATGCATGTGTCTGCATTTGGATTAATTTACTGACTTGGTAAGGATAATTACACTGCCTGCTGCAGAGAACCTGATGCTGTGTAGCAATTTATTTCCAAATAGCAGTTCTAATCCTAAGACTTTGAATGTAGGGTGGTGACTTTACAAACCACAATGGAACTGGTGGAAAGTCCATTTATGGCCACAAGTTTGAGGATGAGAATTTTACCCTGAAACACACAGGCCCTGGATGCCTGTCCATGGCCAATGCTGGTCCCAACACCAATGGTTCCCAGTTCTTCATCTGTACAAGTCTTACTTCATGGTGAGCATATCAAGTGTGAAAGAATACATGAGTGCGTCCATTCACAGACTTGATTTATTAGTATGCTGAGTCATACTTTACACGTAACCTGTCTGATCCGAACTTCTACTAAACATCTTACTTGTAGGTTGGATGGCAAGCACGTGGTCTTTGGACAGGTTGTGGAAGGCTTGGATATCATCAAGAAAGTGGACAGTTATGGCTCCAGCAGTGGAAAGACCAGTGCCAAGATTGTTGTTGCTGACTGTGGCCAGCTGTAAACACCTCAACCACTAACCTACACCCAAACTGTCAAGAACCCCTTAGCGTTCCCTCACCATAATTATGCCGCTAAAAGCAACATTCCTGTCCAATTTGTATAACCCTTTATCCCTCATTGTCCTATTGTCTTTGACAAGATGCCTTTCTGCCATTATTTTCATTTGCAAATGAAGTCCTGTAGGCTTATTTGTGTATCAAAATTTGAAAATAAAGGGGAACAATGACATTACAATTGATCTTTTGGTTTTATTTTCACACCTTCCACATCCCCTCACCCCAAAAAACAGTTCTATGATTTAGAAAGTGTATATATTTACAAATAAAGTAACTGCATCTAATTGAATGCGGTATAATTCAGCATAAGGTTATCCCTGTCTTGAGGAGTATTACTATATGCCAAACTGAAAGCTGGCACATGAGTAATCTTAGTCCTGTGAATATTGGATGCTTAAAGTTGACCTGATTGTACCTGTAACAAATGCCAGAGGCCTGGGAGCTAAATGTTTGGGGGTTTTTATCGCATAGCTTCATTTGGGAATGTTGGGTAAAAACGTGTTACTTCAACTATAATTTTATTGAGACATGGATACCGGGATTTTCAATAAGCTCCACTTTCATTCCTTGGGGATGAGTTACCTGTAGAATGTTCGGGAAATGTTTAAATATCCAACAGAGGGAGCTGGACGGCTAATTTTGAAGATACAAAACGGTTTGACCGTTCTTTATCCGATTGTTGGCGCTTTCACCACAATTTTCGGACTTTAGTTTTTATATATTTAATATAGAACGACTTTGCATGTCATTCGTTTTTAATTTTAGGAAACATCAAAAATATTCTGAACACAAGTCAATGTCATGTTTCCTGAAATATTTCTATGGTTATGTTTCTAACCTAACCATACTGAGAAAAAGGGAACTCATCTGACAAGAAGTTACTTTTCGGCAGCACAGCCGGACTATTTAACCATTTTTACGCTGCTGTGAGCCGGTGTTTATCGCTTCTCGGATCAGGGAAACATGTTCCCTGTCCCCGAAGGCTGTCGGGTTGGGGAAGACAGTACAGGCTCTTCTCGCAATCGCAACGGTCCAGTCTTCGACGGAATTTGGCGCGTCCCCGCAACAGGCAAACCTCGCCCAGTGCTGGAACGCGCTGACATCTTCTACCGGTCAAGTATAAAGCGCAGCACAGACCCTCTTCACAGTCACGGGAGCGCACACACGGGGACATCTCGGGTACTGTAGGCAAAGAAATGCTGCAATGGTCAGAAAGAATCTGCAGTAAACATTAAGTTTAATTCAAATACCCTAACACGTACATTTTAAAAACGGATTGTGGTAACCTTGAAGTATATCGTTTCTGTAAATTTCGGTGTTTGTGACTGATTATATTCTACTAAACACGAAGCACAGAATATCTTTGTTACCTGACAGCTATCACTGAAATTAAAATAGATAAATCAGTTTTTGTCGAAATCTGACTCCACTCAAGATTATGACTCCCACTTTTCTCCTTAGTATGGTAAGGATGAGGGTTGCCACATCTGCGTAACAAAACAAGCTAATGGCTAATAAAATGACCATAGCCCAAATACCAAAACTCAAAATTTTCCCCTCCCATACCAAAAATACATAATTTACACTCACTGTTACGTATTAAACACGACTCAAAATCACTGAATAGTGGTTCACAACAGAGTAAAATATTTCAATACTAGCATTTTAATCATACAATTCCTGCAATATGTCAACCCTTTAGCCAGGTTGCTTACTATGGGAACCAATCAGAAGCAGGCAGTCTGTATACCGCAAAAATGCATCTGAACTCAACCGCGTCTGTTATATAAAAAAGGTGTTCCGCTAAATCGCGCTTGTACTGCAAACCCTTTTAAATCTGCTTAACTATGTGCAAAATAAACACTTTCTGCAGGGGCGTTTGTTTACATGGGATTTGCTGTCATGTCTTTGGAGGGCGGTGTTTTAACAGGAGAGTGTGTGGGTAAAGTTAGCGAAATGGCTGAAATCATTTTGCACTTTTTAACTTTCCAGGGACAGCCCATAAATTTGGTCATGGGTTTTAAGAAAGGGACCAAACACATGGCTTTGGTTTGACCTGAAGTTATCAAGAAAAGTGCAAGCACATAAATGACTTCTTACCTTTTTGCCTTCCTCGCCCATCTAACTGAATCCGTGTTTTACTTGTTTTAGGCTGTTTCTTTTTGGAGCCTTTGCATTTTTCATTTACCTGAAAAAGAGCATTAAAATGTGTAATGTTAGGTCATTAGTGAGTTTGCACAAGTACAAGGTTTATAAGTAGAATATCACAATGTAATTTAAAGAAAATAAGGTGCCAAAATCATAGGACACGTATTATTAAACCAAAATTTTAGAAATATCTTCATTACCCGTGCAATGGTGCAGTCTCGCCAAGATTCTGGGATTCCCTGGATAACAGAGGTTCTTCTTACAGAATTGTGGGAGCTTGCAGCTGTGTCACTCAGTAAATGCAATACTGACTGGAAGAGATTGTTGGGATCATCAATCTTATGTCATACAAATACAATTGTAACGTGATGAAATGTGTTTGAAAAATACACAAATGATAGCAATGAGCATATATATTCTTTTTAATTAAATATAGAAATTATATTTCCAATAAAGGTATTAATAAATAATTATTAAATTCTTCTGTTATAAAGCTAATGTGTCTGTAGTTAAAAGCAAATAAAAGCAAAAAAAAATGAATATGCTATGTAAACTGTGTAAGTGTATTCTTACCTCTTGAGAGTCTGTCATTTCTCTGGAGGACTGAATAATGTTAGAATCCAGGCATTGTACAGCAGAAATAAGAGACAACAAAAGCGTAATTGTCTGCATTGTTATATCCAAGTGTACAGACCGCAGTGAGGGTCCCAACAACCATGAACTGTAGTGTGGAGAAGCAATCTGCCCGTGTTTTATTGGTCCTACAGTAATAACCCAAATTGAATGTAAAAAAAGAAAAACAAAAAGAATGGGTCTTTCATTAGTGGTTACTTTCTGAGTATTTCAGTGTTTATAGTCTCAGTTTATGTAGGAAGTGTGCAGTGCATTACAGTGGTAATTAAGGCAAATTATGGGCCACACGCACAACAAACATGAAAGCTTAGCTGTACCTTTCATGATCCACGTAGTCCCTTTACACATGTAACACCTTTGAAATATGTTATGATGAAAAATATTACATCCTTTAAATGACAGCATTCATTTAACCTCATCAGTAGACGCGGATGTTAGTTGCTTCCTGGAACGGAACAGGTGATTATCTACACCTTGAACACTGGCTTAGAGGGGAAATGTCAAAATTTGTGTTTCTCACCATACCAGGATGTGGACCATATGTCTGTCTGTTTGCCCATGCGTCCACCCATCTATGTATTCATTTATTTATTCCAAAAAGTGTGAATTAACCTTTTGTGTGTGTGTGGATGGAAATGAGAAGATGCTTGTGGTTTGCATGTAGTGTTTTTTACTGTTTACACACTGGAGTAGAAAGGGGACTTTTTATCTTTGTTTGAATAATTAACAAATAACAATTTAAATATTATGGTTTGTATTAAAAAGTAATTAGTGTTATTCATGTTTTATACTGACAAGTGAGTGAAAGAGAAGAGGAGAGAAAAAAAATAATGTTTTTCTGTCTGGTTCACAATTGCCCACACATGCCATATGTGTGTCCTTAATGAAATGGGTTAACAGGATAAGACACTAAACACACATTAATTAGATATTAATTAGATAATTAAATGTGTGTGTGTTTGTGGTTTTACAGATTTTTTTTATGTCCTCACAAATATAGTGAAACATGTCAAAACCAACTTGCAAGCATAATTGATGTGGTCCCCGTTAATAAAAAAGGCTCATATGTTGATGAAATTAAATCTGTCAAAAGGTTTGTGTGAGGGCTGGTTTTTGGGGGTAGGGTGTGCAATTTATTATTAAATTATTATTGAAACCTTTGTGTTAGAGCTTTTAAGTCTGTGTATAGCATCTGAGTGGATGCTAAACATAAGTCAGGTGATGGAAGCTCACTCACCAGCCTTCAGACCCTTAGGGGGATTTACAAAAGCCAGCCATGTTTACATAGACAGAGGAGTGTGCACCCACCAGACCACAAGCCCTTTTGCATGTGCATGTCCAAACTATTTAAGTTTATATTTTAGTCATGTTTGGTGGTATGGTCATATTTATTTTTTAGAGCTGACATGACTGAGTTTTTAATATGTATGTTCTTCAACGTGCATGTGTGTTTGTGTACTTTAATATTTGAGTTACCACAGACGGCACAGGGTAAAGGTTAAATTGGTTGAGTCATTTAACATTTTCCATAGTTGTTCAGGGCTAAAAGGATTAACATTACACGGAAAATAAAACTGCCACAGGCTAAAATAAAAATCACATTCCAATTTTAACCTCCAGAGACCCAATGTAGCATTTTATTGACAGCAGCAGAAAGAATATGTTAGGCAGAAAAGTATTTACGATTTGAATTTTAAAGGAAGCTAAAGTCTCTAAACTAACTGTTTTGCTTACTGTTTTGAATAAAAGTTTTCTTCTGTCAGGTTTTTGACCTGTAACTATAAATAAACTCAATAATACACAAATACTTTTATCAAAATAACAAATATTTTTTATTGTAGCCTAATGAAACAATGCCTCATGAGACAATTCCTTAATACAGTGCCTTATAAGTTTTTAAAGTATATTGAATAATATAAACCTTTTTAAAACAGGGTTAGTGAGGATCTGGAAACATTGAAGAGCGGCAGAGGAATGACCTGAATTTCGTTTTTAGACCCTTAGTTTTTATCATTTCTCCTAATGTTGTTATATCTTAGCAACATTTTACACATTTGAAGGCCTAGCATTGCAATTTTTAAACCCTTCTGAAATTTATGCCTGAAACCCTTTGTTTTATTTAAATATTACAATTTTTATAACTACTGCCTACCTAAATATACTTATGGGGTCAAAAATAATATATCATCAATATCAATATTTGGGCCTTTAAAGATTAAATACAAACAAGATGTAATGTTGCAAATAACACCAATAATCATCAGCTATTAACAAGTTTAATGTGTTTCATATTGCAGTGTGTGCTGTTGATTAGCATTAACCTGTATTGACAGACAGCTGTTTGTAAAGCATACAGGCACTATTGAAAGTAGCAGCCAGCTCCTGATTGTGTGTATTTAGGCTGGATGAAAGATCACAGATAAAGAGTCATTGTGAAGAAAAGAAGCCTGCAGGCCATTCACCTACCCAATAAAGACCAATATGCACACAATTACTTTTCCTATGACGCAGAGTTTGTGTGTGTGCATGTGTGCATGCATGTATGTTTCCTCCAAAAGACACTGGCCCTTTTGACAAATCTTAGCAGAAGGCAGTGACATAGACGCCTCCCTCCCTTAAGCAAAACTCAGATTTCAACAAGTGACCACTGTGTCCACCACACCTGCCCTGGACATACACTTGTACACTCAAAGAGATAATGCATTCAAAGGTAAGACTAAATTAGTTTCCACCTATCTACAACTTAATATGTTAATTAGATATGTCATTAGATATACATAAAACATATAAGGGCATATATGGGGAGATCATTTATTTATCATATTGTATACTATACTATTATTAACAATGATTTTAGTAAGAGACTAGGTTGTGGGTACATATTTTTATGGTGTCAGCTGTGTTTTTTATATAAGTTGTTTTTTATTAATTGTATTGTATTATTTTACAATGTGTATCTTAATGTGTATTTGTGTGTTTTACAATGTGTGTGTGTGTGTGCTGTGCAGCTTTTTTAGATATTGCTTGTTGATGGTTTCTAAAGACATGATTAAGCTTAATAACAATTTGTGACAAACAAATTCTGCAATTATTTTTCATTTATTTTGATCTTTTGGATAATTCTCTCGTGTACTTAGTTTACTCAAATGTTGTTGATTTACTCCTTGTTTATTCATAAAGTATCATGCTACATAAACCACACTCCCTCTTTCAGAAATGTTGATAGTTTCTGCCGAACATTTGTGCAACAAATTGGACTGCTGATTGAACACTCAAAAACAGAATAGAGAGGTAACTATGTTGCTAACATGTTCAAGCATGATCTCAGCTGTCTGTTAACAAATACTGACTCAGCTGTTGACATATGCACCAGTTCTAATCAATGTGTGTATATATAGGTGTATGTGTTTATGTTTGTGGCATGACTAGAAAAACAAAGAAGACAATCAGCATCAGATTGTTCCATAACTAGATAAGCAGAACACCTTGCAGTTATCTCTTATATAACCAGCCTTTATGAAAATACACAAATTAGTAAAATGTCAGTGGAAGTAGCAATGCAACATATGAAAGAACCATGTGCACTGACTCTACAAAACCATGCAAATGAAACAAAATACAGCCAAATGCATTTTTTCCAAAACAAATCCGATAAAAGTGTTTGAAAGTCAAAGATAAAAGAACAGCTCAGACTCTTCTTTGTATGCCCTACAGCAGCCCTAATCATATTGTTGAAACTGAATCACACAGCACATAATTCCTGCCCTAGAACAAAGAGCTCATTGAGAACAAACCTGTCCTCAAGTCCTTTTACACATCAGAGAAAACTAAACACACTTATAAGAACTCCATTTTGGTTCCCTGTTGGGTGATTTTGAGCCTGAATATCACTTAGATCTTTCTAAATCTACAAAACCTTTCCAAAGTCTTATGGCTCTGTTAGCAAGGTAGTACACCTTATTGTTCTTTGGGACTGATATTGCTTAGTAATAACATATTGGCTGGTAAAGCTTGTAGGATGTATTTTATTAAAGTAAACCATGGCCTATATTGTTTAAAAGTGTGTTTAAAAGTTTGTGTTCAGATGTATCAAACAAATAATCAAGTGTGTATAATAAACATATAAAAATTACAAAACTGTTTAAAATAGCTCACATGGTGTGTAGCATATCATACAGCAGAACAATGATATAATTGCTTGACATGTGACATCCAGTGACAGAGGTGGATCATGCCTATGCTGAACCCCATGGAGTGGATCAGGGAGAGCAGGGGCTCCCCTCGACTGGTGCTTGTAGTTGTGTGTGTGGCCCTCCTATTGGATAACATGCTGCTAACTGTTGTAGGTAAGTGTAAAGACATGATAGTCAAAATCATCTAAAGTAGAACAAGTATATAGTGTTTAAGACCACAAAACAAATGTTAAGCCAGACAACCAACTCCTCTCTCAACAAACCCATGACATTTACCTTCTTACATTTGCCCTAACCTCTGCGCATACAGACTGGAGTTGGCAGAGAGGAAGGGCTATCACACACACACAATCACAAACATGCATTCAGACAGCCTGATGGAGGTACAGTCTCTTTCTCTTCTGATCCTTACTTCACCTCTTGTTCTTCGCAGTTCCCATCATCCCAACCTTCCTGTATGCCACAGAGTACCAGACGCAAGGCATATCTCCCACCCCCTTCGATTCTCCTCCAGACTCTACACAGCCTACGTATACCTCCATCCTATCTCTGTACAACAACACCACCTATACCATCACAGCCACCAATAACAACCTCTCCATCTCCTCTGCTGAAACCAACACTGATGGATCTTCTGGGATCAACAATAGTTCTCATGGACCTTCTGGGTGTAAAGAAGACAGTGAGTTTTTGGAAGAGGAGAACGTGAGAGTTGGGCTGCTGTTTGCTTCCAAAGCTCTGGTCCAGCTCATTGTCAACCCTTTTGTGGGCCCCCTGACGAACAGGTACATACATGATCATTATATACTGATACATTGCTTTAAACATCTAAACAGCTGCAACTTAGGTCAGTAAGTTAGTGCATGAAAACAGAGAAATTAAACAATTGTATGTATGTTGTTAAAAAATCATATTGTCTGGCACTTGTTTTAAAGGATTGGATATCACATACCAATGTTTGCTGGCTTTATCATCATGTTTGTCTCCACAATAAGTAAGTCTTGTTGTATTGTATAAAGACACCTGTGTTAAATTCAAGAAAAAAATTAAGGCACAGGAAATGATCTAGTCCTGTGCTTCAAAACAGTTTGCAGTACCCAAACATAAATTACATGTATTAATTTTATCATGAGCTGCAAAGGTCCAGCAATATGCAGAATTACTTATGTGAGATATTGGTCAGACAGTAAAATTGACAATTTTGTAAATGCATAAACAACAGCAGAAGTATGACTGACCAGCCAAACATACTTTAGAACCAACAACCTGTGACCTTCTGGTAGAGAACTGTTAACCTAGTGTTCATATAGGTATAGTTTGCTGTAATATTAGACTGTAAAATAGTGAGATGAGATCATCCATATCTTTATGTGTTTCTGGACATTTATGTTTTATAAGGTGTAACCTTATGTTTTATAGCCTGCTGTTGTTGCTCTAGGGCAAATAGCAAACGAAATAAGGAAAACTCTGACTCCCTGTGGTTTCTTTGTAGTGTTTGCCTTCTCAGGGACTTACAGCTTGCTGTTTTTTGCCCGCTCATTGCAGGGGATTGGATCTTCCTTTTCCTCTGTGGCAGGTATAAAAGGATCTGTGTATGCTTGAAGTATTATACATAAATATGGAGTGTGCATGTTAGCAAGGATGTGTATATATTACATAGAAATGTTTTGTAAATCCCCTCTGTAGGTCTGGGAATGTTGGCCAGTGTGTACACAGATGATAATGAGAGAGGAATTGCAATGGGAATAGCTCTGGGAGGACTTGCCATGGGAGTACTCAGTGAGTTACTGTAGTATAACATTGTTTCATTTTATTGTGCTTACATTACAGTACAATATGGAAATTGTCTCTTTTTATAATGAACCTAAATGAAAGTAATTTGGCAGAACTGACAAACTTTAACCTAGCACTTTTTTTTAGTTGGAGCACCATTCGGCAGCGTTATGTATGAGTTTGTAGGTAAAAGTTCTCCATTCCTTGTCCTTGCTTTCTTGGCTGTATTTGATGGAGGTAAGATATGTTATCAAAAGTAAAGATTTTTTTTTGCCATCTCATATTCTGTCTTTATAGCCCTACATTCATTTATTACAATAAATATTTGAATTTACTTCTCGGTTTTAACATCAGCCCTCCAGCTCTGTATTCTTCAGCCCTCCAAAATATCTCCAGGGGTGAGTCCCTTTTACATAGCAGGGTTAGAATTATTATATTATTATTAGAAAGTTCTGGAAGTTATAAGAAGAGAAGTGATACAGAGAACAGACTGATTACTGTATGTTTTCTCTTTAGAGTGTGGAAGGAACACCATTGCTCACCCTGCTAAAGGATCCTTACATACTCATTAGTGCAGGTGCGTGTGTTAGTGTTTATATACCTAACCAATAATACGTTCACATACTCTTAACATGTACAGTTAAACAAGATTAACCTTAAGCAGTAGTTCTCTGTCTGTAATTATATGTTTGGCTGCACAAAATGATGGCTGTATGTTTTAGGATGTGAACAGCTAAACCGATTTGTAATTGGAGCGGAAGAGGTTGAGTGAATGAGTGAGATTATGGTTCCTATATATAATTACAGGGTCGTTGTGCTTTGCAAACATGGGAGTGGCTATTTTAGAGCCCACTCTTCCCATCTGGATGATGCAAACAATGTGCTCACCAAAATGGCAGCTTGGTAAGAAATTCAGTCTATGTATTTTTGGGCATTTAAATTAATTCCATTTGAAATTAAGCCTTTATTGCTTTTTTTTTACTAATATATATATATTATTAAACTAATGTAATCATGTTTTATTAAATTAAAACCTTATCAGGAAGAACAAAGTGAAACAAATGGCTTTGACTACTCTTGCATTATGGCAAGACAAGACGATGTATAATCAGTTCAGTCAACTGATATGAGGTTCAGATGGGTTGGGAATTGTTGCTAAGAGGTTCCTGATGTTCCTGATGGTATTAGTCCTCCTGATGATGCTGTAGAATATTTTGTATATTTTATTTATCTGATCTCTGTCTATGGTTCTCTGGTGGCTGAGCTTGTCATGGCAACTGATTAGCGAGCTGATATTGCAGGTATGGCTTTCTTACCAGCCAGTGTGTCGTACCTCATTGGGACCAATCTCTTTGGCTTACTGGCCAATAAAATGGGAAGGTAATACCTATCGTTACATGTTTCAGGCCCAATTGGAAATGTACAGTACATTAATAATTGAAAAGTACATATACAGGATATTTTGGTACAATGAAAAGGACAACACAGTTATAAAAGTTAAATGTTCACAAAAGTTGTGCTTACAGACACAAGTTATGCATTGTATAAAATGTATATTTTATTAGGTGGTTATGTTCCATGATTGGGATGTTTGTAGTTGGCGTCAGTCTTCTATGTGTGAGTATCTCATACTGTGATCTAATTCTGATACATATTTATAGAGATATATTACATATATATCATTGATTGTCTGTTCTTAAACCAGCTCTTCTAAATCGTAATTACAAAGCGACTATATAAGAATGAATGACGATGATGGTGGTGATTATAACAGTATGTGAACTTCTTTCAAGGTTCCCTTTGCCAAAAACATCTATGGGCTCATTGGTCCTAATGGAGGGTTGGGATTTGCTATTGGTGAATATGGTTTAATTATTTATAATGCTGAAAGAACTGAAAGAATACAGTTTTTCAATTTATATATAACTATATAACATTACATAACCCATGGAATTTAACTTTTATATTGTGTTTTATAGGAATGGTTGATTCTTCTATGATGGCTATAATGGGTTACCTAGTGGATATCAGACATGTCTCTGTCTATGGGAGTGTGTATGCAATTGCTGATGTGGCACTTTGCATGGGGTTTGCTATTGGTAATTGCACCCATTTTACAGTTACACTCTAATATATATATAATATAGACCTATAGACACATTCACATATAGATCCATTTTATTGATGGGGTTCAGTTATTTTATAATCATATTCAGATCAGACACAAAGGTTTTTAATTCTGCATTATACTAGAATGTTACTGTAGCTCAGCTGGTAGAGCATTGTATAAGCAGCATAAAGGTTGTGGGTTCGATTCCTAGGGAGCACATGTACTGACAAAATGTATAACCTGAAACTACTTAGGTCGCTTTGGATAAAAATGTCTGCCAAATGCATGTGTGGAAATCTCCTGTATTATTACATTAATTTAAATTGCTTACATGGAATAATTACTACAGCTTTAAAACAGATACATTATACATTTCCCATGACTTTTCTTTATTTCTGTCTTCATTTTGCAGGTCCATCCACTGGAGGGGCTATAGTAAGCTCAATTGGCTTTCCCAGTCTTATGGTGATAATAGGCATTATCAACATCCTGTATGCACCCCTTTGCTTCTTCCTCAAAAATCCTGCTGTCCGTGAGGAGAAGATGGTGAGAACTGCATATCTTATGAATAATATAGTGACTTTATTGTTTCAATTTTCTCAAGGTTTCATAATAATGTGACACTTGTTTCTCAAGGCCATTATAAAAGAAGAGTGTCCAATGCGAGTAAAGAGCTACAATACTCAGCGTGAGTACAGAGAATTCCCTCTGAGTGATGACAGTGAAGAAGACACAGAAGAATGACATATTCACAAAGGATCTTGTCAACCACTCATCAAGCCAACCAGCAACCCTGATTCAAAAGTTCAAAAGGTTTAAAATGATTCATATTAACTATACCCATTTTTAGCTATAGTCACATTTGAGTGTACAGATCATGAGTGGTTACTTGAATATTGTTTTCATATCCGTCTGCTTGTAAAGTGTTTACTATCTCATATCCTGCCAGTGGTTTTGAATGAACTAACCTTGTTTGTCAGTTTTGTTTTAATTTGTTGATTTGTTTTCATTCTAGTATGTTTGTATATGTATGTATACACAATATGTGTAGACAATGTATATTGGGGATATGTGTATTAGAAATCATTATCGTTGACACCTTGAACTGACTGTTTACATTTCGAATTCATTTTCAGATTCAGTTTATTTAGCTTGTCAAAAACTTAACAAGATGCACAGTAGCATGACAGCAATTTCCTCCAAAGGCATTAAATGCTATTGAATTTAATTATTGCACTTTCCAGGTTAAGAGAAGGAATGACGAAGAGAATGGCAGATGTGACTGATGATTTTCTTTTGTGGGCAATGGATTTATTTAAACCAAACATGAATTAATAACCAGTTTACACACAAAATCATTTGTAAGATCTCACACCTGAGCAAACAGGGCAGTACTGTGAACATTGACAAAACAAGACTGCCCCCTGTTGCTTCTGCATATACACGGCTATGTGTGTATAACGTAATTCCTACAGCATTTGTCATTTACAAACTGAACGAAAACTTAGACTTTTTAAAAAAATATTTTAAAATTGTGCTAAGTTTTACTTAAATAACCCCTTTGGCACAAAGTTAAAACCAAAACGCGATGGAAACACAGAATGCTTTAGATATACTGACATTGATGTTGTTGTTTTTTTCTCACAGCAAATGTTATGTAAGACTCGTTGTTCTTGTGACACTGACTATCCAAATAAATAAATAGACAATATATATATATATATAAATAAGAATGAAAACCCATAAAGAACTCGTGAATGCTTTATCGTCGTTTCAACATCGGAACCTTTATTGTTTCATTCAGGTTTCTGAGGAAATCTTTTACTGTTACAATCTCGAACAACCTGCATATCGTGTGAAAATGAATCATTTATAGTCATTCTGTTGGATAATGAACAATTGTAATGTAAACTGTTCAGTGTATTTGAAATCAGCGCTATGGATCTGGACCAGATTATTCAGAACATGAAGATCAGGGGAAAATCAGACGCGGTCAATTCCTGCTCTGTTACCTCTGCTTTGTGTCAGATCCGTGAGCGATTCGAGGCGGAAGATTCAAACGAAGAACGACTGCTCATCCTGACGGACATCTCAGAGTTGTTCGCCCTCGCTCCTCTTGTCTGGCTTTTTCCTGACGTGCACACAGACTTCCGCGGGGTGTTTTTGGGCTTGGTGAGCTCTCTCACTCGATACGCAGCGCTGCCGGTCTGCGACACGGACAGTGGCACATTGCCTGCCAAGAGTTACGAGGAAATACCGACCAAAGCCCAGGCTGTTAGTAGCGCGTTACTTGCGTTATCAGTACAGACTCAAAACGCTGTGGAGAATCAAACCAAGCCGTCTGTCAAGTCCCTAGTTCAAGCACTGACCCCCATCTTGTGTATATTCTCCATAACCCACCTGCAGGAACAGCCTTGGACCAGTGTGGCTTCCAGAAGAAGTGCTTTAAACCTTTTGACATCAGTCGTGAGTATGACGGGCAGTAGATCAGTTCAGGAGCTGCTGTCTGGAAACGAGGACAGAAAAGGAGTTTTGGGTCCCATTCTTGAAACACTGCAACCAGAATTAACCAAGTCCGTTTCATTCATCAATTTTATTTCAATAACACTTTTCACAGTTGTTGCAAAGTAGCTTTACAGAGGATACATTTAAACACAAACAGTAGAGACATTAGAAAAAACAAGAAATATGCTTTATAGAAAACATGTTTGAAAAATAATTTAAACCTTTTCGTATTTGATAAAATGTGTTTCAGTCCTTCACTGAGGTCTTTATTTCAATACTGATAATGTTCTTTCCTGAGTAAATAATCACAGATATTAAATGCATTCAGGCTTGTCTTCATTCTGTACAGGGACAGTTGGAAGCATAACCAGGCTGTCAAGCATGTGTTCTCCTGGGTGCTGGTGCAGGTTGGAAGACCCTGGTTAACAGAGTACTTGGAGAAGGTGTTTCCTCCTGCTTTGCTCATATCTGATGATTATCGCACAGAAAACAAAGTATTGGGAGTCCACTGCCTACATCACATTGTTCTTAATGTGGTAAGTGAAACATCAATTTCATGATGTAAAAAAGGAAATTCAATCAGACATTGGAAGGATATTGAAAGGGGCAGTTGTGGCTTAATGGTTAGAGAGTCTGACATGTAACCCAAAGGGTGCAGGCACAATTCCCACCTCCAGCAGGAAAGGACTGAGGTGCCCTTGAGCAAGGAACCTTTCCCCTGGTTGCTCCCTGCCCACCACTTCAGGGGTGTGTGGACCTATATTTTTATGGGTTAAATGCAGGTCACATTTCAAGTATGGGTTACCATACCTTGACAAATATCACTTTCACGTCATATGGTCCAACAAGTAAATATTGTCTTTAAATGTCCTTTAACATATTTTTGTGTAATTTATTTTTGTTTGATTTATTGCAATTTTGATCAACACAGAGAGACATCAAAATCTTGTAACATTACAAGCCAGTGTTTTGAACATTGTGAGTATTCTCCTGTTTTCTTCTCATACAGCCAGCAGCTGATCTGAGGCAGTTCAACAGAGCTCAAGTGCTCTATCATGCTCTGTTCAATCACTTACACACATCAGATTCTGCACTCATACAGGTAAAACTTGATACACACAGTCCATGCACATGCTGTACACAAACAGATCGGATGACATATCTCCCCTTCTGTGTATATTTCTTAGGTTGTGCTGCCTTGCCTTATAGATGTGATGTCAGTCCTTGAGAAATCCCCTGCTAATGCAGGATTGCCACGAAAACCGAATCGCTTTGATGATGTGCTCCGCCTCGTCTTGACATACATGGAAATGGAGCACAAGCTTGACCTTCGCTGTGTATACGCCAGCAATCTTGTCTTATTAATTGAAAGGTGAGGCCTAAATAACCCAAACTGTGTGTTAAAGTTAATTTTGCATTGCCAGCTAGTAACTGTTTCCAAACAGCTTACAAAGGCCATACTTGCCTCAAGAAAACTATATATATATATATAAATATAAATATAAATATAATGTTAAAAAAATATGCTATTGAGCAAGTACATAATAAAACAGCGGTCAAGTCTTCTTGTAAGCTGTAAGCTGCAGCTGTAAATTTACAATAATGCTTCACATTTTGAGCTGTCAGTGTAACTGTGGTATTATTATTAATCCTAATGTACTGTTGTTAGGATGGGTGTTGTAATTATTCGTCACCTGAAGAGGCTGGAGAGGGTGATTGTGGGATACTTGGAGGTCTCAGATGCTCCAGAGGAGAAAGCCAGACTGAATATCCTAGAAGCTCTGCAAAAGACACTACAGATTGCATGGCCACGGTAAAAGGACTTTAAATTTATATGACCACAATATATTTACTTTTAAAACAGAATGAAATCACTGATTTATTTTGTATTTCCCTAACATTGTTTAATTTCTTTAGTATGGAGTGCAGGATGGGTTCTCTAGCACAGAGTCTACTGAGGTTTCTGGTTGACGTCTCATCAGACACGTTGGCCCCACAACTAAAAGATCAGCTCATGAGTAAAGCCTCACACTGTTTACTGCTGCTGAACCACTGCTCACAAGGCAAACTGCAGGTATGTATGCATGTTTATGAGAGTTCAAGTTAGAGTGAGCAATGTAGTGTTTGTTCCAAGTGTGAAGAGTTCTTATTGGATGTCTTATTTCCATCAGCAGTCATATTAAGTACAACCAACAATTCTTATGTCATTCTTATGACAGATTTACAAAAGCATCATACTCTCAGATATTGTCTACAGTTTCTGCTTAATAAAGACTGCCATTGCTTCCTTTTCTGCAGACTCTTCTGAGGGAGGTGGACAGTAGTTGTGTTCCTGATGCTGTGTTTATGTGCATCCAACAGGTCACTGCAGCAGCACAATGTGAATAAACCAATCATGGTTTTGTTCCATTTAGCAAGTTCAGAAAACCCAGTTTAGTGATGCAGAATAATATTTAGAGCCTCTTCTGTGTGGCATTTAAATGTTTATATCATGCTTGTAATGGACTTAAATCAACAGCAGTGCAACTGCAGAATGTGGTTTCTAGCTTCTGTTTTAAAATATACTCTGTTCTTTTAGATTTTTATTTTTGTAAAAAATAAAATCTATTTAGCAACTCCAGAGATTTTCTTCCCCAAAACATTTTTAATTTCATATATGCAGTAGCTGTCTAACACAGAGCCAGCTTAACATCAGAAATGTATCTAGATTTGAGACATATTACAGCTGTCCAGAAGGACCACTGTTGTGATTATATTAACAACTAATCAAATAATTTGACCATTATATAAGATACACCTTAAGCTGACCCAAATGTAAATAACTGTAATCAGAAGGACATTTAAATGACCATTTATGCTTGTTAATAGCACGCAAGTACAGTTGAGTTAATAAAAATATCAATGTACAAACAACCCCAGAACAAAGATTTTCAGTTTTGGTAGGAGCATTAAATGTGTCAGGGCACAATGACTTTATTAGATGTTATATAAAAACAGTTCCATGACTTGAAAATGTGCCACAAGGCAGCAGTTACTGTGGTGTGATTGGCAGTTCCGTCTTTATGTAGCCTTGCTTTTCTGAGCTGGTTCTGTCTCTTGTTCATATTCTATCTCCACATATGCTCGTTTTTTCCTCACTGGCCCTTTGAGTGGAGCTTTTCCTTTTGTTTTGCTCTCCTCCTCCATCTCTTCTTCTGTTTCCTCTTCACTGGATTCCTGCTCCTCTTCATCCCCGCTGACGTTAAGGTTGTTCATATCCTATAAAACATGATCAAGTTTTAAATAATGCAGTATACATGTCACTCTGTCTGGTATTTAATGTACAGAACTATATGTTGTCATTTAGCTTGTTGGTGGACAGTCTGATCAACACTTATGGAACAACATGGAATGGAGTCAACTATTTAGCCTTACAGAAATCTTGTATAATAGTCTGGTTTCATTTTCAACTGACTGCAATCAATTGCAATGGTACTTTAAAGGGCAACTTTAAAGGTGCTTGCAAACATGGTCAGAATGCTTACTAATCAAGGTAGTGAATTGTTGAACAACTGATCAATTTGTTGACCACCGTCTATCCCTAGTATTTAGCTGTGTACATAAATGGGGAAAAAAAAACAAAAAAACCTTACCTCAAAATCACTGATATCACTTTCCTCAAACTCATCATCAGCAACAAATTCTCTCGTCCCAGACTCCTGAAAAACAGACGCGATAATTTAAAACAGTTAATAACATCTGTGTGTGTGAGCCTTCCCTGTTACTCCCTGCAGGATCACTGGATAATTATGCAATTACAACACTCTGTTTACAGACATACACATTTAAGGCAAAGCTGACATTAAAATGAAAATAATACCTCTTCATCCTCCTCTTCCTCCTCTTCCTCAGATTCACTCTCCTCATCCTGTTTTTCCATTGCTTTATCAAATGCGTGAATGGGGAAATTGTAGATGTCTCCATACTAAAATAAAACCCGTAAACCTTCAATCCAATTACTGAGCTGAGGCATACAATCTCTTTTTTGCTTGAGCCAAAGAGGTACTTACTGTTCCTTGTTTTAGACGTTCCAGCAGTTCCTTTTCTATGGCGTTTTCCAGCTGAGCAGCGATGAGGGCTTTTTCCTTTTGAGAGAAAGTGAGTTAAATTGGTAATTATATGCAAATGTAATTTAAACATACATTGACTCCTAGTCTAAACTCCACATTTGATCAAGAAAATGATTTACAACCCTAAATCAGAAAAAGTTGGGACAGTACGGAAAACACAAATAAAAAAAAGTAGTGATTTCTAAATTTACTTTGACTTGCATTTCATTGCAGACAATACAACAGCACATTGTTTAATGTGTTCCTCATGATTTTTATTGTTTTTTCTTCAAAAAAAAATTCCTGTTTTGATTCTTGCAACACATTTCAAAAAAAGTTGGAACAGGAGCAATTTAGGGCTAGTAATCAGGTAAATTGGTTAAATAATGATGTGATTTGAAACAGGTGATGTCAACAGGTGATTGTAATTGTGATTTGGTACAAAAGCAGCATCCAAGAAAGGTCTAGTCCTTTAGGAGCAAAGATAGGCTGAGGATCGCCAGTTTGCCAACAAATGTGAGAAAATTATTGAAATGTTTAAAAACAATGTTCCTCAAAGAAAGATAGGAAGACATTTGCTTATTTCACCTTCAACAGTGCATAACATAATTAAAAGATTCAAGGAATGTGGAGGAATTTCAGTGCGTAAAGGACAAGGGCGCAAGCCTAAGCTGAACAACCGTGCTCTCCGATCCCTCAGGCGGCACTGCATCAAGAATCATCATTCATCTATAAGCAATATCACCACATGGGCTCAGCACCCGTGTGCTCCAGACCAAAGAAGAAAAGGATCATCCAGACTGTTACCAGCAACAAGTCCAAAAGCCAGGGTCTGTCATGGTATGGGGTTGTGTCAGTGCCCTTGGTAAAGGTAACTTGCACTTCTGTGATGGCACCATTAATGCTGAAAAGTACATAGAGATTTTGGAGCACAATGTGCTGCCTTCAAGACGACATCTTTTCCAGGGACGTCCATGCATATTTCAACAAGATGATGCAAAACCACATTCTGCACACATTACAGAGTCCTGGCTGCGGAGGAAGAGGATACAGGTACTTGACTGGCCTGCCTGCAGTCCCGACCTGTCTCCAATAAAGAATGTGTGGCGCATTTTGCGCCTCAAAAGGCGACAACGAAGACCCCGTACTGTTGCCCACCTTAAGACTTGTTTGCAGCAAGAATGGGACAAAATTACACCTGAAACACTTCTTCACTTGGTGTCTTCAGTCCCTAAACGTCTTTTAAGTGTTGTGAAAAGGAATGGCAACATTACAAAATGGTAAATGCTTTACTGTTCCAACTTTTTTTGAAATGTGTTGCAAGAACCAAAATAGGAATTTTTTTTTTTTGAAAAAAAAACAAAAATCATGAACACTTTAATGTGCTGTTGTATTGTCTGCAATGAAATGCAAGTCAAAGTAAATTTAGAAATCACTACTTTTTGTTTTATTTGTGTTTTCCATACTGTCCCAACTTTTTCTGAATTGGGGTTGTAACATGGCAACCACTTTCTAACAGGGAAAACACTCTCAACAACTAGTATATATGGGAAGTGGGGTTAGCATTTGTGTTGTGCAAATCTATATTCTTGTCACTGGTAAACTTTTTTTTTTTTTTTAAACAAATAGCTAACCAGAGCTACATACAAGGTTAATTTTAGCACCAACTGATCAAAAGCATTTCTTACAAAGCATTCATATGAAATGTTTATGGAAAGCAACAGAACAGGGTAAGAGCCATTCCTGTCAGTTCAATTCAGGATTGCATATTTCAGTCACCCACCTCTCTCCTCTTTTCTCGTCTCTCTACTTTTCTACTGAGTGGAACTAGTTTTCTCCTGAAAACAAAATCAATAAGACATTAACAAGTTGTATGGACAAGCATAAAGGCTTAGTCCACCCAAAAATAATATTTTGCCCATACATTACTCACCCTCAATACATCCTAGGAGAATTTAACTTCTTTCAGCTGAACACAATCTGAGTTACAATAAATAATATTCTGGCTTTCCTCAGCTTTAAAATGGTAGTGAATGGTTCACCTTATTTTGAAGCTCCAAAAAGCACATCCATCATAAAACTAAAACCATATGACTTCAGGGGTTAATAAATGCCTTCTGGAGTGAAAGGATTACTATTTAAGAGTATTTAACATTTGAAATAGCGCGTTTGAATGTAAATATCTGTAAAAAAAAAAAAAAAAAAAAACTACACCGAAAATGGCGCCATGCTGGTTCCTCGTAAATAACAGAATCTTATTATTTACAAACCAATGAAATTCAGGATTATCAAAGGAATTTATTAGCCCTTTAAAATGATGAGTACCATTTCACTGCCATTTTAAAACTGGGAACGTAATTTATGGACAAAATATGGGTGGACTTATTCTACATGAATGAAGAAACTAAGGGCAAGTAAATGATGCTTGCAAAGATAAATAAACAATTGCACACATGACCTGTTACAAACCTGACCAATCAAGAAAAGGACTCACTGTCTTTTCAGCGTCAACTTGCGAATTCGAATGAGATACTGTGTTATCTTTGTTAATCGCTGTTTGCATTTGTGCCTGAGATAGCGTGGCCAATAGATGAGGTTCTGGTCAATCTGTTCCAAGGCCTTTGCGTAGTTTCTATCAAGTTTCACCTGAGAGACAGAAAAAGTAGAATGATGAGTTTGGTTATGATGTTAATGATGAGATAACACGGTGTATAATATTATTGTAACATTATATATTACATACCATTATATAATATATACAATATTAATATTAAATTAGAAGGCCGTGTTTGAATAATTGAACTATGCTGATCGCAAATGCTCTTTCTTGCTCTTGGTGTACATACCTTCTCCCACATGCGAGCAGGGAACGCTGCCCTCTCAATAACTTTCATGTACAGATAACACTGGCCTACGGGGACAGAGCACACCTTTACATTATTTACATTTAATCTTTGTACGAAGGTGGGGTGGTGGTTTTCTTCTTTAAAATGATAAGCTTACCTTTCTCCTCTCTTACAGTAGCATACTGACTGTTGGCAAGAGGACATGACGATCGATTACAAAGTCCTGTGATGTTGTATTCATTTCGACAGAACTGTTGAGTTTTCGTTCTTTACAAATTTGGAGAAAGCAAACAGTTATATTTTTATCTATATTAAACACCACCACCTAACAAAGGCACAACCACGTGTACTTACTTTACTTTGTAGGAACAAAAACTCTTATTGCCGATAAGGCTCCATATAACCTTTAAAGACATAATTCGAGATGAAAATTAACGTTCAGAAATGCGAATTAAACTTACATTTGTAGGGAAAGATGTTTAATTTTCATGAGTGAAATATCTTAAAAGTAAACGATTCCAAAACTCCACAATATAAAAAATATTATGACAGTATATTTTAGTTTCAACCATCCCAATATACTGGTTAAATAAAAGCAGTATTAATGTTACTTTTCACGTTATGTGTTGCGTTCTAATAAGAACTCATTACGCTTGTTTCAGCGCTTACATCTCTATATTTTCTTAAATAACTTTACTTACATCGTCGTGTTGCATTCTAAAACGTTTTCTGAACGATCGTCACTGGATGTGTGATAACCACTGCACGTATTTAAATTACAAATAAATTGAATTGATCCTGATAGCAGCTATTTCACTATCGTTAACACATGGAAGTTACAGGCGGCGCCATTTTAGCATCAGGAAGCGCACGCGCCTGGATACACTAAGGATCTCGCGATACTCTCGCCAGCATTTCCCTTTTGCCTTTCTCTATTTCACAAAGCTCAGATATGTGAAAAGGTGAAAATGACATTTGTCAGATATCATAACCCATATCTGAAATGTGACCTGAGCAGTGGGCAGCACACCACTGCGCCCGGGGAGCAATGTACACATAACGTAAGATAACACACACATATGCAGCTTTAATCCAGTTCGATGACGTGCTTATTACGTGCAACTGGGTATTAAATGCACAACTGACGAATCCTTATATGTTAGCAAGTGTGTTTTTGCTATGCATATTATTTTAAATAAAAGCTGTGGTGTGTGATTTTCAGATAACTAATATGCGGAATACTATAAAAGCTTTAAATAACTGCGGGAAAAACATAAACATTTACTTTCTAAATTTTCATGTCAATAGAAGTCAGATGGTTGTGTAGTGTTAACTGATGTAGTTAGTAACGCAGGCAATATGGACTTATGTAATGTATAAAGAGAAATTAGTAAGTGTTTAATCATGTTTATGAAAGGTGCATGCTGGGAACCTTTGATTGGTCGGTTTATTTAACCCTTTATCCAAAAAGGCCTGTAAAATCTAGTACTCGCCATGCAGCGTGAGATCAGGTGAAAACAATCCTACATATCGAAACTTTTATGTTGCATATTACATAGTATTAATAATTGTACACAGCAATGCTGGCTCTGTTTCTTATAATCCCAGTAAGTAGGTAGCGTTTCAATAGTGTTTAAAATGTGACTTTACATTTTACTTCCTGCCGCTATGACGGTCCTGTGCCTGGCACTCAAAAAATAGTGCCTCTCATTGTACATGAGAGAGGCTGGACTGATGCTCATTGATCGTTTCAATGGAGTCTGGCAGTATCCTATTGCTTAGTCTTCAAATACATTATTAAAGGGAAAGTTCACCCAAAAATGAAAAAAAAAAAATACTATTCTTCCATCATTTACTCAATTTCATGTCACAAAAGAAAATATTTTGAGATATGTCTTGGCAGTTTTGTGTTCATACAATGGAAATCAATGGGTGCCACTGTTGTTTGGTTATCAACATACTCCTAAATATCTTCTTTTGTGTTCATCAGAAGCAAAAAATGTCAGGTTTGGAATGACACAAGGGTGAGTAAATGATGGACAAAATTATCCTTTTAAGCACCAAATACAGAACAAACCATTTGCTCTGATGGAAGTCCATCTGATCAGATCCAAACCACCAACTCCAACTCTCCCTTTTGTTAGGTCACAACTGTGACTGAAGTCTTCAAACTTTCTTTTCAAGATTATTATTTTTGTTTTTAATCAAGGCAAATTGTCTAAACTAGATGTACTTATTCATGAGTGCATTACATTTAAATAAATGCAGTGTTAACCCAATTTCACCACATTTACTTCTAAGAGTTCTAAAGACCAAAGATTAGAAAATAAAGTAACAAAACCAAAAACCAATGAAGCAGAGATCTCATACTCAGTATTGGTTAATAAAACTGACAGTTTAATAACCATACAATAAAACCTGTAAATACAGATGAATTATACTAAAAAATGATCGTAACAAAAAACAAAACAGGATGAAAAATGCACAACCAGCTACAGTGGGAAAAAGGGAATTATCAGGAAAGACAATTAGAGTTCCTAACCCGGATCCCCAATACACTCATTCTCGCTGTCAAATGCATACTACATACAAACGCAGCTCCAAGTAGTTACTCTCCATCAGCAGCACACTCACTCTTACATTCACACTAAGGATTGGGTTTTAAGAATCAGTACACGTTATTTTCACAAACAAAACTACTGGACCTGCTTTAAGGTCAGCATGTTGCCCTGTCAGCCGCCCGCCACCTCCCCTCCCAGTCGTTGGGGTCTGCAGGGGCCTTACTGAGTGTCTTTCTCTGGATACATGCTGATAATCATACAGAAGGTAGAGGGAAGCAGGGCTGGGACATGAATGGAGAGGTGTGGATGGTGTCAGGTGGAATGGTGTGGGAGAGTTGGTGGAAGCCATTTGTGTATTTAAGATGGATGTGTGTGGGTGTTTGGAGATCGAATTTGACTCCCTTAGTTCTCTCCCTCGCCTGCATCTGGTTCATCACCCTGATTTTCTGACGTCCAAAGCTGCAGACATGAAAATAAATAATACAACAATGTATCACCCAATAAAGGACTTCACTTACATGGCATCTTTGGTGTGTAAATGTATGTAGGAATTCTTACAGTGAGGTTGTCCCTTAGAAGCTGCATTATCAAGGTGCTGTCTTTGTAGGAATCCTCATTTAAAGTGTCAAGCTCAGCAATGGCTTCATCAAAAGCCTGCAACAGAAGTTCAGATTTATCAGATATTTCTCATTTACATCGAAGGAGATGTAAAATATACTAGTGTTGTGATATATGTGGCGATAACAGCAATAAATCTGATACTGAAATGCAAACAAGATTTACAAATAAGTTTCTATATGTACATATCTGTATGGTATAAAACCATTTTTGCTAAAATGTAGAGGTCTGTGTTTGAAATCTGACGTAATGCTGCTGGTGATTTAAATAAACACCAACCGTTTTGGCAAGGTGACAGGCCTTATCAGGAGAGTTGAGGATCTCGTAGTAGAAAACAGAGAAGTTGAGGGCAAGACCCAACCGTATGGGGTGTGTGGGCTGCATGTCCTTCTTACTTATCTCAAAAGCATCCTGGTAAGCTTTCTGAGAGTTTTCAACTGTGGCTGAGAAGAAAAGTAAAGATCTGTAAACTTAACTGTAGTGATCACATAAAAAGTATAAACCATAATTATTATTAATAAACACAACTGACAACCTTAAGTTGCCAATAAAATTACTTTAAAATACTAAAAATCAAGACAGACATTTAACTCTACAACCCACTTACTGCTCTTTACTTCTCCAGATGCAACCTCAGACAAGTATCTATAGTAGTCGCCTTTCATCTTCAGGTAAAACACCTTGCTCTCTGCCTGAGAGGCATTGGGAATGAGGAACTTCTCCAGCAGACCCTACAAAAACAGTTTGGAACTATCAGGATTGCTCATATTTTGTGGACAAAAAAGCTGCCATTTTCTTAGGAAAGGTAACAACTGAAAAATCTGAATATTTCAAGAATGATGTAGTTTTAAAACATTAAAATCAATAAACTCAGTACAATGTACATATAAACATTTGGTTAGAGTCTTAAGGATTCCAAAGAGGAAACTGGAATAAAGAGGTTCAGGAGATCAAGAAAACAGATACCAGGACATCATTGCAGATCTCCTGAAGTTCAGTCTCGATCTTTTCACGATACTCCCGTGCCATCTGCTGTTTCTTTTCATTGCCCTCGGTCTTCTGCTCAATGCTTGAGATGACACGCCAGGAGGAGCGACGGGCACCCACCACGTTCTTGTACGCCACAGAAAGCAGGTTGCGTTCTTCATTGGAAAGTTCCACACCCCCCTCGGTAACAGCCTTCATGGCCCCTGCCATGTCGTCATAACGTTCTGCCTGCTCAGCCAGCTTGGCTTTCTGCACTAGGTCAGTCTTGTCCATTCTTAGGCTGAGGATCAAAAAAAGAACAGAGATTAGGAAGCCAGCAGCAAACCACTGCTAGGCTACCATTTCATCTGCAGAAAAAATGGTAAATTTGTAATTCACTATAACAACCATCATTATGATGGATGTTATGATGTTTTTGAAAAGAACACGACATAAGAACTATGTGGGTGAACTCAGAAAGTCTTAAAGACTTTAAAAAACGACAAGCATAATGCACGTTTATATGAGCAATACAGAATGCAGAAGAGCACTTGTTCAGCATCAATTTCAATTTTCACGCGCATGACAAAATAATCTAACTGTGCCACAGCTAAACTATAATAGCCTTAAATACACAGTTTTAAAATATAACAAATAAACTGGTTTTATTTTGTTGACGTTAGATGACAAACGGTGTTCTAGGTCGTGACGCTCGACGATTAAACTGAACTCTGTCCGGCTAACGTTAGCTAGCAGACTAACCATACACCCTTTCATTGACAGACACAATTCGCCGACAATATGTGAATGTTTTTGACGTTGTAAATAATGTTGTCAGTGTTGTTTATTTATAGAAAACAAAAGGCTGGCAGTAATTTGGAGATTTCACTGTAATGATTAACCGTGTGTAGTCAGACCTGTGAGGCCTGACGAGCGCATAGAAACCTGATAAATCCCTTTAGCACGGAAGACAAGATCATTTTACACAATCAAAACAATAAAAATGCGCCGCTCAGCATGCACGATAACTGTCATAAAGGATACGGGAACTGCACTCACGTTGTGAACGGCGTTTATTCAGGCTTTATTCGCTAAAAGATACAATTTGCGCTGCCGTTCTCCGCCTCGCTTTTCACTTGCTCTGGTTAGTACCACTTCCGCTAAGACTAACACTTCCGCTTCCGGCAAAGTGCAACTCTTTCCCTTTGATACTAAACTTTTAGTATTTCACATTATAATCACCCTATAATTTTACTGGAAAGCTGAAGCCTGACAAAACAATGTTTCGGCTTTAACAAATAAGAAGGTGATTGATTTGTTACAACTTCGTCTTAATGAGCCACATCAAATGATCAGCCATGTACATTAACTGTAAGAGACGAAAGATTTCAAGTTTCTTATTTAATAGGACACAAAGACGTGTTTTACCAGTTTTGTGAACAGTGATTCATTTGGTCATGTAAAAGTGTACACCTGCATACCACTTTTTGTGTATAACAAAATAGAGTCCGCCTAATTCTTGACGCTCCATTAAAATATTAAAAAACCCTTAAAACAAGTTACATTTAAAAAAATCAACACTGCATAAGATATTAAGACTTGTATCCAAGCATGTATCTTGAATGAAAGTGCAATTCTGTCTTAGTCTGGCACTTTTTTTTTTTTTGCTTGTTTAAAACAAATAAAAAATCTGCAGGTGCAGCATTACAAAATACCGATAGGCAGTTATCTAAAAAACAGTTTTGGAACATTTGTGTTCCGATTAAAATTTAAGTGTAATAATTTAAGAGAGAAAACAGCATGCCAGGTTTGGCCTTTTTCTTTGAGCATTATCAACACGCATTAACACTGGTAATGAGTCATGTATGCAGTCATTAAATCAGGGGTACTAATACAAGTGTTCACTTTACTATATGTACATTACTACCATGTTTTACTACTGTTATGTGTTTCACCTTTGCACTTGTGATTAAATCATCCCAGATGGATCTTAAAATCAGGTGTAAACAGCATAAGAAAAGAAGTGAAGAAAATACAACAGCATTTTTTTGATATTTTTATATAAAATCTACATCAACAAAAAGCCTTTGTTTCAATCTAAGGACTGTAGAATATGCCCAAACATCTGCTCAATCAATGCTATAGTAAAGAAAACAAAACAATTTATATTTTTTTATATTTTTCTTCAAATATAAACACTGTTCTGAGAGTGTAAATTCATCAAACCTGCTTTAGTGTATGCTGAATGCAGAAAAAATGTGTAATATTTCTGGAAGTGAGTAAATCAACAGAACAAGCAACACAGAGGCAGCCTGTTTGCTATAGCCCTCTAGCTTCAGTCACATCTTCATTGAAATGACACCCCATACTTTGCACAGTTCACTCAAGAAGTTCACATGTTGAATCAGTCCACCCACTTCAGAGGACAGCAACAAGGATGATTTGTTCCACATGGGCAGAACATCGGGGTGGGTAAGAGGCCACAGAAGGAAGGTTGTATTAGTTAGCTTTGGCTCGAAGCTGGGCTCTTTTCCCAGTGACAGCCTGGAAGCCGGTCTTGATGCTGGCTACAGAGCAGCGAGAGTGACAGGTTTCACACTGCAGGAAGTAAAGACGTGTGTCTTTCTGCAAAATTGTATCCGGTGAGCGGCAGGTATGACAAGTCACATATTCCTCTGTGGAAAAATGTGTGTTGTTAACAACTGCAGCATTTTAGATGACAATGATTTCAGAGGCATACTGCAGCTAATGAATCTGTAATAAGGTCATCAAAGTTTGTCTAGAAAAACCCTGTTTCTGTATACTGGCATAGTGCAAATGTGTTCCATTTTAAAACAAAAACCTAGTTAGTAAACTAAATTTCCCTAGCAGACAACAATGCTGTTTTTTACCTTTTGTTTTCTGTAAACCAGCTATACTACTTAAAAGACAGTCACTATGCAGCATATATGGAACTAGCCCTAACTGTAACTACCTAACTATAAAAAATGTTTAAGCTAAATTATGAGCAAGAACACTTCTCTACTGAATATCAGAAGAGCTATACAATATATACACATATTACTTACTTATATATCTTCTCAAAACATTCTCTATTTGTTTCTGTTGAAAGCGTCCTTTGATTACAAGCTGGTTATTTCCATCTATGGATCCACTAAAAAGAGCAAACAAGGATAATTTTTTTACAAGATTAGTGTTCAGCTTGACAGAAAACATGCAACTAAAGAAAATGGAATTAAAAGTTTACCTCGTTCCCAACTCTGCTAACAGGAATGCCAAAAGATGTTTGGGCTGTCGATGTAATCTGCAGATGTGCAAATAGCAAATTGTAAACAAGCACTGATTTATTTGAATAAAAAGACCAATAGACAAGACTTTAGAAATTATTGCTTACATTCACATGTATCATCAGTTGTACTTACTAGAAAACAGATTCAACCAAGAGTGGGTTTTTTTTTGCATTTTTAAAACCTGGATGTGGGATCTGTACATTTGTACTCACAGTTTGCAGATGTCAGTAAAGTTGACAAAAGATGTTTTCTTGGTCCCAACTCGGACTACCTGAGGAGGCTTCATCACAAACTTCCTTTTCTCACCTGCCACCATATCAGGATTTTTCTCCCTCATAATGTTAAACACTCTGTTCAACAACTAAAAGGAGAAACACATAAAGAATGGCACCCCAGATAGAAGCAAACCTATGTCAGAAGCATTGAGTGGAAAATAACAGATTTATGAGGCAGAATTAGAGACGTATTCTTCATCATATGAATGATCATGGTCATACCTCATCATACGTGTAGTCTCTCTCTGAACCAGCCCATGCTGGGCCCAACTGTGAGCTGAATGTGATGCCATCAGTGTTTTTATCATCCCTAATGACTGTACATAATAATAATAATAAATAATTCACTTTAAGTATTCAGATGACATACAAGCATAAAAGACAATTCAATCTTTTCTAACAGAATACCTGCATTCAGTTTTGTCCTGGGTCAGAAATGGTCTTGGAGGTAACTTACATAGTTTATCATCCACATGTGTGGAGTAACAATTTAAAAATAGTTTATAGGAGATGAGTTGTTTTTTATACATTTAAGCCTTTTCATTTAAACAATTTTCTATTTCAAAGTGGTATAGGAAGTCAAACTAACTTAACACTTAGACATGTTCATACTTTGTAACTAGTACCCATAAGGTCAGATTTTAAAGTTTTTGATTCTTTATACCAGCCCTTATGTTTTTCTGTGGCATTTATTACAATAAAGCTATAAACACAGGTATGTCCATGGATGGCCCCTCATTACAATGGTTAGAAAAATGTAGTTTTGCATAGTATTTTTTACCTTTTGTCTCATTAACACATTTTCTGATAATAACATTAAATAAATAACTAACAAAAAACCTCCGTACCATCATCCTTTTCCACAGTATCAATATCCTCAACAAATTCCACTTTTTTAGCTTTCAGTTTTTTAGGTGGTAGCATTAGGTCCAAATCATCTTCCTCTGCCACTTCCTGTTGTTCTCCTTCAATTTTCAGCTCCTGATCAATACAATAAAAATGAATAGAGTCAATAGCCTTTACAATTCAGATCCTTACCAATTACATGCTGATTTCCTTTTGACAGCTGTAAATACCTTCAAATTAATTTGACTGGTAATTACTAACCTTCACGCTTTCCTCAATGTCATTGTCAAACACCTTCTTTTGCTTCTTCTTCTTTTTCTTCTGATTAAAGAAATTCAGGTCATCCAAATCATCCGAAAGCTCTGTGGAGACAAAACAAACCCGTGTCATAAACTGTGTATTACAGAAAAACGAATTAATATAACCACACATGCTGAACTATTCAAGGTTTTGTTTAAATACATTTAAAGTGTTGAAAACATTTAATTACACTTAAGATCTAAATCTAAGACAGAAGACTAAAACATGGTTTATAAACTACCAATGATAATTATACCAGACTCTCCTCTCACCCTTTTTCTTGAATTCTTCTTCTTCTGGCTCCATTTCTCGTTCTTCTCCAGCATCAGGCTCAACTTCACGCTGCTCAGCCTGCTGAACCTCTTCTCCAAGCCCTTCTCCATCCTCGTCCAGCATGAAGGGCTTCTTCTTCTTTTTCTTTTTTTTGCTTGTGGTGGGGTCGAATAAAATCTGAGGACACAGTATAAAGCACCATGCTCAATTGCTCAAATAGTACATACTGTGCTGCAGTAAATGCTTAAACTGATAAACTGTTCATTTTTTAACAATGAACAATAACGGAACTTGCAATTCTGAGCGCTCTTAATCACATTCCCTATTTATACGTCAAGATATAATAAAGCAGAACTTTAAAAATACACGTAGATTTACATAAGACATACAGCCCGATAAAGTCACCATCGCAACTGACGAGGTTTCACATAAATTAAGGTCAAAACATGACTAAGTATTTCCAGAAGACTATGAATAATGACAAAATACTGTAATAAAACGGTACAATACCTCGTCTTCTGACATGATGGCTAAATCAAAAATGTTTCTCGGTTCGATCAAACGATCACCACTTTCTACTTTAACTCTTGCATCAGCACAGGCTTGCTTAACGCGCACGCGTGCTTCCGACGACAGGTGATGACGCCATGCTACGACAATACCATGCTACATTGCGACTGTCCATTTTGTTTATCCTAAATGTACCGCTTACAACTTATTTGTTGTTTTTAAATCTCTTAATTAAAATGAACCATAGACCCATGTTTAAATTGTATCCGACAACGTCGTTACACATGCTCTAATTTGTTTCTTGTTTAAACTTACTTACGTTTTAAATTATTAAGTTTGATATGTAGCTTTCTAGCATCAATGAAAGATAGATGACATAAGAAGAAGCAGGGAAACAAATGACTAACTTTTTGCGATGTGCTTTATTTAAAATAAGCCCACCCAAAATCCCAGGCTTAAGAGAAGAAAATACAGAACAACAAAGGGGATTTTACAATAATTACTAAAGCATGACAGTCTGTATAAAATGTATAACTATAATAACTAGGTGCAATACATACATACATATATTATGCTTCACTCTTTCAACCCATAAATCCCAGCAGTCAGCTATTTGGCATTACACACAGTCAGTCCCTTAAAGACATGCCACTCAAGATGCATAAGCATACCAATTATTAAGGCACATAGCACAGCAGACACATCCCTAAATGCTTAAAGTGCAAGAATTAGGGCAGAAGTTACTCATCTAGGGGGAAGAGTGGAAGATAATAAATCGTTATATTTACTCACAGGAAGATTAACAACACCAGAATGCATCCAAAAGTTTAATGATCTCTCAAGGAAAAGCCATCAGAAAAATGCCAAACATACAAATGTACACATCACGTATGTCTCAACCTGAATAGATACAGCATTTTTGCATCTCATAAAAAGTTTATGTTCTCAAATGAAAAATGTGATATAGTTTATTTTGTATATTTTAACAATTACAACCATCTACTGCCGGATAAACGGATAAACAAGCGGATCAATGTATAAGGCCAGAAAAGCATAACAGGAAAGACCTGTCATTGAATATGTAATTTTATGCTTTGAACTCAGCACCAAACACTACATGATGGGCAGTCAATAGAGAAGTTTTTTTTTTCTTTTTTTGGCAATAGCCAACATCAGTTTTTGATACCAAACCTAATATGCCACTTTGAAAAAACAGTAAAAAAACAAAAAACAGATGGAGGTACTGAACAACATTAACACATTGAGATCAAAGACTTAAGTTAACAACAAGTACCAAATCTATTTTTATCGCATGAGATAAATCAGTGGGTTGAAAAGTAGAACATATAAATGATGTGTATCAGCAAACATGCTTATTCCTATAACAAAACTAACAGTAGTGAATTCAAATGAATTCTATCAAATTCTAGAGGGAAACAGAAACACCATTGCATTATCTAAATAATCACTGGCAAAAATGTAAGGGTCATCTCACATATTTATATAATCATATTTTGTTGACCGGTGAATATCTAGATATTTTCATATTTTTGAAACTTTGAAAATCTGCTTCACATTCATTTGCATTTGTAACTCCTGTTTTTCTGGACTTCTGCCATTTGTTTTTTAGTGTTAACCCTCTAAAGGTGCTCAGGTTTGCCCATACGACCTAACCATGTCAAGCAAGAAAGTCTGTCACATTGGAGTAAGTTCACATTGCCCATGCCTTCAGTTCTTCCATGTCATCCTCATCCTCCTCTTCTCTCTTTTTTTGGGCTAGAGAAACACATAAACAGAAAGTTATAAAGGTTTTTAAAGAAGAGCATATCTGGACCTCTTTCCACTAGTGTTACAGAGGGCCATTCTTCTTTTATTCTACCTAACCAAGTCCACTTTTACACAGTGTAGCCAATTTAATGTTTTTTAGTTTGGGAGTTAAAAAAATTTTAAGACTGAATGCAGAGAATCCTGATTAAATTAGTAAGCATTCAAAAATGAATGAAAACCTTTTCTAGCAAGTTATGAGATCAATGATTCGGTACTAATGCCATGACAAACTACATACATTTACATCAATGTTCAAATAGTATATTATAAGAGAGATTTCAACATAACAGCCAGACAGATTTGTCAGACATACTGTATAGTTTTATCATAGGCTTGGTGTTGTAAATAATGTTAGCAGATCTAGAACTTTCACTAAACTTGCTCATAATCTTAATATTGTCAAAACTTAGTGTTCTCACATGATAAACTAACAACTTCTTATAATGCTGAATATGAAAGGGTCACAGAGTCTTCCATAATTCCATAAAAATAAACAACTCTTAAAAAGTGCCTTCAAATCTATTAGAATGTTGGTAAAAAGGTGATATGTACTAAACAACAAAACACCTGTTTTTTTGGGTAATGGGTTTGAAGGCACACTGGGCAGAGGCACATCCTCTGTGCCACCAATTTCCAGCAGGTTCTTGTCTAACTCCTCTTGTTCCAATTCTTCCAGTTCAGCCAAGAGCTCATCCTAGAACAGGACAAGAAAATACAGTACAAGTCACAGTATCTGTAATAGCTGCATTTGTATAGAATGTACAGCATATTGCTACATAGCATAGCTCAGCATTCTCAACTTTTTTTTTAAGAAGAGGTCAACACCTCTGTGTGGATGTAATTTGGTACAAATAGATTTTACTTACCTCATCGAAGTCTTCTCCAAAACCGACAGGCCTTGAAATAGCATCAGAAATTTCTTGTGCCAATTCCTGTTGCTCTGTGATATCTTGCATAAGGTCATCCACTTTGTCTATGTCCCTGAAAAAACATACCAAGCTCAGATGAATAAAATAAACATCAGAATGTACATTTGTTTACCACCAACTGTATTCTGTTTGCATCATAAACTTCAAAATCAGATTCAATGTGACATTTTATCTTACATATTCTCATGGGCTGTCTTCATAGCCTTGGCAGCATAGCCCATGTTCTTAAGAACTTCTGTGTTTGTATTAGCATTTTCTAATGCTTCTCGCTGGAACTCAATAGTGGAGAGTGTGCCATCAATCTGAGCAAGCTGCTTCTCATATCGCTTCTTTCTTTTCAGAGCCTGTAAAGCAGCTTTAAAAAGGCAGCAAATTCAAAAGACAGACCCGGACAGCATCACTTATTTAAAAATTAATCTGTGAATTATACAACAAATCTTGTGAACGCCACATAACAAAGATGGCATTGCCCCCCAGACATAGAACTGCCAAAATGAAAATGGAATGTACATCTCTGACCTGTCTCGCAGACTTTTCCAACAATACCTAGATTCTCATACATGTACATAATTGTTTCCCAAATATCAATAAAATCATGATTCCGCCCCATCTAAGCAAAAATTCTGATGTGCGGGAGGCTCACTGACTGGGATGTTTCAAGAAGGGAAACAACACAGAAGCTTATATATAACATTAATTTAAACTATAAATTAATTTCCCCACATAAAGTAATAAACTTGAACAATACAATTGATCTAGTTTACCAAGCTCCATGTCTCGATGACAGGCATTTCACAACAGACCACATGACACTAATCAGAACTAAGTGATGTGATATTCAATCCTTTGTAAGGCCAAAACTCATGAATACTTCTTGACAGCGGGCTGTTTGTTCGATAGCCTGTGCTCATAATTTTTAACCAGACAGGTTATAATTAACGTTATAATTTGACGTAATTTTGACGATTACTGAATTTGATACAAGCGAAGCATGGGTGTAGCTTACTAACAAACACAACACCGAAATCGACGACAGGTAGAGTCGTCTTCTTTTAAAAGTTGTATAATAAACATGACACGCAAATTGACCATATAATGTGAAGGATTGTTTTTAAATACATACCTCGTTTGTTTTTTGTGCCGTTTTTCTTTGCTGTTAACAGTTCGGCTTCTATCTTTTGCTCTAAGTATTCTTGCTTCTTCGTTAACATTTCTTCTGTCTCACGGAGTTTCTGGATCGCTTCTTGTGGGCTTGGGGCTTTGCCGCCTTTCCCCCCACCGCCAAATAATTTGCCGAATACGGACATATTGTTTTATATTTTATGAAACTAAAAACTCTTTGAAACCGTTTTTATAGCGACTAATGATATCGCCTGTTCCGTGTTGTTGATTGTCTTACTTCCGCCTTCAGGCCCGCTGACGTCATCTGACTCGTCACAGTCAGCCCACCTATAATCCCCCAGCAGCCGAACAGCAGGAATATATGTTGTCATGATCAACTAGAGATGCCTACAAGCAAAATATTTCCCGCGATGTTTAAATATAATACTTTGTATATTTTCTTTAATGCCACAGGAGACAATCAGTCAAGATCACTGTTTATAATTTAATAATTAAATTAGTTACAATATTAAATTAGTAAAAGTAAACAGTTACAATTTAAAAAAAATAAAATTATAAAAAATAAAATTATATATATAAAAAAAAATATATATATATATATATATATATATATATATATATATATATATATATATGTATGAAATATTCAGGCAATATGTTTAAATATAAAATCACCCTGAAGTACAGAGATTGCAACTGCATTTTTAAATAAATCCCTCTTATTCTCATACATTTTTTGTCATTGATCCACGCACAGGACATTTTGGAACATGTAGGTTATTTGCGCCTATTAATGTGGTTTCTTTGAAAAGATTTCTTCATAAGAACAATTAAGATGTAAATATTGTACCACAGTAAAATAACAGCCTTGTTACTCTTCAACATTTTGATACCTTTTGACTAGCTGAAGGCTGTTCTCACTGGAACTATTTTCTCACGCGGACCTACATGGAGCAGAAGGGATTATGTGCGAGTTTTTAATTGGGTCATAGTGGATCGCGCAACAAAGGTCAGGTGTTCCTCAGCAATAATTAAATGGACACAAAACTAGTCGCGGCGGGGTGGAGCCTGTTTGCAGCTGCACTGAAGGATATGCATATATTCTAACAATTACATCAGGTAACTGTAACTGACATTTCCAGAGTGGGTGTTCTGCATTCATTATGTTTAAAAACACGCCTTCAGTAGGGAGTGACGGACCTTCTCTGTGCTTATTTTGATATAAAAAAAATGAAGACGAATATAAAGGCGTTATTTGCTTGTCTACGAACCATGAACCAGTTTAGTTATGAGAGACAGCAAAAGTTAGTTTATTCATTTGTTTTTGTGCTAACTGTTGTGAAATCGTGTTCAAAACCCTTTCCACGTTAGTCTGGCATGTGGCAGGGTTCATTAGTGTTTTTGTTAGTAGTTTGTTAGTCTTAAGTTGTGTAAGACGGGTCTTGAATAGTGATCAAATTACAGTGGTTGAATTATTGTTTGATCTCAATTAAAAACTGGAAAAACATTTTTGCTGATATTTGACGCTATATAACGCTGTATTTTTTTCACATCGTGTGTGTATATATATATAATGTATAAAGGATGTATCTTTGTACATTCATAGTGATTTTTATAGGCTTTGCAATATAAACATCACAGTAAAGTATGTAAATACATTAAAGTGAAACTGTATGCACGTTATTATAGGCGAGGTTTACGATGCAATACTCCTAACTGAAATGATGCTGTCACCATATTGTAGTCACACAGACGCTTTATCTGTGTACTTGTGATTTCTGACCTTTGAAAATGTGCTGGCTTGAAAACGTATGCACTAATGTTTTGATGGTGGTTTATTTGTTGAATGTTGTGTTTTCATGATATTAATATCTTTTGCAGAGTGGTTCTGGAGAATGAACAGCAGTGGCCCAACATACCCTTTAGCCTCTCTGTATGTGGGTGATCTTCATCCTGATGTCACTGAGGCCATGCTCTACCAAAAGTTTTCTCCTGCTGGTCAAATCATGTCCATTCGTGTGTGTCGTGATGTTATCACACGCAGGTCCCTTGGATATGCTTACATTAACTTCCAGCAGCCGGCTGACGGTAAGGGAACATGCTTCTTACCTGCATCTAAATCTTTTGATGGCCTGTTTTGACTTAATCTTTGAATATTACAGAGAAAGATTTGAATATTTTTTTTAATAATTAATTAATAGAATAGTTATTTTAAACTCTTGTAGCGATCTCACTTTTTACAGTATTTTCATTAATTTTAGCGGAATGTGCCCTTGACACAATGAACTATGAAGTCATTAAAGGTCGTCCAATTAGAATCATGTGGTCACAGAGAGATCCAGGTCTGCGAAAATCTGGTGTGGGAAACATCTTTATCAAGAACATGGATGAGTCTATTGATAACAAGGCTCTCTATGACACTTTCTCTGCTTTTGGTAACATCTTGTCATGTAAGGTATATTCAATTACATCAGTATGTGCGACTTTTGCCTGACATAACGTATGAAAATAAACTTATGTTATTGTTGTTATGTATTAACTCTGTTATGTAAGAGTGTTTTTCCTTTCTAGGTAGTTTGTGATGAGAATGGCTCAAAGGGCTATGGGTTTGTGCACTTTGAGACCCACGAAGCAGCCAACAGAGCAATTGAGACCATGAACGGAATGCTTCTGAACGATCGCAAAGTGTAAGTATCGTAAAGTGTGGTACGATACAGTCTGCAGTACAACATCAGCTGCCACCCCTGTGCTGTTTTTTCCAAGTTTGTGCAAAATTTTTTCTTTATTTCTTTGTCAAGCTTTTCAAAGTGTTGCTTGTGGTCTGTTTTGTGTGGAATTGATGTAATAGGAAAGTTGTGAGGTCCTTTTAGGTAATTTTATCACTCTTTGCTTTTGTTTACTGATTTTTAAATCTGAATATTCAGATTTGTAGGGCATTTTAAGTCTCGTAAGGAGCGTGAGGCAGAGTTGGGGGCTAAAGCAATGGAGTTCACCAATGTGTACATTAAGAACTTCAGTGAAGATATTGACAATGAGAAGCTGAAGAGCATCTTCTCTGAATTTGGTAGGGGATTCCTTTTGGTGATTTTGTTTTGTTTTGTACACTGACTGCAGAAACTTTCCCAACAGTCACTTATAATACAAAATATTGATTTTGTGCTCATCTCTTTACTTGGCCTTATACATTTTTTTGTTTGACAGGTAAGACCCTTAGTGTTTGTGTGATGACTGATGAAAGGGGGCGCTCTCGTGGCTTTGGTTTTGTCAACTTTGAAAACCATGAGGATGCCAGGAGGGTATGACAATGACTCATGTTGTGTGTAAGAATAACTCAGAGATGCTGAATCATAAATCTTTGGTTCTATCTGTTAGGCAGTAGCTGAAATGAATGCCAAAGAGTTGAATGGCAGAGTGCTGTATGTGGGTAGAGCTCAGAAGAGACTGGAGAGACAGGGAGAACTTAAACGCAAATTTGAGCAGATAAAGCAGGAGCGCATACAACGCTATCAGGTCCACACACATGCATAAATGTCACTTGCAGACTAAGTTCTATTGCTTTCCTCTATATGCTCAACTACTATTTTCTGTGATATGCTGTCACTCACCCATTGTTTCTTTTACTGTAGGGGGTTAATCTCTACGTAAAGAATCTAGATGACAGCATTGACGACGAGAAGTTGAGGAAAGAATTTGCACCTTATGGAACAATTACCAGTGCAAAGGTATCGTAAAGTGCACAGTCTTTCTAAAGAATGCCAATTTAACACCTTTAAAATGAACAATGTAATGTACTAATAGTTAAAATATAATTGGGTTCATGTAGCTTAGCTGGTAGAACATTAGCAGTACAAAAGGTTGTGGGTTTGATAGCCAGGGAACACAATACTAATCAAATGTATAGCTTGAATGCACTGTAATTTGCTTTGAATAAAATGTCTGCCAAATGCATTAATGTAAATGTACTAAATTATCACTATGCAAATTTCAGCTGCTGCTGAAAATAAATTGTTACATAAAACTAGTAAACAAATGACAGAAGTCCTACAGTGTAATGTAGTCCAATTTTGGTCATAAATGATGCAGATGGGGTTATGGGAGATTTCTATACTATTACATGATATATTGTTTTAAAAAGGTTAATTGTAATAGATGTATGTTAGGCCTGTAAATATGCAGCTGCTTTTATGTCAAAGAATTGTGACTGTGTGTGTAGCAATTCTATAATGAGACTTTTCCCTGCATTTAAAGGAAGGATCATCTCACATTTTTTGATTGTCTTATTTATGGGGTAGGTGATGACCGATGGAGGCCACAGCAGGGGCTTTGGCTTTGTGTGTTTTTCTTCTCCTGAAGAGGCCACAAAGGCAGTAACTGAAATGAATGGTCGGATTGTTAGCACTAAACCACTATATGTGGCTCTTGCCCAAAGAAAAGAAGAGCGGAAGGCCATCCTTACCAATCAGTACATGCAAAGACTGGCCAGCATTCGAGCCATTTCCACTCCTACAATTCCCAGCACCTACCAGCAGAGCACTGGTTACTACATGACCTCTGTACCACAGGTTGGGGGAAGAGTTTGTTTGTGTGTGTGTTTATTGTGGTATCTACATTACTAGTCCTGTGTTAACTTGCATGCTTGCATTTCTAGCATCAGGTTCGCTCCTTTTACAACACTGTACCAAACCTGCGGCCTGCACCACGCTGGACAGCTCAAGCTCCTAGAACACAAGGTAAAGGTCTGTTTACACACACAGTGAAGTAAACCGCAAAATAAAATTACCAAATGATTGTTGCCCTAACACAAAATATTTCTTTGGTAGGCTCTGTGAAAAGATTACATTAGATGAACAAGGTTATGGTTTAATGAAATGTCAAATCTACAACACAAATTTTTTATTTCAGTGCAAACACAACCTATTGTGCAAGAATAAGAAATCTAACAGCTACCAAAGGCTTCTCGCATGCTTTTTAAAAAAATATTCACATAATTTATAAAAATAATTGACATGGAAAAGTGTCCAGGAACAAGTAAACTCGCTGAATTTAGCCAAATTGTTTTAAATTTCAATTTAATAATTCAATTAAAAAGCATCCAGGGTGAAAGTTGGTTAGAATACTAGAGTGTGCAGAGATGTAATTAAGCCAGATCATGGCTATTTTAAGGAAGCTAAAATATAAGAACATTTTTGGTCACAAAATAATTTCCGTGCTTTAACTGGTGCTGTTTTCATAAAATATTTCCAAGTGTAATCTTGAAATTACAAGCCCTGTACCAAGCAACTAACCCTAGTCTTTCCTACATTAATCATTATTAAACACTAGTCAAAGGATTATTCTAAATATTTTAATATCAACATGTTAATGTCCTAACTTGAGGCTGATGTATGATGGTAGAACAAGGGGCATAAATGAACATTTAAAAGAATAATGGAACATTTTCTCCTTTAAACCATCCAAAATGTTGCCCTCACCTAAATGTGTGTAAATTTGTGCTGAAAGTCTTCAAAGTGTTTGGCAGCTAATGTGTGCCTATGGTATTGGTGAATCATCCTGAGACATGAGAGCATGAAAGGTCTCTGTGCTGTAACTGTTGAACCAATTCAGTTGAAAGAGCAAGTCCTTTACTAGTGAGCACTGGAAATTGGTAATAATAAAAGGTGGGTTTGTTTAAGGGATAATGTATCTTTGGTATGTCTAACCTCACTATGCAGTGGCACAGATCATATGAAGCATGCACAACTGAAATTCAGACTGAAATGCACATACCACTGCTTAATATTGGTAACCTTGCTATAACAAATCAGAACATTTAATAGTTATGCCTCCCTTCTATTTACGCTCTCAGTAAGATACTTTTGTCTTCTTTTTAAAGATATATAACCGGATGCTTTATAATTTCTGTTATTGGCTGCATTAGCTCCATTTCCAGCTCAGTTTGTGAGTCAAGCAGTTCCACGCAGGCCCTCCACCACCATCAGCACAGTCCGCCAGGCCTCCACTCAGGTTCCTCACGTTGCTAACAACACCCAGCGAATGGGTAGGGGGCTGTATATTTAGATTTCTGCACAAAATGGTTTCCCTTTTATATACTCTAACTATATAGTCTCATATAGTCTCTAAACACTAGTGTGTTTTGTAAAATGTAATTGTGCATTTGGTGAATGGAGAACAAAGAATCTCAATGCTCAGATTGATGCTTCCCCATTTCCTTGCTCCTTCGTCCTCCAGCCTGTGACCCAGAAACAGATTGAAGTCAGCAACCTTGAAGGACATTTCAATTCTCTAATTGCACCTTGAGGAGGCAAGGAGCAAGGAGTGAGGAAGCTTCCTGAGGAGGCATGAGCGAGGAAACATTGCTGTATTCTATGTGGAAGTGTTTTTTATCTCCACCTTCCGTCATTGCGTCCTTTCCTTGCATTCTAATGGGGTGAAGTTAAGACGCGAGGAAAGGAAACAAGGACGCACAAATAAGATCTGAGAAGCACCCATAGTATCATTCTAAATGTCCTGTTTTGGCTGAAATGTGACTTACTGTTCAAGGTTTCTGTTTCTCCTTTGGCACAGCTAACATTGGGACACAGACAGCAGGAGGGAGAACAACAATAGGGGCTGCAGTCAGAGGAGTCAGTCAGTATAAATACTCAGCAGGAGTCAGAAATGTGCAGCAGGTCGTCAATGCACCAGCTCCTGTTGTTCATCAGGTACAATGAACATGCATATGACTGCCAATGTCACATTCTTAATAAAGCAGCCCAAGCTTTATTACAAGACCTTCTAAGCTCAAAGCCCAGTTCCTCAATGAGCCTCATTTAAATTTGATGGTTCTAAGTTCTGTTTAGATAACTGACTACTAAAAAGTCCTAAAAGTGACAAGGAAAATTTGTTAAACCAGTCAGCTCACATTAGGTACGATGTTGTGAGTTACTGAATGTTCAGACAGGGGCTAGCAAATGTAACCATTAATGGCTGTGTTAATGGTTAACCATTATTTTTTGTGTAAAAATATAAACATATGTATAGTTATGTGGTGCGTCCCCAAGCGCAACTGAGAGGGCCCTGCACCCCCAATGTGTAGGCCTATTGAAGAAATAAAACTCATTTATTGTTTTGTTTCCCCTCTAGTGGCTGACAGAGTCTGCACCAAATGTGTATAGGTTCAGTTTTAGAACATAGCAATTCAATATTTTGTAAGAAGTGTAGGTTGTGGAATATCTTTGTAAACCCAGAAAGGTAATAAATGCGGTCTTTTCTTTAGGTGGTACAGAATACAGAGCCTGCAGTTCATATGACTGGTCAGGAGCCCCTTACTGCCTCCATGTTGGCAGCTGCACCCTTAAAAGAACAGAAACAACTACTGGGTATTACACTTACATCTGTACACACATCCATATGCACAGGGGAAAGCGGAATGTTAGTGTATGACTGAATGACTGAGGTTTCAGTTTGTTCCTTACACAAATCTATTGTACAACTTTAAACATTTGGAATATGGTTTCCTAAGTGAGTAAATATGCCCAGAACTGTGTGCATCCTATGCAGGTGAGCGCCTGTACCCCCTTATTCACGCCTTGCATTCCACTCTTGCGGGGAAGATCACCGGTATGCTGCTGGAAATTGACAATTCTGAGCTACTGCACATGCTTGAGTCTCCAGAGTCTCTACACTCTAAGGTCTGCCCACTCACAGCAATAACTGTGCACTGTTTGAATAAATTAATGAATCAACCAGTCAGTCACATAATTAATACTAGGTCATGAGTGAAGATCCATAGGTCAGTTTTATACTTGTTTGTTTATCTGAACTCTTTAGGTTGAGGAGGCAGTAGCAGTTCTTCAGGCTCACCAAGCCAAGGAGTTGTCAACTAAAAAGTGAAGGAGCTCCCTAAGGCAAGCACATTATATCCCACAAACCTGCATTTTTAGTCCCTGTGAACTAGCATTTGGTTTTGTGAATAAATTTTGTGAATAGTAATGCAGTGTCACACCACAGAAATTGTTACTGACTCTAACACATTTTTCGTTATTGTAGGCATGCACACTGAGGTTCCATGTTTTTCTAAAGAATGGGGAAAAGGAAAATGGTTGAAATTAGCACTTTGGGGACATGTTATTCAGTGCATCGTTTTGACACAGCAAGTGACCTTTTGCCTTCCACAGTGTTGAGTTTATTCTGATTTTGTTAATAAAAATTAAAAAATAAAGAAATAGAAAATAAAGAAAATCATTAAAAATGTTAATTATATTTTGGAATTTCTGCAATAAACATTATTCTGGCTTAATGTACATGCAAATGGCATTTCAGACTTTTTTTTTAAATTTTAAATTTTTTAAATGATTATTGTGGTTGTGGCTATGGTAGCAGTAACACCTTAAAAAATAACATCCACACTGAGCCAGTGTAACCACCATGTTCAAGGAAGCATTTTATTGCATTGTAACACCTGCCTGATCATGTTGAACAGGATATACAGTATATACAGGTGCATGATGCAGAAAATGGTAGATGGCCTGAAATAGGTTTAGTGATGTGTTCTTAAAGCTTTTCAGTGAGAAGATCAAAGTAAAAAAGTGAACGCAAAGTACAAGAATTCTTTTTTTAAAAAAGTTGTGACTCTTTTAAAAAAAAATGACAGAGAATTTTCCAGATAATTTGTTTACCACTTAAAGTTATCTTTACTGTTGTAAGGACTTGAGATACTGTTTTGCTATCGTAAATAAATTGCTTAGTGAACATGTGCAACAATCTTTAAGTTTCCTTTCTGTCACTCAATGTTGTAGTTACACTAGGGGGTTTGACCTTCAGAGCCAATCCGAGAGCTTTTTCCCCTGCTTTGCTATTTTTCACTCTCAAGCTGCTGGATTTTTATGGCGTATTTGGTGGTCTCTCTCCCTCTGCACGTGTAGAGGTCCATGGGCACTTTGGTGTGCTTGGAGAAAATATCCTATTTCTAAAAGGGAACGTTGCAGGTTTCTTTTGCAAGAAGCAAAGATCCACCTCAGATGCTCCCTGCGCTGTTTCTTTTGTTGCAGCTGCACACAAGGACATGCCACCAAGCCAGAGTTTCTGCTGGGTGAACCCCACAGAACATCCATTGCTCTAAATGCTCATCTGAGCCAGCTGAGTTTACGGATGAGAGAGGTGGGCCGCCATACTGTTGCATTTGGAGCTTGTGAGAAAGATGAGTTAACGATTGCAGCATTTGAGGGTGACCTTAAAGTTGTATCCTAACCCACCATCTGAAGCGAGTCACTCACTTCAGATGGTGGATTAGGATACAACTTTTAGCTTGTGTCCTTTCTGGAAGTGCATGACAAGCTCACAAAATCATGAAAGGTGCCTTTTACTTCCTGTACATGTTTGTCCATCCTCATCACTCTTGATGGCGAATCGCAGCAACGCAGCAAATGCGTACTTGGAGATGACTACAGTCAAGTGCACCATCATGATGCATTTATGCCCACAAGATGCTGCTTCCTGGAAAACCGCTTAAGGCTCCCATACAGAGCCTATAGGTTCTTTCCTTTGCTCCTAGTAAAGACCTATGGTGCTGCTGGATAGGCTGCCTGTGCTCTCTATGTCATGGCCATCCTGCAGGTAAATCAGGCCAACTTTTCAAGGTTGCCAAATGATTTCCTTAGACAAGTTAATTTACTGAAAGGCTATTAGCTATATATCTTTAACATATTGATATATAGTGATTAAAACACTTGTCAGTTCAAAAAATGGCATATCAATGTAGACTAAATTTACATGTAATTGAAGTATTTTGCAATGTAGTGAAAGAAAAAATTTGGTTTTAAGATTATCACTTTAGGTCATAATTCCAGTACATATAAACTATGGACAAACAAAACTGTAATTAAAGATTTTACTATAAGAAGTACAATGTAGTAGCTTTTATGATAACTTTTTGTTAAAGAAGTATTAAATATGCTACATGTGTTTTCAGAGTCAGTTTTTTTTACGTGTCTGTCACTGAGTGGAAAAATAGAAAAATGTAGAGAGAAGTTAAATATAAATACATGCTAAATATTGGGCATATTTTTCAGCTGCATTCGAAAATCAAGATAATAAAATAAATAAAAAATTTCATAGTGCAGACTGTGTTCCTTGATTAGATTCCCCATGTGTGCAACATTTTTGTCTTAAGCTTTTATAAGATATGTGGATGTTATATAAGTAACACTACTTAATGCATTTTCTAACATACAATAAACTAACAATAATAAAACTAACAGTAAACTATATATTTTTGCTACATGTATTAATATTTGCTAATGTTAGTAAATGCAAATAGTTTTGTTTGTTCTTGTGTAAAAATGCATTAATGTTGAAATTAAATGTGGCCTCTCTTCCCTATTTTAATAATAAATACTAATAATACTAATATGATATACATTGCATTGGGCGTTTAAGATGAACACAACATAAAATCAACTTATGGTGCATCTTACCCTTCCTGTAAATTGTATCCTATGTCATTTGCTTATGACTCAAAGGCTTGAGTCAAGCGTGAATGCCTGACTGAAATAACTATGTTGATGGGATTAAGGATTGGTGAGACTCCATTGTCTGGGGTGTGTTTGTTATTTCCCTTATGTGCTTTGTTTAAAGTTGCATTTTTAATGTTTTGAAAGGACTTGTGAATTGACGGTGTTGCTGCTGCTGGATAACTCTTTATCAAGAAATGCAATTCTTGGAAATGTCAACCTAACTGTATTTATTACCTTTTATAAAAGATCATGCTTCTTTAAATGACATCATAATGGAACATAATGGGACAATTACTCATATGGAACCAATTATTAATTTTCTTCACTTGTGTTACAAGGTAATCTGCAACCATCATTGATTTCATATGGCTAATGCAGATTTATTCCCACTTCATACTGGGATGTATGAGGCTGCTGTATTAGTTGATCAGTCACATGTGGCACTGTACTCAGCACTTAATACAAACAGAAACTAATGTCTGGTTAAAAAAGTGAATAATAAACAGCATGCACTTTGAAAACATCTTTCACCCAAAATGGCTAAAATACACATCTTTATTAGCTTATAGTCAATGTTTGACAGAAATGTAATACCTGAGTTATGTTTCTGAAATGAATAAAAAGAAAATTTAATTTCCTTAATTTATTAACTAGCTAAGACTCTGATTAGCTAAATATGCCTTTGAAAATCCTGAGAAACTTCAAAGTTGGCAGAGGTAACAAGAATAATTCTAGAAAGTTCCCCAGGAATTATTGTAACTCCAACTCACTTTTAAAAGATTTCATCTATCCAGGCATCAGCAAAGACAGTATCCAATGCTATAACCAACTGTTTGTGCAAACCTTGAATGGTAAACAGCAAACATATTTTCATGTTGTAAAAGAAAGAAGAGGCTTCTCAAGTGTTCAGGATCTAATCTTGAGTCTTCATACGTATGTATTGATCATGGTCCTGCTGCTTCTTGTGCTGTTGTCATCAATTTCTGTCTTCTCTTTACAAGAAGAGGATTGGATGAGTCCTTAATGGCTTTGATTTTTATTTGATCATAGTCCACTCTTAAGGTTGCCAAGGCATTAGTCATCTCTTCCTGTGGATATACACACACAGCTTACTGGAAGGGATACCAGAAAATTATTTTAACATCTGACAATTATTCTGATGGACACCACACTATATAAAATACACCCCCCCACAAAATGTTTCATTAAGTATTTGCAAGTTTGTTTGTATTGGATTTTACCTTGACATTTTCCCAGACATGACTCTCTTCTTTAAGAACATGACTTGTGTGTAGATGTGTCTGAGGGATGGTCACTGACTTCTGTACATATCCAAAGAAAAATGACGACTATGAAAATTACATAGACATGAAGGCGACAAGTTTAGATCCAAATTGCAATTTCCCAGTTTACTTCCCCCATCAATAAAGACAATATAGTCAAAAATCAATAAATAACTTAAATAGAAAAGGTAATAACTTAAAAAAAAAATTGCTGCTCACATTGATCCAAGAATGGTTCATGAACTCTGTGATAGTCATTCTCTCTGTGGGATCAGTTTTCAATAACTGGCAAATGAGCTGCTTTGCTGAAAATAGAAATAAATAAATAAATAAATATAGTATGTAATGATGCTTGTGATGTTGAAAAAAAATAAAATTAAAAACTTATAATACTAAAAACCGTCATGAAAATGACCTTCCTCTGACACTGCTGACCATTCAGATTTAGGAAATTCATACTGGCCATTCCTTATCCGAGTTTTCATTCCCGGGGAGATGGGCAATCCATGGTTTGAGTAGAAAGGTGGATATCCACACAACCTACCAAGAGGATTAATACAGACATGGTATTATTAATTGGTTGGTTGTGATAAAACATCTGAAGCACTCATGTTATATGTTATTACCATCAGAATGTTTTCACTCACAGAAGGTACATGATGACTCCCAGTGACCACATATCACATGACTTATCGTATTTTTCTGGACCTAGTACCTCAGGGGCTAAATTAAAACAAAAATAAAACAATAAACATACAAAACAAAAACAAAAATGTATGTATATATATCATTATATCATCATACCTAGGAAATCTACTTTAATAAAATTTAATTCTGACACAAAACTAGTTTAGCTGCTTACCCACAAAATAAGGTGTGAAGCATGGGGTGGACAAGCATTTGTTGGTTGTGGTTTCTTTGGCAAATCCAAAGTCTGTGAGCTTGAGCTGTGCATCAGGCTGCTTTGATGTGTACAGCAAATTTTCTGGCTATCAGTTAGAAAAGACTGAATGGTAAATTTGTAAGGGAATTCTTTTGGTTACATGCATGACAATTTTGCTTAATGATATGTGTTGTGAAGAAGCCCTCCATATAGTCCATTAATCTGTAAACCACAGACTAATGCAGACTGCTTCTGGAAGCCACTGGAATTCAAACTCATGACCTCAAAACTTCAGAACTCTTAAAACTTATTGAACTTTTTAATAGGTTGATTGAAATAAAATTGAAAATGTCCCAGTGGGTCTTTATGTGAATTTTACATATCATATATTACATACAAAATATCCAGCAGTGAGTCATTTAAAGATTATTTAAATAGCCAAGTTGAATTGAAATTTAAACAATTCTAAACAACATTTTAAAATAGGAAACTATTGAAGGATCCAACAGTTACCCAATACGAAGGATAGACCAAATGTCACAAGTAAATTTACAAAATCACAGCATAGTATTGATAAGCATAATGATGCCTCAATTATTGATAAACCTCATCTGAAGGGTACATACCATTTGTACTATACCATGATTACATACCACGACTATTCTACAGTATTTGTGTGTGCTGTAGTCTTTCTATTAAAAGAACAGTCTATTGTTTTCTCTTCTATTGACATTCCAAACTTCTAAATTTATGAACGGTTTTAGAAAAAATTGGAGGTAAATTTTAGCAAGAGCTACCGGAGTACAAGTTTGCCACATAGTATGTGTTGTTTTTCTTCAAAACAAGCATAAACTGGACTAATCCATTACAGGGTTTGTTTGAAAGCTGTAATCCCTAAATTTATTTTGTTTACAAATGAGCAAAAACAGTTGAGCAAGTACATAACAGATCAATGTTCAAAACTATCTCCTTACCTTACACTACTCGCAATGGTAAGTTTATAATAATTATTTTTAATTTGAATTGTTGGCTCAGATTTCACAGGTCACATCAGTTTGGCTTTTTATTTACGTAAAGAGCAGTATGTAAAGTACCTTACAATTTTATGTTTCAAACAGAGATGGCGATAGAGAGGAAAAAGTTACAGATTGCAGCTTTAAACTCCATATTCTGTAACACGTAATTTGTTTGGTAATATATACGCTGTATAGCTCACCTTGAGGTCTCGGTGTGCAATGTTAATACCATGCAGAAACTCAACAGCTTCTCCAATACTTCTCATTACCTCAGAGGCTTCTACATGTGGTGTAGAGTGAAAAAAAGACAAAAAATGATTAAAATTAAAACACAATGAATAAAACTTATTAATTAATTGAGGTGTGTTTATTCATTTCTCATCAGTGGAAGTGAATACGCTGTGTGTTTGTGTTTGGTAAAGGGGAGCTGTACCTCTTTCAGTGAAACCTTGATCACCACGTTCCTTTATGCGGCAAAAAAGTTCACCCCCCTCCATACTATTTAAATTAAAAAAAAAATGATTAAAGTGCAGTAATTTCTGAAATATTCTGGCTCAGTTTCTCTACTTTTCATCTTCCTTATTTTTGTTTTGAATTATTCATTGTTTTAAATTATTCCTTATTTCTTTATTTTGTTTTAAAAAAAATTGTACAACAATTAGCAACAATAGTGACAATAAGTTTAATATAACCATGAGTATGTTATCAAAGATTTTTATTTATTTAACTTCTGAAAGTGGCATAACCTTATAAAAAATAACTGTTACCAAACTAAAACTGTAATAACTATGGGATTTTGTAGGATTTGCTTTTTTAATTACCACAGTTTAATCACAACAAAAATCACGGTCAAAACATGGTCATAGTACTGATACCAGTGATACCAATTTTCAAATGGGATTAGCCATAAAGCCATACCACTCCATGATGAGAAGTAAACACTTTTTCCCTTGGTAGAAATTGTCAAAGACATCAGCAATTTCTACAATACGTGGGCAGCTTGATGCCCTGCAGTGAAGCTCTACTTCTCGTCGGGCTTTAGAACTGTCCTGCAGCATCTGAGAGTAAGTAAACAGACTGTATGAATAAGAGCAGAGTTAGGCTAAGAGCAGAGTTAAGATAATCAAATAAAACACTTTCAGCCAGTCTAAAATAAATCAATGTGATGTAATTGTGCATTAGCTGAAGATAAAAAAACCAGTTCTTCCTGTCTAACAGAGAGAACATGCAGAGAACCTTGATGTCATTGAAAATGCCTCACAGGTTTGAACAAATGGGTTCATTTGGGTTCACATGTTTTTAGAAAAGCACTTACTGCCCAGACAGTGCTGAACTTACTGGAGTTTAACCAAAAGTTGTTTACTGAAGATCATAAATGTTTGAAAAATTTGTGATTACATTATTGTGACTGTGATCAGTTACAAGTGTATAGGATCATAGTTTTTTCAAAAATTGTCACGATCATCAATAATTTTTCCGAAGCACCTTTAGGTTTCACAATGTGAAAGTGTCTGTTGAAGAAAGGCGTTAATATATGTCAAGTTAGGGAATAACAATCATCACCAGCTGCTTAAACTTACAGGAGAGTCACCTCCTGGGTTCATGCTTACCCAAAATAAAATTATTTGTGTGGAGTGTGTGTTTTAGTGTGTGTGTGTGTGTGTGTTGAGAGAGAGAGAGAGAGAGAGAGAGAGAGAGAGAGAGAGAGAGAGAGAGATCGTTGTAGCAAACAGTGAATAACTTGTCTGACCAAATCATACCATTTCCTTTATTTGCATTAATGTAGCAATGCATTTAGAAACTAGCAAATAAAATACTGACAAAATAAATACCTTTAAGGCATATTTCTCGCCACTTTTCTTCTGCAGAATTGCCCAAACCTTGCCGTTAATGCCCAACCCGAGCACCTGTCCTGTAAGCTTATACTCCTCTGTTATGACTTTCTTCTTTATCTTCAGCGCAGACCCCAGACCTGCACTGGACATCTGAGGCAGCAGATTCTCCTGCTGCTCACTGGAAATCGCTGAATCATTTTTATGTTCTGCATCATCTAACATAATGATGTTTGTCTATTTCCATGCAGCCGAGAAGACTTCTTTAGACCAGCTTAACGGATTTCAAAAGGATCCAATTAACAGGGCTGGGTTGAACTTTAACTCGCACAAAAGCACACAAGCAAACATCTCTACGTCGTTTTCATTGCATTTGAAGGAAAGCAGTCCTACATTGGTTTGCGGCTGGTGTACATAAAAATTAATGTCCTTTTTGACTGGTTTTGCTTTTTAACTGATAAAGTAACATAACACCGTGAGCTATTATTACCAAGCTATATTCTTGGTAATGCACCTCACCACACAATAAACAAATGAATAATTTATCATGATAATAGTTTCCAAGTAATAGTTATACAGTTATAAATTACTAATAAAAAAGTGAGTAAAGGCGGTATGTATTTTTCTATAATATTGTAACAACAAGCTCAAAAAATGTCACTGATTTAACGATATAATCTTTTCATAGCTGGACCTTATTATTCAACAAAAACACTAAATGTTAATGAATGACAGACTGTATTATCACATGACACATAACTCAAACAGAACAACAATGATGTTGAAATAATGCAGTAACATTTTCTTTTTATTTTTCTTATGTCTTACATGTCAAAATACCCTCAAACAAATAGCGACCTGCTTTTAAATCCAATTCCTCGATATTACTTTCTGAAGTTGCGAGTGTGACGGTCACTTTGACAGGCGCCAGTGTTTCCACTCGGTCCTGTTTACACGTAATACCTACATGCTGCTTAAATGCTTACAGTTGATTATTTTGATATTAATTTTTTAGTATGGAAAATTGAAGAGCGGCACGTCTGTAGGTGCTGTTAAACAGCATCTTGTAAATACATCTTGTCATTTGAATATCGAGATGTTTGCAAAAGCGTTTCGTGTGAACTCTAAAACGGTTGTCAAGGGATCTGACAGGTTTTTAACTAGTTAGATTCTATAGATGAGTTAAAATGAAAAGAAATACGCCTGAGTTTAAGTATATGTGCTGACAAATTGAATTTAACTCGATGCACATATTTTTTCCCCCACAATTAAGCTGTACTGTTTACAAGATGTAAAGAGTGAACTTTGAATACGTTTTTGTTAGTTTGTTAGTTTTATTATTTATTAAAATTGTTAGTTTTATTATTTATTATTAGTTTTATTGATGTAGTTTTAATCCATGTTTGTGTGGTCTTGTCTGCCCATACAGTAGACTCAGAGCAGATATCTCCTCTGCTTTCCCTTCTCTGTCAGTGGCGTAGCTTAACGAGCTTGTTCCAAATAAAGAAGAGCTGAATATAGCGAAGATTTATTCACATAAGGGAGATGCAGCCACTCTGTATGTACTCCATAAAAATCCCATATTCTTTCAGCTGCAGATTTTCCCCACTGGTGAGTTTAACTCTGTCTGATATTTATTTTATTGTTCTTTAAAAACTGTTTTGATTTCTCATTGTCTGTCTTGTTCTTAGTGTACACTTCGTGGCGATATCCTGCCATGCTACCAGCATTCACGTGTCTTGCAGAAGTTAGCTGGTGGAGTAGGTCAGCATCTTTGGCATTTTTGTTGGTATGTTGTGTCCTGTTGAATGTGTGTTTCACTAATTTCTCCCCTGCAGATCTTATGTTACCAGGGGTAGTTGTATCTGCTTGCGGCCTTCCTGAGGTAAATCAAGGGGACTGCTGTGCTGTCAGTCTTGTGATGAACAGGTAGTACTGCTTGCCACATTTCACTCCAACATGTGTACTTTATTATGATATAGACTCTCTTGAGTCATCTGAATCAGATGACTCTATCAGATGGCCTAGAAATGAGTTGCTTGGTCAGCTTGGTCAAATCTAGAATTTCTGAATTTTGATATGTATTAGTACTACTGTAAATTTATTATAGGTTTATTGTTGTGTGATTAAAAAAATGTTGTAATAGATGTTGACGTTTTGTCTTCCATTGGTTGGGAAAACATATAATCCCAAACATACATATTACACCATTATTTGGGTCAGTGTTGCTATTTCAGGTTTGGATGGAATGCTTAAATAAACAGAGCAATATTCTGATTATGCAGACATGTTTACACTTTAGGAGCATCAACATTTTTTCAACAATTATACTGCAGCTGTTTCTGCATGTTATACGGAGATAAAGTATTTGAATGTAAAACCTTTCATAAAGTCCTATCAAACATGAGAACATGGTGTTGATACACTTTTGTTAACCATGTGACTTTGTTGTATTACAGGGCAGCCGTGGCTGTTGGCACAGCAGCCATGTCAAGTGCTGAGATGAGGAACAGTGGAATGAAGAGAAAGAGAGTGAATATTCTGCACACATACATGGATTAGCTATGGTGAGCTTTTTCAGAGTGAGAAATAAAGTTTGTGAATAATTATTAGGCAAATCAATATTGTGATCATATTTTTTACAGACCACATCATTATCTTAATAATTACTTATTAATTGAAACTGAGTATAAGCAGTTTCAGTTGATGTGTAATTCGTAATAAGGGAATCTGTGACTTAAGTGATAAACATTTTAAATTCGGATGTGCATAATTATTAGGCAGATTTTTACCTCTTGTAAAAATAGGAAAAAATAGAAACTGACACAAAAGTCAAAATTGTATAATGGCTTTATAGAAAAATGCAATACTCTGGAAATGTACAAAGTGTTAAATTGTAACTATCAGACAATCAAGTGGTTCGTCAAAAATAGTCATCAGGGTAGCAAAATATGTGTTGAGAAAAAAGGTGCAAATTAACAGAAAAAGATCTGTGAAGACGTGAAACCACAGGAACCCTTTAGCTTCCAGGACCAACCTACTGTGAGTCTTCACAAGTACAGGTTCTTATAGAATTTGATAAGGCAAGAAAGCTGAAGCACAACCTGCACTTAACAGAAATCACAAGCTGAAGTGTCAAGATTATACATGACTGATTTTTTAAAGGTTTTATGGTGGACTGGGCTCATGGTAGGCTCACTAATGGACACAGCACGATCAGGTCAGGTGAATCAGGTGTCAGCAAGGTGGGGGTGGTGTAATGGTGTGCACTGCTATTATTAGTGATGAGCTAGTTGGACCTTTTTCGGGTTAAAATGAACTCCCCAAACTATTGTCAGCTTCTGGTAGACATTTTCTTCAAATATTGGTACACAAAGTCGTCAGCAGCTTTCAAAAGGGCCATGATCTGTGATGCCAAAGGGCCATGATGCAGAACAATGCTCCATTACATGCAGCCAAGTGCTCCACTGATTGGCTTGCAAGGAAAGGTTTCAGAGATGACAGAGTAATGTCCTGGCCCCCTTGTTCACCTGATTTGATCCCAACTAAGAACTTGTGGGCCTGAAAAGTCCTTTATAATCTAATTGTCTAATAATTGTGCAGACAAATAATTAAAAAAATTGTTGTAATTCCCCTGAGAGAGAAATCGTTTTGTTTTAAACATTTAATTTTTAAAAACAAAATAAAGTTTGGGACTTATAGTTTTAGATCTATTCAACAGTAAAATTAATCATTAAAAACATAAATTGCATAATAATTGTTCACACAGTGTAGAGGCTTGAGCCACAAATGCCACTGAAATTAAAAATAAGGGGGCAACAATGCTCTTTATATATTTGTATATATTTGTATCATCTCTATTTCTTAAAATTAAAAAGGTTTTTGCTCTTTTGCTTCTGCTTCATATATTATTACCTATGTGGAGTTTGAAGTAGACACACTCATGCCCAGATGTACAACAGACTCAAGGTTCCCATTTAGATTTTTTTTCCCAAATTATCCACAGGGCATTTGGGGATAAGACAAATCCTCCTGTTATACTGGTCCCAAATTTTCCATCACAGGAGCCAGAGAAAAGTGAAGAAGAAGAGGGGATGAAAGCAGAAGGGCATATAATTAAAGTACAGAACAACCTGGAACCAGCTGCAGTGGAAACATCTTGTCAGAGCATGCAGGAGCTGAGACTGGCAGAGCAAGACTCTGAGGTGTTGAAGGATGAAGAACTGGTTGAGGATAAAGAGGGAGAAGACACTGATGGAGGAGAGGATGACTCTGGATATCTGACTGTGCCTGACTGCATGTGGACTTTCTTTTTCATATTGGTAACATTTGTTTAACATTTTTCTCTGTGTCTCTACAGAGCAGATGGATGCATTGTTGCTCTAGTGCTTGGTCCATGCACTTAAGACTAAAGTGAAAAAGTCAGAGCTCCTCCTACTGACCAGCACCTTCCTGCGCAACCACATAGTGTCCTGCTGGTACTTTCCCCTCCTGTTACCGCCTTTATATTTCTAATCCTAAAGGCAAGAACTGGGTGCTGGATGGAAACACCAAGATTTAATTTAAAATCCCAACATACACTAAAAAGCTTGCTCTAATGGAATCATTTACTAAATAAATTACTGGATGCACAGTAAAAAGTTACAATACAAGTCACATATACATAGAAAACATAGATAATGTGAATGCTGTTTAGAACCCAATTTACCCATTCAGAGCTTGTTGACATATTTTGACAATTTCAGCAAGGAAAATCATTGGGATGCACTTAACACAAAAACAATTCTTTAGCAATGTTCTCTTTTTTCCCCACAGTCCTAGAGGAAAGCAAATTGATATCAAGAAATCCAGTTATAAAAAGGTACTCTTCTCATCTTTATAAAGGTACAATCCATTTTATGCTAGCTTTATTGCCACTTTTGTGGGTCTCAACTTTTTACTCTCTGTCTGTAGTTTTCGGTCCCCCACCTTTCAAGCTGTCTAAGTTTCTGCACTGCTCCTCTCTGTTCAGCTATGTGTATTGTTAAAACTGACTGAAAGAACTCTGAGTATGCACTGTTCTCTGTTTAACTAAGTAACCTTATTCGTTCAGTTCATTACTCAGTGCCAGACATTTTTAAGAGATGTGTGGTTTCTCTAATAGCTGTCTATACTTTCTATACTTTGCTTTCAGGTTGTTCCTTCGTTCCACCAGAGGATTGTGGGCAAGAAAAAGATGGTGTGGAGGAGGGGGGAGCTTTTGAGGTTCCATACCAACCCCCTGAAATCACACCCCTGTATGGGGTTATTGCACACCTGGAGCCTCTCTTTCAGGGTGCCCAGATAAAGGTAATGAGAGGACATTTCTTGTGTGTGTGTGTTTGGTGAATTCATGAATGTGTTGGGTTTCCAACCATGTGACTTTGTGTTTTAGAAAGGGATCGACACATGAAGCAAATGAAGTGAGAAATATCATTACAGATTATGTGAAGAAAAATGAGCTTGTTAATGAAATCAACAAAAAGTGAGTTTTAAGTTCTTTAAACAGTTACATTAGCTCATTTAATGTCTTAATGCACATTTTTTACAACCCCAAATAAGAAAAAGTTGGGACAGTATGGAAAACACAAATAAAAAGAAAGTAGTGATTTCTAAATTGTACTTGGACTTGTATTTCATTGCAGACAATACAACAGCACATTATTTAATGTTTTTTCTTCAAAAAAAAAACAAAATTCCTATTTTGGTTCTTGCAACACATTAAAAAAAAACAGGAGCAATTTAGGGGTAGTAATCAGGTAAATTGGTTAAATAATGATGTGATTTGAAACAGGTGATGTCAACAGGTGATTGTAATTATGATTTGGTACAAAAGCAGCATCCAAGAAAGGTCTAGTCCTTTAGGAGCAAAGATGGGCTGAGGATCGCCAGTTTGCCAACAAATACGTGAGAAAATTATTGAAATGTTTAAAAACAATGTTCCTCAAAGATAGGAAGACATTTGCTTATTTCACCTTCAACAGTGCATAACATCTGGGATGGACCATCACACAGTGGAAACGTGTACTGTGGTCAGATGAATCAGTATTTCAGGTATTTGTTGGGAGATGATGCCGTGACGGACCAAAGAAGAGGATCATCCAGACTGTTACCAGCAACAAGTCCAAAACCAGGGTCTGTCATGTTGGGTTGTGTCGTCATAAGGTAACTTGCACTTCTGTGATGGCACCATTAATGCTGAAAAGTACATAGAGATTTTGGAGCACAATGTGCTGCCTTCAAGAAGACATCTTTCAGGGACGCCCATGCATATTTCAACAAGATGATGCAAAACCACACCCCCCCTTTTCCCAAAAAAAGGTGTGTGGCACATTTTGAAGCGCAAAATGCAACAACGAAGACCCCGTACTGTTGCCCACCTTGTTTGCAGCAAGAATGGGACAAAATTACACCTGAAACACTTCTTCACTTGGTGTCTTCAGTCCTTAAACGTCTTTTAAGTGTTGTGAAAAGGAATGGCAACATTACAAAGTGGTAAATGCTTTACTGTTCCAACTTTTTTTGAAATGTGTTGCAAGAACCAAAATAGGAATTGATTTTTCTCTTTTTTTTTTTCTTCAAAAAAAAAGAGGAACACATTAAATAATGTGCTGTTGTATTGTCTGCAATGAAATACTCAAAGTAAATTTAGAAATCACTTTTTTTTTTTTTTAATTTGTTTTCCATACTGTCCCAACTTTTTATGATTTGGGGTTGTAGAAAACCAGTTTCTTGACAATGTTAAATATGATTTTTGTACATCTGTGTAATCTACTTAATGGTTTCACTACCACACCACTATAGATTGAACATGTTTACTGTTCTAAGGGTTGCATTGAAGTGACTTTCTGTTTTGCTTTGGTTTGTCAGTTATGTTAATTAACCCAACACTATGTGACTGCTTGCTGGAGAAGTCTGAGTACCAGGAAGTGGAGAAGCTCAAATGGGATGACCTCATTAGCAGGTAGCCCTAATTTCTACACCACGACAATTAGGTGCATTGTTTAGAAGAGTATTCAATTCATTACATGCTTTTCATTACCAGTAAAGAGGAATATGTTGTAATTGTCTGGCTGTATTTAATGACAGAGGCTTCTGTTAGTCAGTTTACAATCCAGCTGTGTGTAATCGTTAACAGATTGTTTAGATACAAGGGAGCTTTACTTTAAACTAGATCATTACATTTTTGAAGAACATGTAAGTGGTGCTTACCCATGTGTTCTGAGTGGGTAATAAAAGCCCACCCAATTCTCTATAATAGTCTGCTCCTTAGATATGGCTTGTGAGTTGGGTCCCTCCGTCAGTGTTATTCTATCTGATGTTTTACATCTGTTTTGTCCAACGGCTCAGGTAAGTTAGAGCACATCATTCCCTCAAGCCACAAGATTTGAGGTATCATTCATGCTTGTTGCACAGATGATGCAGAATGTGTTGCATGCTAAATTTTATTACACCGGGTTAGTCAACAAAAACAGTTGCTTAGTTAGTTGCTTGTCTTAGATATCACTGCTTAACACTAAAAGCACATAATGCATGCAAAACATTTGAACTAGGTTAATGCTATTTATATAGTATATTTATAAATATACTATAGTTTATTGTTAATTTGTTTGTTCAGATATGTATTGAAACAAACATTAAAGAGTGGTATACCATGCTTAATAAAAGCTGTGAAAAATTGATATTTATTTCATTGCATTCGTAAATGTTAATGAATTGAACTATATTGTAAATTGGCGCCCTCTGTGTGTGCAGGACTCCAAGTAAAATGCAGGCATGTTATGAGGTGCTGTTTCCAGGTCAGCCTCCTGTCGTTAGGAAAGGTCAGGTGGAATCCATAGACATTACTATTGCATCCTTGTACCGAGAAGGTACAAAGACATAAGTTCATGAATATAAATGAATAACACATAGACCATACAGCTGTTTTATTATTCATAGAAACAAAATCTGTTTATATAATAACAATTATAAAATGCTGTTTTGTCTCTTAATTCCTATGTTTATTAAGGTTACAGTTATTAAAAACCTGGAGGCATTTGGACTGGACCCAGCTGTGGTAGCTGACACCCTACAGCATCAGGGTCAGACCAGCTGTATCCTCCAAGATTCCCCAGGAGCCCAAAACAGAGTCCTGGTGCAGATTCAGGGAAACCAGGTCCAACATGTTGGCAAACTGCGGCTAGGTATAGTGCATCATAAGACTTCATGAATTTATATTTACAGTATTCTTCTTTATCAGTAAACATGTAATTTCCCTTTTGCACAGATCAATATCAAATACCACGGAAAATATGTACAAGGTCTTGAAAGCCCCCAAACCTGGCAAGAGGAAATGGCAGACAGTCTCTCATCAAAAAATTATATGTTGCTGTAACAAATTGAGGAGCTCATGGTCCAGGCAAACCAAAGTTTGTGCAATAAAACAATTCTGGTTTCATTCTGTCTGATCTGTGATACTAAACATGTTATGTCATTGTTAACAGTCACGGTTGTTTTACATACTACAGATGACATTGCTAAATATACATCTAGCCCCATGTGCAGCTGTTGTCTTGTTTATCAAGAAAATGCAGTTTTGACACAGACAGTAATCTAGCAGCATTTTGACCATTTCTGGCACAGTACCTCTGTCTCCCTAAGAGGCTTAGGCAGTAACATTGACTCTTGGAATGGATTCACTTGTAATCTGCTTTATCAGATATTCCTGACCACAGAAAGAGATCATGGTTTTGTTTTGTCTGGGATAGAAACCAATACATGTTCCAAATCCATCCGGCAGAAGAACTGGAATCTAGTCAAACATTTATTATCTGTAATGCATTTAAAACTAGCACTGTGACATTCAATTGAATGCATTTACAAAAAGTGCCCTTAACCTTTTTCTGTGTATCTCACAGAGGTGGTGCATTGGATATTATTTAATTCACATGACATGAGTTGAGTTAAAATTCTGAGCTGTATGAATTGTGCTGACTTATAAATTAGTACATTAACCAGCAGATGGCACCATTTGAAAGTATTACGCAAATATGGCTAGAGGTGGATCAATGTACTCACCAAATCTGAGCAGATCCGACAAGCCACACAAAGAGGATAACGAAACCAAAATCCAAGTAGAATTTAATGTAGGTTCATATTCTATGTAGAGTGCTCCTACCTCAGGCTATGAGTTCCATGGTATGTCGTAATAAAAATAAAGGGATCAGCAGAAATTAATATCATCTTGTTTTCTGACTTCAAAGCAATCTCCAGCCATCATGTATCTTCTGAGAACATTTTAAATATGGAAAATGCTTTTTATCTTTGGCTCAAAAACCTATTGAACCATTTATGTATTCATAGAAAACAGTAAGTTGACCCAATGCAATCATACCATGATTGAAAACAGCCTACATGGCTTTGCTGCAATGTTTAAAAAGTAGCAAGTCATAAAACAATAATAAAGGTAATCTACAGCCATTATTTTTAATTATGGTGTTGTGTTGAATATTATTGTGTAGTAGAACTTTTTTAAATTATAGATTAATATTTCATTAATTAAAAATAGACTATACATTTAATACATGTTAATAGCTATACATGATATAAAATAAACCAGTTTGCTGCTCCAGAATATGAAGATGTTGAATCAGATTAAAAGAGATTCTCTGGAGTCGGAAAGAGTGAGAGAGAGGGGGGCAGAGGGATGTGATGCGAGCTGATTGGTATTCTGCACGTTGTGTGGATGCACTGCAGTTTTCTTCAGCTAGTGCAGAATGCCGCCAGTCAGCTGATGGGCTATTTGACCTCACGCTCTACTATGGGTTTGTGCAAAAGGGAATTCCATTCATTTATAGTTCCTCTGGGAATGTAATATTCTCCTGCTTGGTGTTGCACAGATGCATGGACCCTTCCACATGCCCCAGTGAGAAAACCAAATACCCTTCAATGTATCAAAACATATTTTAATTATTATTATTTTTTAAATTATTATTAAAAAATATAAACTTCTATCATGAGCGATAAAAAAGGGATTGTCAGAATGTTTTTAATGAACTTCTAGATGCCTAAAATTATTGCTGATGATGTAAGCTATACAGAACATACACACAGTGATTTGCATGTGGCTTGTACCAAGGTTGACTGCAAGCCTTTTGTATGAGCACTGCATGCAGTGACACCTTATCTCACTGCTCTGTCATGTTACGATGGATGGACTAATTTTTTTACCTGCATCTGGGTTCAGTTAAGCAAACATGGTACTTGTTTGTTGAACCATACAAAACAGTAAAATGCATTATCAAAGGTCTTCTCTGTTTGGTTTGATCAGCCACCTCTGTCTTTTATTTTGTCACTGGAACATAATACACTGAAGAATCAAAAACTTCTACTTTGTACATTATAGGATCAGTGGCAAGGCCAGGCATCTCCAACAGGTGGACCTTGTGGGTGAAACAGGGCAGACAGGGATTGTTTCTGTAACTTTTTCTACTATTTAAGGCCATAACATCAGTGAGAGGAGCAGCCATTTTGGTTTGACCAGCTGTCAGTCTGGGAGAACCAGTACCATCCTGATTCTTATATGGCTTGACCCTTAGTATGTGTATCTGTGACTCCATTGCTGGATGGGAATATTATTTTGCATGGAGACAGATTTAGCCATACTTGAGTTGTGGGAGTCCAAGTAAGCTTATGAGATCCATCTTTCAGATTATGATGGTGGTGCTGAGAGGATTGCTGGACAAAAATGGATTATGCCCTGGACCTTATTTCATTTTGTTTTTTTTCTGTTGTACAAAACTGCTTAACCAAATTTGTGAAAAAAGGAGAGATGGAGAATGTAAAATTAAATGGCCTGAAGCTAAGAGGTTGAGTTTTGGGCCCCTGTGCCATTTGGAATCACAGATAATTCATATCATCTGGGCATCCATCCATGCCATATGTTTGTGAGGTGCAGTGAGACACTATTGTGCTGCAGAGTTTGTTATTCTCCAGACAAGGAGATCAATGGTAATAGTGTTATTTAAAATAGTCGCTTTGGGCTTTTGCAGAATTTCATATCCTGCTTTTAATTTGCCCTCTTTATCCTGACTGTAATCTCTGCTTGAACTCCCAGTGCATGCTGTAAGCTTCACTGCATAACCTGTATTTGACTGCCTGACTAACTGAAGAGCAGTGCATCACTACAACATTATAGAAGCACTTTCCTCTATACTGAGACAAGGATAAAGGGATAGATAGGTAGATAGATAATTCTATTACTCGCCTTACTTACTTATTTCAGTTACAATAATAGAAAACAGTAGAAAATAGTAGAAAACATGCTTGCTTTCATATTTCATGTACCTAACTTGTAATAAACAACACCCAGGCAGATTTCCCAAAGCAGTCAGAAATATACACCCAGCTGCCTTTTGCATACTGGCTTGTACTATATTTCTAGAGTTCATTTGTCACAAAATCTGGGATATCAATAAAATAATTTTTTATTACCTTCCATTTTGTTTATAATAGAGCTAAGACAGGAAAACCGTAATAAATACATACCATACTCTAACTGTATAGATACATATAAATAAATATAATATGGTTATAAATAACCATATACAAAATGTATAAAAATACACAAAATGAATAGGCAAAATACACTGTATTATTTGCACAGGTGTGTGCATGTGAAGTGTGTACTGTAATTGTGTGTTGTGGTGTTAATGTGACGGCATGTCCTGGCCAGAACTCACTCCTGAGCATCTACATGTTGGGCTGCAGTAGCTACCCTCCCTCATCCCTCAGAATGTAGATGATGCTCTGTTGCTGTATGCCCCTTAATATCAGCTCCGTCATTTGTGTGTACATCAGTGATGTGGAAGGTATGATTTTGCAGACGTTAGTGGCCATGACAAGCCTCAACTGGTCTCTGTCGCTGTAACGAATGTGTCATCATATGCTGCAACAGTTCCAGAAGATCGATGCGGTTCACCTTTATACAGACACACAACCTGGACCCACTGAGGGGAATCTAACAGAGATAGGTTTTTTGATAAATGGTGTGCGTGGGGGGTGGGAGTTGTCTTGTCTTTGCTATGTGTTAAGCAAAGCTTGTGATTGTGATGTTAATATATCTACTTAATTATGAGTCTAAAGTTTCTGAATCATGACATACAGCTAACAGCTTTGGTGGGGACTTTGCTGTTTTAGAAATGTGATTTAAAAGGTTGTTGGTGAATAATGAGCATTCGCTAGGAGCTGTTTGTGCCAGAGTGAGCAAGCCAGCACTGTTTTGCTGTCACTACAACCCCCCCCCCAACACACACAAATACAGTGGGATTTACCGCAATGATGCCAATTTTAATCTTTACAAGGTCAAAATAAGGTTGAGGGATATACATAGACATATGTGCAATTCATATGAATTACAGAACTGGCAGAGACTACTGGTAATGACATCAAAATGCACAAATGAGACATGCAGTGTTCACATGCAAAATTCATGATCAACGTGACTGCAGAGAGGAAGACGGGGACCACTCACAGCTCAAACACACAGAGGTTTGCTGGAGCAAGATATGTTTGGGTCGTTGACCACGACATATGTAACATGTTCATGAGCTTTGGGTTACAATTTATAGAAATGTGTGTGAATAAGTGTCTATTTTAGGATCTGTGATTCAATGTGTCAACATGTCTCAGTAATATATTTCTTAAATTGTTATATGTATTATTAGAATTTGTTTGCCTTTCATTTAATTAAGTTTAATCTGGTGATTTTGTCCATTAATGTGGTATCTGGCTTGTGTGATATAGTATTGTACAGATCTTTTGCCAATACTGTACTAGTGGTTATTAGACTTGGGAAGATTCTGCATGTTTCTAATAGAGATCTGTCTCTAGTCACTTCAGTGTCAGTGTCTCTAGGTGTTGTTTTATGACTTCAGGTCTTTTCTGGTTACTTACCAGAAAGTATTTCAAGACATAAAGACAGAGCACATTAAGTGCAACTGTCTGGAGTTGGACATAATTGTCATACTGAATATGCCTCATCTTCCTACTGCATCATTTCTTTGCCAGACTCCTTCCTTTATCCTTGATCTATTTATAAACACCAGTCTTTATTCATTAGTCAACTTTCTCTCTCTCACTCGCACAACACACTTTCTCCTCTAACCATTTATTTTTAATAGACTGTACAGAATGTTTTGGCAGCTAACCTGAAACTGCTGCATGTTTTGTGCTATCTAAACAATCTAAAATCTAAATCTAAATTTAAAATCGAAATAAATTGGTTGTACCTAAGTAAAAAATATAATTTAATATGACTAAATTAACCTTTTTAAGATTACATTAGACGACTGACAGAAGTAACTTTTTTTTTACAAAAAAATTTAATAGAGCTAGAAATGATCCCCTATTCAGAATAGCAGTTGATCAATATAGTTCTATTAATCATCCCTAATGTTCACATCCTGAACTGAACTATATTTTACACATCACCTTTCTCTCAAGTTGTCTTTTTAAAAGCCTGCTTGGATCCTATGAAGTGCTAAATAATTTTTTTGCTTGTGTTCATTGTTGCTTATTTGTAAGTGTGTAATCTTTTTCTTGACTTTTAATGTGTCTCTGTGTTTTACAGTTCTCTCCTCCAAATTCCGGTTTGTCTGTTTTGTTGCAGTGAACACTGCACCCTGTTCATTTCTGTGTTCATGATTTATAAATGTTGTGCTAATGCTTCAAGCCTGCACTCTGTCTACACTCCACTACTGTTAAAACATCCTGAGACCTCTTGCCCAGAACTCTGAGAGCTCTCAAAAAAGCCTGGCAGAAGACCTACCACATTTCTTCTACTATATTTTATATAAGCAGTTTTCTTCATAAACTGGCCCACATAAATGAAACAGTGTCACACCAAAGGTGACACATATTCAACACATAGGAAGTGGGTTGCATACACAGCTGTTTGTGACCCTTAGCCTTATTTATCACTGCATAATTAGCGTTAGTATGAACCCCCTCTACTTAAGAGTTCCTGAAGCCTTGTTTATCTTCACCACATGCATGCAAATGTTCCAGACTGATTTCCTTTACCCTACCTGGAGTTTGAAATGTATGGATAATAATATCAAAGAAGAGATGCTAATAATTAGATCAAATTGTAAAGCATAAATGTTTACAGATAAGCCTGGCATATAAATAGATTGCGTGCCTTCTATAGTCTACTGATATGTATTTATTTATATATTGATATAAATAGCTGGAGTCATTGTTAACAGACTCAAGCTGAAGGACTATATTTTCTCATAGTTAATATTTCTTAATCAATATGTACATTTTTTATTTTATATTTATATTTTTATATTAGATGTTGAGATTTTGGCTGCTTCAGATTTAAACCTTTATTTACATTTACTCATTTAGGAGGCAAATATAAATGAATTTCCCATTTAAGTGTGGTAACGTGGTGCCCTTTTCTGTTGCAATATTGATTCGGACTTGAGCACAAAATGTTATTTAGAACGGTTGTCCCAAATACATTCACAATAATTGCTAAGTAACCAAAAAAGGGCATTTTACGATTTTTACTTCCCAGCAGCACATGGACAGATGACTTGGAGGGTCAGAGTAACTGCAAGAGAAAAAGAAAGATTCAATATGCCCTTGACTTCCTCCAGAGGCTCCTCCAGTCTGGGCACATTTTCTTGCTCTTTATTTTCTTTAAAATTATTGTTTCTCTCCTCCTGCTCCCTTGCTGCTCATTAATCTCAGCTGCTCCCTGCAGTTGCAATAAACAAGCTTGAAGACTGCGGTTATAACAAAAGTCAATGTTTAATGCATCAGCTTCATATCTGTATTATAGAACCTGTATAAGCTATACTGTATGTAACTGCAGTCTGTGATGTGTTTTAATGGAAGAGCAACTGAAGTCCCTGGATGGGTTGACTCATAGATAATGACGGAAAAAAAGACCTTTAAAGTGGTCACACTTAATTAACCTCTCTGACATTTGGGAACAATTACAAAAATATAAATAATTAATCTAGGCAAAAGAGCAAAATCATTGTATCTAATGAGGAAAGGTCATTTAAAAAAAATGATCATCTGTGACAAACCTCTCTTTAATCAAAAGTGTCCGAATGTGTCAAATTGGAGTTTATAAAATGTTATTCCAAAAACTAAAGAAACAGACACACATACACACAAGAGATGGGCATCAGGTTAAACATATTTTGAAGAAAAAAGAATATTTAAACAATGTAAAATATAACAATTTTATATCAGTTACATATAGTCTCCACAACAAGTAAACCTATACTGCATACGAACACTGTTCCAATAGTTCTTTAAAACTGTGAGTAGGAAATATAATAACTGGTATTAAATCTTGTTGTTTCCTTATTTTTTTAATAATATTGTTGCAGCAGTCGCAGTTTCTCTTGACACATCAGGAAAAATAGGGCAGTTTCTCTTTAGCTTTAAATGTTAGATAAAATCACTGCTTTATAAACATTGTTAGTATTAAAATTGTTCCCTGAAAAATGAAAATTCTGTCATCATTTGCAGTACTTAACCTCACACTTTTTTAAAATAATAACTTACATTCCTCCATTGAACACAAAATGAAATGTTAGGCATTTTAGGGACAGACAGCCTCAGTCATCATACACTATAATTGTATGGACAAAAAAGCAGGATCAGCATGGAACAAACAAAGTTTGCAACTTTAAGGGTAAATAAATTATGACAATTGTCATTTTTAGTTGAACTATCCTTCTAAATGCTATTATAAACATTTTTCAATTTTATCGGTCTTAAACATATTTAAAATGCATATTAAGGACCTATACGCATAAACACTCGATATAAAAGCTTCTAAAAACTTTCAAAGCCATTGCATCCAAATTATGACATCATTCAAGGTTATTACATCACTAAGCAATTTTTGGAAGTTGTCTGTCCTATGCTGTGGCATTTTACGCAATATCAGTTAATGATAACCCCAATGCGCTCTGTGTGTGATTGTCATTACAAAAGATCAACTGATGTCCCCATTTTAATCTTTAGTCCAGTACAGCTGCTGGTGAACCTAGTGATTTCTGTAATCCCAGTACACAGGAGAGATCCTTGCATGTCCTGACACAAAATGGACAGCAGTTTAGATTAGTTCAATTCCATTAAATCACTGGCAGGCCTTGTTAACAGGTAATATTTAAATTGTAAAGGACAATTTAAATGATACATTTTATTACAATGATGTAATCATAGCTTATTAGAAACTAATTTCACCATCTTGCAGGGTGACATTTGGACTTGGTCTTGTTTTATTTTTTGGCTAAAATGAAAAAGCAAATCGCAACATTTCTCTATGGCCTTAATCTGTGGATTAGGTTGGCATTTGCAGTCTGTGAGGGTTGTGTGTGTATATGTTTATGTATAAAGATACATAACCCCCCCCCCCGGGTTTAAGCACTAAAGCTGCTTGGCTCAGATGAAAATGGTATTCAGAATGGATGCCAGTCATGGCAGGAGCTGTAGACTCCAGCAGAGATGATCAGTCCATATCTGGATCACTCCTGTACATTTACACAGCACTGAAGATCTCTTTACAGATGCAGGAATTAGTAAGTGTTCTGTCTCAATTAGAATTAAAAAAACATGAACACAAAGCACACATAAAGCAAATCTTCAGTGGCTATTATTATTTAAAAGTGTTAAAGAACAGATAATAGTTTGCTCATATGTTTCAGCTGCCATTGGGACCTGAATAACATACCCCTTATTAAAGGAAGATTACCCTATAGTGTCACTAAAAAACGTCACAAATGCTTTTTAGTGTAAGTCAACATTACAAACATTATCAACAATAATGTTTGTAAAATCAGGACATTTTAGCATTTTTTTAAAGAACTTTAGAGACAATTGTAACACATTACCTAACAAAAGTTTAAAATTAATTAATTAAATATTAATAAACAAAATATGTATTATGTAGTGTTAACATTGCATGTCAATTACTGAAATATTATTAATGGCTCCAAAATTGTATTATATTGTTACAGGACCTAAGAATTTTGATGTATTTGATTAAATTAATATATATATAGTATATATATACTACTATATATATATTACTATATATAGTAATATATATATAGTATATATATATATATATACACACACAAAATGTATATATGGTGGGCTGGTATGCTGTAGATTCAGATTCAGTTTTTCCTCTTTTGGAAATCCATTTTAAATGTCTGGGAGTGTTCCTGTGAAACCTCCAGCTGGTTGTACTGTATGCTTCAGTGAAGCTGACTGTACAATAAAGTGTCATTTTCAACTGACATTTTGAAGTGTCTCTTCCAAGTGGACCAAATTAACCTCTCATACTGTCATACTTATCATTTTTTTCAAGTGTAAGCCTTTTCTGGGAAACCATTGATCAATTATTCCCAGCATATAATGATCTTTATGATAAGGTACTTTTCGATAAGGTGCTTGGGATATGAGATAAATATATGATTGAAAATACAAGCAGAACAGAAGAACTGACTGAAACTGAGTATTTTTAGATTATGTGTCACATTAGAACATATGCAAAAATGTGCCCATATTTTTTCCAATTATAGACAGGTAAATGAGAAATGAGAGCAGATTCTTTAATCAAAGACTTCAAAGTCTATCTGTGTCTTGTGCCTACAGATGCTAAAAATAGGCAAGGTGCAGCACTTAAATGCTTTTAGGAGAAAAAGTAGCAGTCTCAGTGGAGATTCACTCATGAATACAGCCAGGCCAGCATGTTCTCCTCAATATCCCTCTTCTTTTCTTCATCCCTTCCTTTGATGCTCAGATGCTCATGTTCAAATTCTCTCTCTCTCTCTCTCGTTCACTCTCTCTTTACATTACAGTAGGTAGTTTAGAGATGCCAAAGTGAATAGGTTAATGGTAATCATTTATTTAATTGTTTTTTATATATTTAATTCAATTCACATTTAATTGTATTAATAAATGTATTAATAGCACTTTTCACAAAACATATCATTTCAAATATGCTTTACAGAAAATGAGTTGTACATTGACAAAGTTGTACATTGTAAGACAAGTGTTTTGTTAGAAGTAACTTTAGGATTTTACCGCTCTACAATGGTACAGATTATGCAGTTAGCTAATATTGTAGTAAAGTAATGATTATCCCAAGTTCTCACAGAGGTTGTCGTCATTGCAACACAGTGCTGGATCATCTGAAGATGCTGGATCCATACTGGAGCTGGTGTGATCTTTAGCTACCTCAGGTATCCAGAGGTAGAAATGGGAGTCAATAGAGAATAATTAGCCTAGTTGTGGTTTGTTTTGCGTTTTATCTAATGTAAATGTTATACAAGGTTATGAGATGCATTATGTGAATGTTTGGCTAAAGAGATGTATCTGTAATCTAGATTTGAATTGTGAGAGAGTCTGAGCCCTGAACAGTGCCAGGAAGCATATTCCAGAGTTTAGAAGCCTAATGTGAAACGCTTTACCTCCTTTAGTGGACTTTGTTATTGTTGGTACTATTGAAAGTCCAGAGTTTTGTGGTCTTAAAGAGCACACTGGCTAGTATTGTAATAGGGTTTTTGTTATTATAAGTGTATTTTGAGATTATCTCCCTGTTTCCTTGGATTACTCCGACAAACACTATTGCAGTTTAAGGCTGTTTAATATATTTTATTTAAATATATTTAAATGTTTCTATGTGGCATACTGTTAGAGAGCTGGACCGTTTTCATTTCCAATGCTAACAGGAACTGGACTAAGATGCCCAGGAGCAAGGCACCTTATCCCAAGATGCTCCCTGGGTGCCACAGTTGAATGGTTGCCTACTGTTCCAGGTGTGCGTTCACAGTTTGCAGTGTGTAATTACAACTCTCTACTAATGTGTGTGCACTAACTGGATGGGTTAAATGCAGAGGGAGACTATCTGAGTTTCTGAGTATGGGTCATCATACTGGGCCTGCATGTCACTTCGCTTCATGTTAACTGCATTAAATGGGGAGACTAGTCCCATTTTCATCTTTAATAAGAGCAGGTTTTATAGGATTTCAGATTTTATAATACATAGTGTATCAACAAATAAAATGTATTTAATTGGTCATTTAATTTTATTTATTGAATTGTAGTTTAGTTTCATTTAGTCTTACATTTTTATTTACGATAATTTAATTTCTCTTTGTTTTTTATTTTTCAAAAATTGTAACAGTGTCATTTTAATTTTTGATCTAAATTAGATTTTAAATCCCAAATTGGTCATACACTTGTTATCCATTTTGTGTTCTTCTACAGCAGTTCTATAGTCCTACAGTTCTATAGTCCTACACCTGTTTTTGTTTATTTTTTTCACCTGTTCTATCTCATCACAATTCTCTTGCTTTTATCAGTCTCTGTGTTCCTGCCTGACTCTACTGCCATCTCTACAGAATAGTAAGTATAATTTATGTCCAACCATTTATGTCACCCTCATTCTTGTGTGCCCTTTCTCCCCTTCCTGTCTCCCTTTAAAAAAGGTTTAAAAAAATAAAACGTCTCCCATACCTTAATTTATTCACTATATTTATAGAAAGCTCTCAAGAAGGAAGACTCAGTGGAGTTTATTTTAGAGGTCAGATGGAAGGTGTTTATAAAAGACAGCAGAGAGAAAAATTTCTACATTACTTAATCACACAAGCGTTCCTCAATCTGTAGCATGATATACGGCTTGTAAAAGCCCCCAGCAATCCTGCCTTATACGTGGCTTATGCCTCAAAAGTATTTTATCATGTAGAGGAACATGTAGAGGAGGAACATTAGGAGAGAACTTTGAGGTGTTTGATTCATGGGTCTGGAATGTAACAGTTGAACTAGCAGATGTTCCTATGTGAAGTGATGCCAAACAGAATGAAAGAAAAACCCTGCTGGAAAAATGGCTTTGATTTCCAGGGATTGAACAAAATAAAGCTTTATTGTAGAAGTTCTCACACTAATTAGATAGCAGCCATCTAGGACATTCTGTATAGTAAAGACACAGAAATGCACTAAAAACAGTTAGAACACCTAAACAGCTGCATAGTAACACCAAACCAACCATGCACAACATCATAACAGTGGCGAGTTCTGCAGTGGACAGGGTCTGCTCACATTTTGTTTGCTTCTAAAACATTTGTCTTCTAACACAAGCTTCTAAGTTACAGCTGTGGTTGACAGCCGGGGAAAAATACTTGAGAATGAATGCTGGTAAATTACATTATCTTTTTTTTGACTCATTTGATTTACCTTTGTATCTGCTCTCTATAACCTCCAACCCTTCTGGTACGAATACAGTTTGAGATGGCCATGATACCAGTAGAAACACCAAGAGAATTGACAATGAACAAGCAAAGATAATTCCACAGGACTGCATGGTGAATTTTAGTAGTGAGGCACAGGCAGGCTGTGGCACTGTAGCAGAGAGCAAAAGATGACATGTGTACCAGAGAAAAAATGTGCTCTTAAGCATTCCATCATTTATGTCCCTGCAGCCTCTCTGCCCCCAACCCCTCCTTCTAGAGAGAGAGAGAGAGAGATAGAAAGATCCCATACGCAAGGCAGCAAACGGCAAGAGAAGACTGCTGAAGCCAGGCACCGCTGCTCCTGTTCTTGAGAGGAGAGAGCCAGAGAACCACAAGCCTTCTTTTCTCCATCTGTGTGTGAGGGTGCCTGCGTGAGGGTGCCTTTTTCTCTGGTGCACACGTTGGCTGGTGGAATCCCAGCTGTGTTAGCATTAGCTGAGGATCTGTGCTGTGTCTTCCAAAATGCTTAACAACCTCACCGAATATGAAGAAGGTGATGGGGGACCCAACAGTCAGGGTGAGTGATCTGTTCCTAAAACAGCAACTGGGAGTGTGTGTGTGTGTGTGGAGGTGCAATGAAAAAAAAACAGAGTATGAGCAAATGTGATTTTTTATACTGGTCACTGATGATGGTACCAGTGAAAGCTAAAGTGTGTGTGTCTTCTGGAAAAAGATAAATCAAGACCAATCATGCACCAAAGACTGATGCCTGTAGAAGCTTGTGAGTGTGTGTGTGTGAGAGACAGAAGAGGAGAATAAATTTGGCATGGATGCAGAAAGACAGAAACAGTGAAAGATTCAAAGGAATGATACAAATGGGAATTCTTGAGTATGTATGTGTGTGTCAGTGTGTGCATGCAGCGCGTTGGCACAGGCTCGTGCTGCAAGGTTGCTATGAGGAGAATGATAATGCTTTCTGTGTCTGTCTGAGGAAGTACCTAGGGGACAACCTGCTTCCAACAACCTCTTCTGCTTGTGTCTCTTTTTCTGTTTGTCTGTCTGTCTTTCTGTGTGCTCCTCTATGGCTTAATCGTATTCAGCTTTACAGACAGTGTATTGGGTGTCCTGTGTCTGTTAAATTCCAGGGAGTAATTGGGATAATGGGAACATCTTAGTAAAAGCAGACCATTCTATGTATTTTATGTCTTTAACCCCTGAAGGTCTTGGAAAGGGATGGGATCTTTTAGCTACGGCCAGCACAGTTGTAGCTCCAGCCAATGAAAGAGAAAAAGAGGAAGAGAGCGAGAGAGAGAAAGAGAGAGAGAGAGAGAGAGAGAGAGAGAGAGAGAGAAGGCAAATGAACTAATATCTCCTACAATTGAACATCATGTGTCTGTTCAAAAACTGGCATGAAATGTATTGGGTAATAAATTGGGTTAATGTATGCGCACACATATGTGGTTGAACATATGTGTATATGTCTGTTCATTATAAAATCTAACAAACAGCTTAGATCCTTCATTAGATGCACTGTGATACATTATGAATGTCAATTTGATTGCAGTGGTTCTGTCAGGTGCTCTGTCCATAGTTCTGAAATCAACATACTATGAGCTGGTATCCATACCGCTATCCATGGTCCTGAAATAGCCCTGAGCAGTCAGTGATTCCATTCTGTTTAAACCATTATGAATGCAAACCTGTTCTGAGACTTGTCACCACAGGACTCTGCTGTTTGGTATAGACCTGAGTGGAGCTCACTGCAGACTGCTGCATTGTAGCCTTTACTTCTTCTCAAAGGATCTCTCTCCCTCTGCCTTGCTCCTTTCAAAGTATAATGCTGTCCTGAATTTTCTCTTTCCTTCTCTCTCTTCTTCCCATCAGGGGGTAGGGACAGTACTGCGGTGCTGCTTGATGCCTATTTGCTCAAGGAATTCATGCTTGATATCCCATCAGCTGAAGCTTTTACCAACAGTCATTCTCTGACATTCTCTGTCAGGAAGTCATGACAGCATTCATTTTGAATCAGAAGCAGACACTGTATTCTCATATATACATACATACTGGTAAACTAGTGTACTAATTCTCAGGACAAACAGAGCATTTTGCTTATAAATGTCTCAATAAAAACTAGGATACATATTTTAACATTAAAATTATAGTTACACACATCACCTTTATAAAGGTTGAGGGTTAAGGGTTTTTAAGCTGTTTAAGCTGATCTTGGAGGTAAGTGAAGAAGACTGAATCACCGATTTTGATATTAAACTTGCAAACTAAGAGTTCAGTTCTATTTGCAAGCCATATAGAATCTGTGTTTATACAGTGTGTGTTTAAACTGCAGTGTGTTTGGGTTTACACTCATGAGAAAGAAAAATTCCTCCAAAATAAAAATGTTTGGTTATTATAATTTTAAGTAACCTGTTCAATTTTAAAAACACACATGGGGTGCATTTTGAAAAATGTCCTTGCAATGATGCAGCCAATAAAAATTTGCCTGGCTTTAAATGTTATTTCCTCTTGGCAGCTTTATGGCCTATCAGTGAAGAGATGCCATATTTGTTAGTAGATTTACTTCCATTAACACCCAGGCTGTGAAGTGCTGACACGTCTTGTGGACCACTGAGTTTGACAGATATACCATCACCCTTTATGTGTCATGATCAGTCACATGTTTTAGCATCTTGTGATTATGATGACAGTCACTATCACAGTGGTTACATTACTCACAGTATCATGATGCATCAAATCATGTTTGACCTTTTCTTTTATTGGTTAATTAGTGTTGAGATATTGGATTGTGTTATGGCACTAATGGTCTTTGGTATTTGTTAGCATTTAGGCAGGCTGAACTAGATTAGGCGAGAAATGAGATGAAGGGCAGAGGAGAATTGATTGCTGACTTCAGAGGCTGTAGAACCTCCCAGCTACATCACATTACACCTCCGAATGACTAATAGTGAATAATACAGACACAGATTGTGATCAATGTCAAAGATACAAATATCTGTCTCTGATTAGATCTCTGTTTTGAGTTTTGTTTTTACATTTCCTAGCCTTTAGAGCCTTTTGATTTTCATCACTTAATATCACTATAATCATGTAATAATGTATAAGTGAACACATCTCAGAATATGTGCAGGTTGCAAGAATGTTATTTGTCCAAGCTAAACTTACAATGTTAATTTTTTTTAAGACAAATATAGCTTAATTCTAACAAATTAAATATCTTAATGATCAAATTACATATTTTATCCAGTTCAAGAGTTGTTAAACAAGCCATGGGAATTTGACTTACATCATTACAGCATTTTGGATTTACACTGTCTTGGCTGCAACAAATCTAAACATCATCATTTCTTCTGTCATGGGATAAATTTGTTGGTCATTTCTCCAAGTTTTACATTTGTGAGAGTATTTGGCTGTGGCTACAGAAAGTTGAGCAGGAAATACAATTAATGTAATATTGATTGGCAAGTTTGTCAACAATTAATACAATTAATGACAAAGAGCTCATCAGCAGAGAAAAGAAGATAGAACATAGAAAGCTGTCAAAGAAAGGAAGAGAGAGAGTACAGTAATGGCAGCTTGTCCTTATGGTGGAGTTTCATGTCAAGTGAACATCAGGCCAGATGGCACAGACCTGTTTCAGAAGCAACAGACACATGAGAAATTTAAAGCACAACAGGACCACCCTGATTTAAATCTGGAGCTCTGCCATAAACTAAAACATATGAACAAGGCAACATTGAAAAGCTGAATTTGTTAAATATTACTAGTAATATACTGTCATGAAATTAATTTAGGCTCAAATAGCTCAATACAGCTCTCACTAAAAATATGTCATATTCATAATATTAAATGTTACACAAAACATGACTATATTTTCAGTAAAAAAAATGTTCAGTCTGTATTATAATCTTCATTGCTGCTTGTTAGTTAGTTAATCAACATACCAGATGTCAACCACAACTATCATCCAATCAGCACACAGCATCTTAACCTTTAGTGTAAGCGTGTATAATTGACTTGGATTGGGTATGCATGTTTGTCTAATCAACAAGTTGCCACAATCAATATTTCAAAATGAATTCAAAGACAAACCAAAAAAGAAAAAAAAAAACCCTGCCTGCTCACTGCTTGGATTAATTTTAAATTTGAAATAATCTATAGAAGATAAAGTACATAAATTAACTTCTTAACTTTGCCTGACAGATTAGCTAACTGGTTAATTTAATTTGTTTTGTGCTGTTTTCATGTCAAGAACTTCAGATTATGTGTCTTTCATACATTTAACCTGATGTGACCCTTACAGTCATATTTATAGCAAGTACTTTTCATAACAGTTTATTGCGTTGTGTGTTAATGGGGGTAGGTGTGTGTTTTGAGCGTCAGAGGGATGTAGTTCTTATGTAATTGTGGCAGGGTTCAGTATTATGTCACTGCAAAAGACCAATGCATTATATAAGAATATTTTCCTAATGCCACATTTTTTAATATTTCATCCTGTAATCCTGCTGATGTATTTGCCCTTGATGGATGGTTTTGTTAAGTTGTTTTGGCCAGCTGTCTCTGGCAGGTGCCTGGGAAGCCATTTTAGTGTAAGAACAGGGGAAGGGTAAAAGCTGTTGTATATAACAATACTTACACAGGCGTTAATCATATGTATAGCATTTTTATAACCTTGACGATAGTGACATGCTCACATTCATTTTGAACCTGACATGATTAGGATTATTAGGACCCCTCAATACGCTTATATTCCCAAGGATGATCAGCGGACAGTCCTGTATTTACATTTGTTTTTACCAAAGTGGGTAATTCCTGTTATGCTGTGCATTTCCATGCCCCCATTGCACAGTTAATTCACTAAAATATTAAACTTTTCTTCCATCACAATATCACAATTAAGTACCAAACATTTTGATTGAGATGATTTTGTACTAACTTTTAAAATGTAAATTGCAATTTATTAAGAAATGTTAATTTTTTTCATGTTTCACTCAAAACAAAATAGCCTTTTTGGTAGAATTTTATACAATTAGTAATAGGGATTTTCTGTGTCTGTATTTTCACTTTTCATACTATTAGTCTAACAAAGGACACATCCTTAATGACATCGTTCTCTAGAAAAATTACATAATTGTTGATAGACAAACAACAGCACAAACACTGGTAAGTATTAACATTCAATGAAATATATGATGTTTTGTGGTAATAGCTGGTTTGTCTCACTCTTTCCATTTAGTTTAATTAAAAATATCTCTTGAGCTAGTTTTCATTGACCCTGTCTCTGAACAATGGCTAACTGTAGCTTATTAATACCATCCTGTTAATTTTCTTGCAATAAAGTGTCTAAGCTTGTCCAATCTGCACTTTCATGAAGCATCCCAACCATATTCCTATTTTAAAAGTTTCAGAGATTGAAAGGTACTGAATAACAGGAACAACCCCTGCTCACTATCAGAAGCCTGTGGAGCCTGTTGCTCTTATGAACAGTTACACTGAGCATTAGATGGTCAGAGGAAGTCCCATATAAGTCCCATAAGCCTGTGAAGTGTGCTCAAGGAATCTGCTCTGTTTGTAGTTTCCCTGATCAAGAAAGCAAGTTAAGAATTTAGTAAGTTTTAGTCTGACATTCCAAATTAGATGTGACAGTGACCTTGAAAAAGTGATGAAATTATCCAGCAAAACAGAAATGAACGTTAAAGAGGAAAGGGAGAAAGAAAGTTAGACCACACTAGTTAGGCCCCACCAGTGCCTTTGAGTCTGACTGAATCCCATAGTTTAAGTTGTTTTTTCATCAGTCATACCTTAACATTAACAGATCTTTCATTGTCACTGATAGTAAGGTTTTAATGTTGTCAAGGTATTATGTTGTAATGTAATTGTGATTGATCTGCTTTCATCCCTATGGCTGTGCATAGCTGCACGGATGGTTGGGTACAGCAGTTCAACCAGAACAGAACACAACAATACTGCCAACGCAAACAGAATTGCTTAAATAGTCCTTAGACACATATGTTTGACCAAAATGGTCCTTACTAATACAGTATACAGTTCGTTTGATGTGACACTTTAAATGTGTCACATCTAATTTCGTTATTTTGTCCACTTAAGTATTTTTGGAAATATATATTTTAATTGTCAACTGAACAGAAGAATATAATAAAGAACTGCATTTCTGCACTTACAGTGTTTAATTTATTTAAATAAGGTGTCTGGTCTAAAGATCTATAGCCAGGCCACACGAAAGCAAACTTTAGCACACTTGATATCCAGTGTATCATGTACTGGAAGTGACACATTTGTCCATACATAACTGAGAACATCAGAACACCTTTAAAATGGTGAGAGATGGTACACTCTGTTCCTGAGAGTGATGCTGGATGACTCAGTTTTACCCCAAGTGCACTGAGCTGCCTCCATTGCTCTCTGTTAATCTCCTTCTGTCTCTCTCTTTCTCTCTCTCTCTTTCTCTCTTTTCTTAGCGAGGTGAGGATCACTCTTTCTCATCTGGAACTGAACTAAATCCCTCAGCTGGTTTTCATGCATGTCTGTACTCCATTTGCACTAGTCTAACAGTTTACTTTACTCTTTTATCCTCTTTAAATGGAAAAGAGCAGCATCTGTCCCTCGTAGCTGCTGAATAGATGGATTTTCACTTTGTGTTCCTTTGTCTGACCATGCTGGGAATTTCCATACTTCTTATTCTTAGTCTGTGACTGTGACCTACACATTTATACTGATTTGGCACACAGTGGGCTCCAGTGGTCTGAGATCACATTTAAATTCTCATTTAAGTCTAGAAATGAACCGAAAGGTTAAGGATTCAGGAAGAAAACATTCTGTTCTGTAAATATTTGTACTATGAACTCTGTACTATTTCCTTGTAACCAATAAAAAAGGCAATTTGTGAAATTTGCTCATATTTACAGTATGTTCTTTTGTGTCCAAAATGTTAGATTTTCTTGATTCTCAATCATGCTGGGAGACCATGGATTATTAGATTTTGTCCGTGGCAGTTTGCATGCATTTCTAAAATGAACATTTTTTAATTTAACATTTATTCTAAAATCTTATATTGTTATGAATATATCTTGTAACTACAAAATGCATGAAAGGAATGCAAAACAGACGCACTGGTCCTAGATATGTATATTTGCCTTTAAAAATCAATCACTTTTATTCTACATGTTATTGAAATGACAGTTAGAGTTCATTTTCTTTATTCTCTAACGACAAACTGGTCAAATCAACATGGACGATTTCACATACCTCCCCTCATACTGATAATGTTATTCAAAGTTATGACCCGATAACGTCCAAAAATACCACTAGTCACTACGATTATCTTACTAATTTCCTAAAGCACATAAATACCTGATAACTGTAACAAAAAGACTAATTACTTATTCAGTAATTAATAGTAACCTGATCAACAATTACTTCATGGGATATCCTTACCTTTTAACAGCCTTTTGGACAGCTGTGCAGGCTGCAAATGGCTGCTCTAAATGGTTACAACAAAGACAACATGATCTCCAAGGACACAATGATTTATTACATGAATGGTGTGAGGCACATGTTTGTGAACACAACTAATTTTTTTAAGCTAAGTTTTGCAAGGGTTTTTGTGGACGTTGACATGCATCTCAGACACAAGGCATTGACATTTGACATCCAATCCCATGTGTGAAAAGAGGATGTGTGTGTTTTAATCCTAAAATCAAGTTTCTTCCATAAAACTATCTTCACAGTATGTCCTATTAGAGTGTCTGTTGAAGTCTGCCAGTATTGTCTGTTAACACTGTAACACTCTGTAGGAAAGCATTTCAGCTGGCTGGAATTCTGACTCTGGGTGATCTCTGATCGCTGATCTCTGTAAGCTAGGCTGTTAAGTAGCAGTATGGGTGTAAGTATCTCGCTTAGACCTTAGTGTCAGTTCACCCAGAGCCCTTTAAAACTGCCATTGATGTTATATGTCGCGTATATGCGTTATTTGCGTTTTTGTAGCAAACATTTAATGAAATGTACTGATGAAAAAGCTGAATTAATGTTTTCTGTGATGGTTAGGGTTAAGGGAAGGGTTAGTGTAGGGAGAATATACAGTTTGTACAGTATAAAAACCAATATGTATAGTGAAATGTCCCATTAAGCGTGAAAACCCAGTGTACATGTGTGTGTTGAGGTTTACTTAATCATATTTTTCTGGACAAATTTGTACCCAAAAGTCAGCAAAACCTGACAAATCTGACATCAAACAAGGTTTTTTTTAAATTGTAAAAATACTGAACGTTTTGTGTTACGGTTAGGGTTAAAGTGTGAGTTAGGATTAGGTTATAATGTTTAATAGATTATAACTAGCTGTGTATGAAAACAATACTATGTCTATGGAATGTCCCCCTTTAGATTGATAAGTAAATGTGTGCGTGTGCGTGTCCGGATTCTTGTGGCAGCTGCATGCACCATCAGGCAGTAGTTCTCCACTATGTAGGTCAGACTGCATGGAGAGAAAAAGAGATCTATGTTTGCCTAGCTGATAGGGCGCCAATCCTATTAATTAAATTTATTATTTATTCCTGCTATTTGAATTACTGCAAATGCCAACACCTGAACAATTGACAATTTCAACTTTTTCATGTTTTGGTAAGTCCAGCTTTACCCAAACGAATAACAAAAGGTGTTGCATCACAGCTTCAAGAGCTACACAACATGCGACTTAATTATTGAATTGTGAAACAGTGATGCCTTTAAAAGTTTTCTGTGTGTTTACCTGTTTGCTTGCATGTCCTATTGAATATTATGTCATAGAAATTGTTCTACAGTAATAGCTACTCCCCTGGGGGTGTACAAGTAGCTTAAGCTTCAGGGAGACTCTCTGGAGAGACAGGGCTTTGTTTGTGTGTATATGTGTGTGTGCGGGTGTATGGATGGTGAAGGCCAGAGATGCATTCCTTAAAGAACCCCCAAAAAAGGCTTGGGCACTGTCATTGCTAGATTTTGCCGAAATGGCAGAAATGTTACAATTTTACTTACAGGCATTAGATTATGATGCATTTAAAATAGGGCAATTTATCACGTTAATTTTTGTGTTTAATTATTAAAAACAACGGGATAAAATATCACGCAATTAATCATGTCCCTTGCCACCACATAAATTCCACATTGAGGGTTTTTCCGACCATTGGTGCAGTATTATCTTTTACAGCAAATCTTGGGGAACCCCACGTGGTGACGTCACACACGACGTTGGTTTTGAACATTTCGTCTTAAACATTTCGTTTTTAATGAGCGTCCGCGTCCGCTGTGTATGTGGATCAGTAACATTTGAGCGTCATTGTAAACACACGGTACATCTGCCGTGTAATGCGCCTTCTGTGTTGAGTATAATCTCACTAAATAAACGAATTAAACCATCATTGTCGAGGGTATGTATTGTGCTAAACGACTAAATGTAATATAAATGAACGGCTCCTAAATGTAGCCTACTACGGAATAAATAATATGCTGGACTGCATTATTACATTGTTAAGGACAGGTTGAGGACGGTGGTACACCTAAATTTAAAGAGGTACAACTAACTAATGACTTCAAAAGCAGACCATGGGCGTTTCTGTTCAATATCCTGTCTTAAATAATGAAATGTCTTTGAATTATTCAAGAGATTTTGATGGGAAATACTTATATGTGTGATGTGATAAATTGATTAGTCAGCACATCACATAATGAATTAGATCTTTTATAGATTAAGCTCCACAATACATGTAATATGCATGTTGCATTCTTAATGTTTGAACAGTGAGACAATGCTGTGGTAAATGTTAATGCAGTAGTGAGGAAAGGAGGTGAAATAAACCTGGAGAGAATAAGATGTCTGTGCCAGATGAGCCATTATGGCAGATTAAATCTGATCCAGACCAAGAGTGACCCTGAGGAGAGGGGGAGAGAAATAGACTCTCATCTTGGCTTATTGTATTAATAGCTGTCTGTGGGTGTCAATAGCTGTATATCAGGTTGGAAAAGACTTTGATTTGATTTGAAGTTTTTTCTTTATGGAGTGCATGAGTCCCTGCCCTTGTGATAGCCAGAACTAAAATCTTTTCCTTAAGTGTCCTTATATGCACAGGCTTCAGCTCCAAAGTCCATAGGAATTTTGTGTAAACGTTTGGGTTGTAATGAGATGAGTTGCTGTTGCCAAGTGTCAAGTCAGTTCCTGTGTAAGGTGAAAAAGATGTCATATCTGCATTATGCATCAAGGTTAACATACGGTCACAGTTTGCTCTTTTAAAATAAATGCAACCATGATATTTAACATTTGACTACCCACATATTAGAGGCAGTCAGTGTTCCAGCATTATATATGAGTGGCTGTTTCTATTTTAGTTTATTTTAAACAAGGTCCCTGATCATTTTAGTCTGATCTTTCTAGTTGTGTGGTAATGTGTTGCCCATTTCCAGTATAGATTGTTTTGTGAACCTGCTACAATGTAATGGTGTTGTTGTCGGATGTGACAGCATTAACTAAATATTGGATCAGGCAGCAAACATGCAGGTTATAAAGAAACCATAAGTTTACATGTAAAATAATTAGACAATCATGACAGACGTTATTTACATATAGAAATCTTGAAGGTACAATTGGCAAAGTACTTCTTACATAAATCTGGCTCAGTATTCAGACATTATCTCAGTGAAAGGTTGATATTAAGTTGTCATTAAGGTTTATTTAGAAATATACTAAATATTTTCTGCATAATAGACCTAATTGCCTTTAAGCATCTACCCTCATGAGAGATGGGATTTTGCTGATGTTGCTATGTTTGTTAATGTCAAGACCTTGATATCTGAATTTGTTATCTGGCTAAATACATAGTTTAGCAGAAATTAAGTTCAAGCTAGCACACAAGCTAACGTTGCACCCAAAAGTCTACTGGTTGCCTTGGCAACCTGTTCCCTGTGCGATTATAATTTTGAAAATGTTGGTATGAAGGTTTTTGGCTCTTTTCAGAATTTGGAAAACAAGTTTATCTGATGTAATGAATCCTCAGTGTCTTTTAAAATAACACAATTGTTTTTTCAAGAAACACTCTCTGTGATACATTACATACCCACACTGGGAAGCTGCTGAAGGGTCGGGGCCCTTTAAAGTGTAATTAATGCAAATAAATGTTCTCTAGTGACAGCCTAACCTTCCTGTGCTGAAGGATGCCAACACTACTTGACAGGCAAGGTGTTATGATTAAGTCATTGAATATCAGACAGCTCTTTGTTGTTACCAAGCAACGTGTTCCCTGGCAACAATTTACTTGTCTTTTGGCAACCACTGACTTAATTCAGAATGACTGTTCCCCAATACTCATGCTGTACCATCTCTAGCTCTATGCAATTCTTTCCAACAATGAATCTAGAAAGAGTAAATGTTCAGCATGCAGATTTGACATTGAACTGTGCAGCAAGTGTTAAAAGATTTCTGCTTCAGAGCGCTAATTCAAATTTCACATCACTTTAGTGTAGCAGGGCCTTTTATTCAGCCATAAATATGTAGAGATAGCGAGTGGCTGCGAAAGGTGCATCTTCTGTGTTTGAAGAGGAAACACTGCTGGCAGACTGCAGTGTGAGGAGAGAGACAGCTCGGGGAATTTCATCAAAGTGCCTGTGACAGGAAGCAGGAGTAGGTACAGGTAGATGTTACTGAGACCAAAAGTGGCACCTTTGCAGCTATGCACCACTCTGTGTTGGTATCCCGTGTATAACATATCTACAGAAATTAATCATGAGAGAGTTGTGTGTCTGAACCGGCCTTTGTGCGCACGTTTACTACCTATTTACTGAAATTAATGCAAAATCTGGCATGCCACTGTATGTGTGTGGCTGTGTGTGAGCGACTGGTATAATCCAAGTGAGTCACACTCTAGTAAGCCTTTCAAAGCTGGTGTAAACTGTCCATTTTGTAATAAAATGTAGCAAGTAAGGTCAGCCACCTCTGTTTACTAAACTAAGCCTTTGTTGGTGTTTTAACCTGTCTGCTAGTTACTGTATACAGACCTTCAGTACCATTACCACAAACTGTGTAATCCTTGTGCCATACGTGCTTTATAGATCAGTAATGAGCCTAATAGCTTACTGCAGATTTGTAGAGAATCTTATATGTTTGCAGTAACACTTACAGATCTGCAGTAAGTTTGATTATATTTAGGGTGTACCGTGCCCTGGCACAGTTTGTTTAACCATGGTCTGGCCCGCTTGAAGAGGTAGGGCTCAGCGGCAAGCGGCTAGTGATTTAAACATTTAGTTGCCTTTGTTGTACAGAACATTTTGACCCACAGTTACACGGTACACTAAAGACAGACTAAATACATAAGCTTAAGACTTTATATATTAATATATACTCAGTGTATTATTTAATAAAATGTACCAAGTAGCTACCAAGTAACCAAGCAGCAGACTGAAAGCAACACTATGATATTTGACTGTTTGTATCATTCCAATCCATGATCACAGAATTCCCAATGGCATTCTGGTTTGTAGTGGAGAGAGGAGTTGTGTGGTTTTGCCTAGAGTGAGCAGGGTATTTGTTAACACTTAGAGCATCAGCATTTTCTCTTAGCCTGCTCTGTCGGGCAGGTCCCTGTCTAGCAATCTCACCATATGTCAGCACATCAAATACTGTGGTGGTGAATTCCAACTGTGTGTTTTGACCATACAGAAGGCTTCTGCTGTTCATTTTGTGTGGAACCATTTGGCATAGCGTTAATTTCTTTGACACCAGTGGCACATGAATCATGATAAATGCTTGTAATAAAAAGATGAATAGCAAGTTATTCTAGTCTAGAAATGTCAGTTTCCAAGTCTATGTTAGTTTATATATTGTTTATAGCTGATACATAAAAAACAGTGCAAATATGCCTCAGACTGTTCTCTAACCTGCCTTACAGATCTGTAAAGAAACTTACTGTATAGGCCTGCAGTTAAACCTGTAGGTCTTCAATGAACATTATTTGTACATGTAAATACAGTTGAGAAAAAACTCAACCTTTTTACCATCTCTTCATTTCTCACTCTCTTCCTTCATCCAATCTCTCATCAGTTCTCTCTCTCTCGTCATGTCTAAAATGCAGCTTCATCTCAGGCCCACCCACATTTTTCACTCACTACAGTACAGATAATGAACAGACATCAGGTAATTTCACTTTTAATATTTCAGGTATTTAACTTTCTATATCTTTAACTAAAACTTCATGGATGTCACTTAACATTGTAGGGCCAGAGGATATGGTATGCAAAGAACTGCACAATAAACAGGAAGTCTAGGCCTTAACCATGCTTAAGTGATTTTTTGTCTGAATATTCGTTCTCCCCCCCACAATTTGTCTGTATCCGATAAGACTCAAGAATGCATGGCTCATATCTGTAGCTTAACTGGTAGAGCATTGCTCTAGGAAACACAAAGGTCACAGGTTCGATTCCCAGGGAATGCACACGCTAGTAAGATGTTTAGGTTGAATGCATTGTTAGTTGCTTTGGATAAAAGCGTCTAATAATAAAATAAATGCAACTGATGTGACAATTGGTTCTTTTGGTTGTAGGTGAAGAATAATTGAGAGAAACTGTAAATTCTGGGTTATTAGGACAAGCACTATTTTCTGTTTCACTGTGTGTATAAACAGAGTCCTTTGTCCTGAGGGAAAGCTATACTGCACAGAGAGTCATTAAAACAAGAAAGGGGCACAAGTTTAGCATTGATGGCATAAAAGTAGAGAAAAGTAGAGCTGTGTTTACAGAGTGAAACAGTTTTTTGGAATAGAATCTTTCCAGTGAACAAAAATTAGTTACTAGCCATAACCTGAGACAATGTAATGTAATTGATTTATTCCTAAGAAACCACATAATTTTATTAGGCAAAACAGAAGTATTATGTAAAACAGAAATGTAGTACTAAAAATCTTCTGTAGGAGCTGACAATTCTTTAAATGAAATATTCTGTATTGAGATACAGATTTATTAAAATGTATTGTTTAAATTTAAGTCATATTTAAACACATAAATTGTTTAATTGCAAAAATATGACCAGTTCCCTTTGAAACCGGATTCTAATTTGATTTTTTAAATTGTATATCTACTTGTTGGACCTGTGTCAATGTACCATATATTGGATTTTATTTGTAGCTGCACTGTAAAATTTCCCAGAGAGAATAAAAATACATTACATACTAATCAATCAAATTCTAAAGCCCTGAAGGATCTGCTGAAATAATGAAGAGGGCCATTAGGTGGGTAGGCAAGAAGGAACTGAAGAGGTGGCAGGAGGACATAATACCTCCAGATACTTGCAGGAGAAACTAAATTTGTCGGAACAGTATAAAGTGGTGTGGAGTGGGATGAAAACTATCATGACACCAAGCTGGCTGGTAGCCATGTATTTTGGAGAAGATACGTGCTAATGAAATGAATCTGTTTTCAAACATATTTGCTTCTCAGTTGCAAGTCTGTATTAATCAGCTTCAATATGCTGGTTAGCAAAGAGATGTATAGCACCTGGTGAAAGCTATCTGTTAGCATTCCCAGTTATCTCAATGACAGTCGGTAGGCTAGTGCAACCTTCTTGCTCCTCACTCACCTCTTCACAACATTTATATGGATTTAGGACACTGGATACTCCATCTTGCTAAGCTCCACACAGGCAAGTGACATAGCTTGATATAATCAGCCTCAGGGGGAGCAGGGCATGATCTCTCTCTCTCTCTCTCTCTCTCTCTCTCTCACTTTCTCTCTCTCTCTCTCTGAGTTAGATAAGGTGCCTTAATTCTGGTAGTACACCAAAGGTACACCAGGAACCTTAGAGAATAAACAGTAAGCTGTTGAAAAAGAAGGACCTCTGAGAGGCTGGGCCTGAAACAGCTTGAATCCCAGGTGGTCATCTGGATCATGGACTGGATCCTGCTGATAGACAGAGGTTTGTAAAGCTACAGGTCTTTGTGCTATCTTCTGATTAGTGTTGAAATATTAACCTGTAAAATAATTTCAATATTTAGATGTTTGTTTCTACATTGTAGATGTGGGCATATTAAATGGCAGGAATCTGAGGATTCTGAATCAAAGGCTTGTTGTCCACATTTGATTATATATTTTATATATGGATTTTAAACACTCTACCTTGGCAAAAAAATATTTTTAAACAATTTTTAGTATTTCTTGTAGTTTATAGTACTAATTCTGATCACACAAATCAAAAAGATAAAAGGGAGGCATAAATAATTAAAAATCAGATTCTTTTCATGGCAAAAGCGGAAATGGGCTTTAAAAAGCAGATTTTGGAACTGTGGATTATAGAATGTTAAATGTTACTTGAATGTACTAAGTGCAGCACTGTTAAACTTCACTAAGTATTCCAATAGTGACAGCTGTAACTTATTGTACAAGACAGGAGATTAAACTTTTCCATTGCTAACAGAAATGAACATGCATTTCTAAATTTCTTAGTAGCCAGTATGTCCCTTTTTGCTTTAATAGCAGCATACACTCAGGATAGTTTGCGAGGTTTTGCAAAACCTAATAATCCATGTTATCCCAGCATGAACTGAGTATGTTAAAAAAAGCATTTTGTGTTTCAGTGGGAACAGTAAAATCTGACCTTTTGTACAAGGGAGTGATTACTGACCTAACAATAGTGCAGAATCTGAAATATTCCTACTCAGTTTAGGTTATAGCATTTATTTATTTTTCCAAATTTTGAAACATTGTGTTTTAAACATGGATTAAATTCCATTTTAATTCTAGATTTTTGATAGTCTCAGACTTTTGAACCCCACCATACAGGTCTAGGTCATTTATCATGTGTAATTATCTGTTTAAAAAAAGAGCGCTGAATCTATTTTGCTAAAATTGATAAAAACATTTTAACTGCTGGCATTGTAACAAAGAGCGACAACTGTTGTGCTACATATGAACTTCAGACTCATCAGTGACTAAAGTGAGCTTTAGTCAGCCTACACAGTTCATTCAGAACTAATGTGTAGTTATTATGTGTTTGAGGGACTCTATAAATGAAACATGCATGAAGTTAACATGCTATATGCTGTGAGTGACTGACCATGCAGGCCTAACATGCTGATATGTACATGTCGCTGTGAAGTTATTCTTTTATTGTTTAGGTAACTTAATGGGGGTCACAGTTGTTTTACTTAAATATAAATTTGTCACTAATGTTTCTCTTAAGATTCCTAAGAAGAACTAAAAATAGGCACACATATATTATATTTATATAATATATGTGTATAATATATGTCTATATTCTGTTAATTTAATCTTAAAATAACTTTTATAGAAATATATTCTTTCTTTAAATAGACATGCACTTTGGTCAGTTTGTCAGGAGAAACATCTGAGATGCAGAGGATATATTTGATATAGTACAAGCATCACAGACTGTCTTTTGTTTTCTTCTTGTCTCTTCGGGCATCACAGAACCATTCAATTTCAATTTATGACAGGGAGAATTAGCAGCAGTTAGCAAAACCTCACTACACAATCTTCATCATCCATCTGATGCCTGTCAACAGTCCTTTAATAGACATAGTGACAAAAGAATCAGAGCACAAGATTAGGTGTCAGAGATTAGGATCTGTCTTCATCTGTACACCCAACCCTTTTCTCATTATTGCTTAGCGTGTCTGCTGGAGTGGGGGTGAGTTGAGAACCAAAAACACAGGCAAAACGTTTTGTCATGAAACCTTAAAATTGTTTTTTTTTAACAATTTTACAGTTACATTTTGGTAACAGGTTTTATCAAAAATACTATTTAATGAGTCAACCTGTATACATTAGGTAACACAAAACTAAAAAATTGCAGGTGTTAGATCTAATATACCTAAGGTACAATTTGCATATTCACACATTTTACACTGTTGATTTACTTAAAACAAATGCTGTATGTGTGTTCATAAAATAAAAAAATATTATTAACATTGAAATACACATTGAAATGCAGGCTGCTTATTCTGTGTCTTTACTAAAGACATAAGATCTGTCAATGTGTTTCAGTTAAGCTAAAATTAAGCTAAAAAATACAAGACATTGAATATGCTGCATGAATTACTGAATTGTATCTTATACGTGTCCTTGTATTTTAAACTGCTGGAGAACATAATACAGGCTGGCATATTGATTTAATAGTGACAGATGAAATTACAAGGTGACGAATTGTGTGTTTAAGGGTCTTAGGGTCACAGGTCAATAAGCAAGCAAATGCAGGGAAAATTAAAATGTACAAAGCTTTGCTTGGCACCATGATTAATTAAACTAATACATCAGATTAAATTGGGCAAGCTAAGAGGCAGGATTCCCCTGACCATATAATGAGCATGCTCACACATATAATTATGTCAGAGAAGGCAGCGAAGGTGACAGCATACAATATACACTTCAATTCAGAAATACACACTGTTCAAATCTTTGCCTTTTGAGCAAGATGCATGATAACTGTTGTTAATATTTATGTCATATATCATTTATAACAGCATCACTGCACCATTAATGTTCCCATGATAAAGGAAAGGCGGCTGAAAGTGGGAGTGTAAAAATAGGATCAGAATGGGGTTGTTGCCATGGAAGAGCATGTAGAAATCCTGAAAATTCCTCACCCACACATACAACACACATTGAAAAGGAGTGTGCCTTTTGGATGTGTTTTTTTTTCCTTCACTCTTTTCTTTACTCTTCACTCTTCATGTTTATTTCTTTCAATTAAAAATGAAACAGTAACAACTTGGAATAATTGCAAATAAGTGGTTTAACACTCACAGAACACTCGTAACTCATGGGAGTGTGAGACGTGATGTTATGGAATGCCTGCTGCATTTATTTATTCAACTTTTATACCTTAAGCAGACACTTTATCAAAGTATTAGTATATACAGTTACACATTTAATAAGTACTATATGTGCACTCCCTGGGAATCAAACTTGTGACCTTTGCACAATGCTCTTAACTAATGCAATGCTCCACTAGTTGAACTATAGGAAAGCAAAAACATGACTATTCCCTACTGTGAGCCAAAGCACTCATAAAGAAACATTAAAGAATTAGACATTTACAGCTTATACTGTTAATTTGATGAACATACAGTCTGTGTTACACAAACCCAGTCTTCAGTGATGATGCCATTCTTACATGTAGGTAAATTCAATGGGAACAATTTCTGACAGGTTGCTAAGCAAAGGGATTTGTGTTTAAATGCATTTTTGAGTTCAGAAGCATCATTAATATAATGCTTAATATAATTTCAATAGATGGTTCACCGAGGTCTATTTTTAAGAAATGGTTCACTCAGAGACAGTTCTGTCATAATTTACTCATCCTTATTAGAAACCTGTATGACATTTTGTCTTTTATAGAACACAGGTTTTTCTTTTAATTACAAAAACACAATAACTGTGGTCCAAAACGCCTATAGCGCGTTTTAGTCTTTAGTCTTTTGGAGTCTTAGGATAGCTTTGTGTGAGGAACAGACTGAAATGTAAGTGTTTATTATTTACTAATAATCTTCCCCCCCATTGAGCTGTTAATTACTGTGTCCAGATCATTGAGCTGAATGAGAGAACCATATCATTCCGGTTCATTAGCCAATTAATTATAAACCAAATCAATGAATTAATTCAAAGATATTTGCTTTTATGATTTGAATAGTCCTAATGATAGTTTTCATTATAGTAAAAGAGCAGACAAAACATTTTCTTCAAAAACTCATCTTTTGTATTTCATGCAAAAAAGGTCATGCAGGTTTGGAGGTTTTAACAAGCATGTACTGTAGGTGCTAACAAACAAATGTTTTGATGATGTGTGTTCACAGGAGATGCAGCTTCCAAAGAGAGCAGCCCCTTTATCAACAGCAGCACCAGTGATGTGGAGAAAAGCCAGCAGTATGATGGGAAAAATATGGCCCTGTTTGAGGTACAGTGAGGTAGAGTGTTTTAGAGGGTTACAGATTCATGTGTCAGCTACACTTTTACCTTGCCTGTGTGTTTTATAGGAGGAGATGGACACCAGTCCCATGGTATCTTCTCTGCTGAGTAGCCTAGCCAACTACTCCAACTTAACACAGGGCAGTAAAGAGCATGAGGAGGCTGAGAACAATGAGGAAGCACGCAAGAAAACTGTGCAGGTAAAGGTGATTTGCCAGTTCCATTAACTCTACAGACTGCTGAGTCATTACTGACAGAATTCATGTTTCTTTCAATAATTGATTGTGTATATGTTGATGGATTGTTTCTTTTTATTGATTGGATGGATGTTGATTGACTGACAGATAAAATGGGAGTTTAATGTGCATGGTGTCATGCTTATTGATTGGTTAACTGTTTGATTGGCAGGCTCCACGTATGGGCACGATAATGGGTGTGTACCTGCCATGTCTGCAGAACATCCTGGGTGTGATTCTGTTCCTCAGGATGACCTGGCTGGTGGGCGTTGGAGGTGTGCTGGGCACCTTTCTGATTGTCTTCATGTGTTGCTCCACGGTCAGTCACAGATATAGTCACAGATATATATGCTTAAATTTCATCCTTTAAACACATTACAGATTCAGTTGATGGTTGACACTACTGCCCACAAGCAGTGGTTTTAAATAGCGTTGCTAATGGAAACTGTTATTGTGGGCAATCTGTCCCAATCTTTCATAGTGGTCTTTTTGTTTGTAGCTTTTTGTGGTCTACCTATACAGCCATTGTCAATTGCCACGTTTTATTTTTTGCACACTCAACATTCAGCTTTTAGTTTTGCACACTCAACATTCAGCTTTCAGTTTTACAATGTTAAAAAAACTTCTGTGCAAATACATGTATGTATTAAATATAATACATAAATTAAATGTCTAGGTAAAATTACTTATTTATTGGTTTATTTATTCAAGGACAATTCACATTAATAACACATGAAAAAATGTGCCAGATTTAACCAAATTGCCTAATGCACCTTTTATGGCAAACATTTGACTAAATTTCACATATTTTTGTGCAGTAAAAATACTGTTGTGGATAGGAAAATTTAGCCTGGATTTTATTAGTTCATAAGCCTGAGCTGGGGCTGTGGGGCTGTCTAGTATACTAGTGGGTGAGACACACAAACTCAAAAACGCATACTCCACAAATAGCTACACTATCCCTTAATTTTAAATGCATTTTTAAAAGTCTATACCAACAAAAAGGTCCCTTATGCCCAAGAAACAAGAATTCTTTAAAATCATTATGAAGCAAAACCCACAGAGACGTGCACTCTAGCTATCCATCTCCATGACTCTTCCCAAGAGCTCAGGCTCTCTCTTTTTGCTCCTCTATATCTTTAACTGAAGATCACTCACTCTTATACAATCACTTTGTTTTAAGTCACTAGTGAGGCTGTAACTCAGAATAGCATGAGTGCTGATGCTACCTTTCTGAGTTTCTGCCAAGAACATAAATGTAAATGCTGACATGAGGTGTTTCATTTCAGAGCTGCCAGTTTAGCACCATGGACAGGTGCCAGTGCTAAGTTGTTCCTGCTGCGATCACGTCACTGTTTGTATGTTTGTGTGTGTTCTGTGCACGCTCGTGTCACATATTAATAAATATCCACTGAGGTCTCTTGTTGGGAGTTTGTAGAGTGTTATGTAACTGAATGTACAATGTTGTCACTCTGATCTTTTTCCCATACCCACTGTACACCCACTAGCCAAAGGTTGCCTCCCAGAAACTCTCTGAACAACCCAGAACAATAAAAATAAGAAAATACAAATATAACACAGTGTTTCTGTAGACACAAACACCACCACATACTTCTTGTGAATCATAAGTAATGAATGAGTGGGATTATTTTTGTCCATACTTTTTTTTAAGCAAAAGCCCACAGAGCCCCAGTTTCATACTTTACAGTTACTGAGTACTGAGTACAGAGTACTGAGAGCACACATTGCAAGGACTTCATGTTCAGAAGATCTCTCAGTCAATCATTTTGGGTCTCATCGTGTTTGAATGGCAGAGCATACGCGACAGCAGGTTAGGCTGTATGTGCTGTACTGCACAGCACATACAGTGTGCTCTGTTAGCTCAGTTGGTAGAGTATTAGCAACGCAAAAGGTCATGGGTTCAATTCCCAGGGTGCACATGTACTGATAAAAAAAGAATGTAATTAAATGTACTGTAAGTCGCTTTGGGTAAAAGCATCTGACAAATGCATAAGTGTGAATGTGCTCTGAGAGTTCAGAGCAGAGGGTGCAGGCAGGCTGAGGCTTGCATGGGGGTCTCCTCATTTTCCTGTCCTATAGTGTTGCATATGCACAAATTTAACTTTAAAATCTTCCACCTTTTCTCATGGTTCAGCAACCTTGGCGTGCTGATTCTAGCTCTGGAGACCAGTGTACGAGTCCCATGCTGAATACCTCACTGTGTGTTTAAGCTTTTTGGGCAGTGGCCAAAAAGAGTTCTTTTTGTCACCAGCAGTGCGCAAGTAGGGTGCTATTGCGCTCTGCTTATGTTTTAATCCGACCCATGTGGCAACCGCTCCCCTTGGCATGGGGTAGTTGGTGTTGTGTTCCCCATAGCGTCAAACCAGGCGCAGTACAAAAGGGAACATCCTGGTTACGTATGTAACCTTGATTCCCTGAGAAAGGGAAAGAGACACTGCATCTCATTACCATGCCTCCGAGGCGCCTGTCTACATCTCCTTTAGACAATGGAGTTGATGACATGCTCTACAGGAAAACATTCTTTCTCAGGGAACTAGGGTTATATATCTATGACGTTAACCATAACTTGGAAGTTCTCTCTGCATATTACACTGGGAAAATAAAAAGTATTCTTTCTGTTTTATGTCACATAGTCTCTCTCTCTTTCTTCATCACTTACACTGATCTTTACTTACCATATTTTCAGACTATGCTGACAGCCATCTCAATGAGTGCAATTGCCACCAATGGAGTTGTGCCAGGTAAGCAGAAATCACAGTGTTTGTGTGTATATGCATTGAAGCCCAAAGGACAGCTGTCCTGTTGTTTTTCATGGGCAGTTAGCTACAGTGAACAGTACAGATCCCATCTGTGCTGAGTTCAGCTCCTGACTTATAACTGTGTGTACTTTTGTGCAGATTTATGTCTGTCTGTGTTAGAAATAAACAGAATAAATATACCTGACTAACTCAGGTTGTCCTCTTAAATTGACCTTACAATGAGAAAAATATGGAGTTTCTATATAACAAAAAATAACAAATCCTCACTTTTACCTTATCCTTTATCATAAAGATCTGAACTGCACTTCTGTTTAATAATTTAGATTAAACAATGTTGTACAAATGTAATTAAACATGCTGACATGTTATTTTTATGTATACATACAGCTGGAGGCTCCTACTACATGATCTCTCGTTCACTGGGCCCTGAGTTCGGTGGGGCAGTTGGTATATGTTTCTATCTGGGTACCACTTTTGCAGGAGCCATGTATATCCTGGGCTGCATTGAAATACTGCTGGTATGAAACACTTCGTGTTCTTATTAGTTTTTTCTCAGTCTGACGTTCATGTACCCACTTAGAGTGAAGTACAGTATAGTAATACAAACATTACAATGACAATTTTTGTAAGCTATTGTTACAACTGGAAATTGCAATAAGGTGAACTGACATTTAGCATAATTTTCTAATTAGTTTTTTTTATTTTCTTTACATTACTGAAATATTTTCTTTATGAGGTTATAGTCAGTAGGTTAGGTTCAACTAATTGGAATATTTGAATTATTCTCTGTGCAGCATTTGCCATTTACTCAAAACATATAATTGGTTCTTAACTGCTTTTGCTTGGATTGTACATTGAATAATAGGAATGTTAAAATGACCCATTAAAAAATTCATATAATACCAAAACACAGTTTTATTGGACATGACTGCCATTTGCCCTCTTTGAAACTAACTTTGAAGTTAACTTCCCCTCTTTTAAAAATTAGTAAGCCTATTTTGTTTGCTGTCTTAACTATGCAAGATTATTTAACATTCATCATTTTACTGTTGTGACCCTATCATAACATTTTTGGGTTGTGCCCTACCAATTTAGAATCAATGTCTTGCACATTGTTTACACATAAAATAAAATGCTCAATATAGTAAACCGGTGCCTTTTTCTTGTTTCTTTCTATGAATTTTCCACAGATCTACATTGTGCCAGCAGCTGCCATATTTAAAATGGAGGGTCTGGAGGGGGCAGAAGCCGAGGCAGCACTGTTAAATAACATGCGTGTGTATGGTACCATTGTGTTGTCCTTTATGGCTTTGGTTGTCTTTGTCGGTGTGAAGTATGTCAACAAGTTGGCCCTTGTGTTCCTTGCTTGTGTCATACTCTCCATTCTCGCCGTCTATGCGGGGGTCATCAAGACCTCTTTTGACCCACCAGAATTTCCGTAAGTACAATGACATATTTTACATATTGTAATAACTAATTGAAACAGTGTTCCTTCAGGTTATAGAATGTATTTCAAGGGTCAAAGTAATTGGACGGATCTGTTTCCTGCAGGGTCTGTTTGCTCGGGAACCGAACTCTTATGTCAAAGAGCTTTGATATTTGTGCCAAGACCATAGAGCAAGGAAATGCCACAGTCACCACCAAACTCTGGAGGGTGTTCTGTGATTCAGAGTTTCTGAACGCCACCTGTGATGAATACTTCACCAACAACAACATCACTCAGATCCAGGGAATCCCTGGAGTAACCAGTGGAATCCTGGCAGGTTAGTGATCCTGACACTACTGGTTATTCAATGTCTATAATATTTACATTTACAGACACAGTTGCTGCTTTTTTGAAAGTAGCTATCAGATGTCATGTTTAACATGAAGGTACAAATGTAGTTAAGTGACACTGGTAAAGTAGCCTGGATTATTCCAAAGAGCAGTGTAACGAACTTCTACTGTATGTATGTTTGGGTAGTTTACATGAAATTTCATCAGGCTTTTGTTGTCTGAGCAGCTATACAATAGCTATTTTATGCAACATTTTTCTGATATATACTAATACAGAATATAGTTAGAAATATACAGTATAATTAGGAAATTATATTTGTATATTATGTATACAGGCAGTTTTGTTTAACCTTTTGGCTATTTGTACATTTGAAGAATCAATTATCACATCGCATGACTTTTCACAGTAATTAAACTGCAAAAAAAGATAAAAAATGGTTAAAACATTACAAAATCTAAACATACCCATTTGCCTCTCTAATAATTTTATTTATGTTAAACTAAAAGTTTCCTTTTAAAAATGTTCTGGACATGTAATTTGTAAAATTTTACACCTTGTGAACATCATTGGAATTGTGTTACATTGTTTATCACTGGAAATTCTGTTTGAAATAAATGAAAGATGTGAGTGGAGTATTGTGTATTGTCTCTAAAATCTGACAGATGTCATTTATCTTTCTCACAGAGAACCTCTTCAGCACCTTTATGGAGAAAAATTCAATGTTAGAGAAACGAGGTCTACCAGCAGTGCTTGACCCCGATGCCACACCTACCAACACTAACCGCTATGTTCTGGCTGATATCACCAGCTTCTTTACTCTGCTGGTTGGCATCTATTTCCCCTCTGTCACAGGTCAGAACCAACTATATAACAAATTGGTCAATAATTTAAAAATATTAATGCATTCTGTCTTTTATCTTATTGTGGCTATTTTAGAGTGTATTGTCTTATTAATTTGAATCTGACATAGAATTAAGTCATCTTAATAAATAATTCAGGGGCAAATGTAGTACAGTTTTCTGCATTATTTATATGGTGCAATTGTTTGCGTCTGCTAACCACTGTTGACAACAAGAGCTTGTTATGTAAGAAGAGAGATGCTTCCCCAAAAACCACAAACAGACAAAGAGCCTGGACTTTTCATTGACTTCTTTTGTTTTTATACTCAGCTAATGATATTTTCAATGTCTTATCCCTAAACCTAACCCTGACATAACCCTTGCTGCAGTTTAAAATTTTCATTAAGATATGATTTATTGTCTTGATTAAGCTATTTTCCTCATGGGGGCTATTGGCTGGTCCTCACAATGTGGGTGATTTCAGGTTTTACTATCCTTGTGGGGACATTTGGCCTTCACAGCGTAAGCAAAACCTTAGCCAAAACCGCACCAGCATCAATAATTTGAGCGTGTGTATGTGTGTGTCTTAGGTATCATGGCTGGTTCCAACCGTTCTGGGGACCTGCAGGATGCTCAGAAGTCCATCCCTATTGGCACCATCCTGGCCATTGCAACCACCTCCATTATCTGTATCCTTCAATCCAAAGCCATTCATCTGCTCTTGCATTGCTCAAGTAAACGATCCATGACTTACTCTGTAACAGTGCAGAATTGCACATCCTGGAAGAACAGTTCACAGTATATATTGTAATGTGATATCCACGAAACCACAAAATGCTAAAATGAAAAGTCTTCTGCTGAAATGCCATGTATGGCTTTTGCTGCTTTGTGTTGTCCTAAATTTCTGCACTCCCAGACATGTCTTCTGTGGTTTTGTTTGGAGCCTGTGTGGATGGAGTCGTTTTGAGGGACAAGTAAGTTTTTGTTTAAAACAGTCCAAAAACATTTCCTACAAAATTTATACTGGAAAGAAGCTTAGCTGATAATTTATCAATACACAGGTTTGGAGAAGGTGTCAACGGTAACTTGGTTATTGGTACCCTGGCATGGCCCTCACCTTGGGTCATTGTGTTTGGCTCGTTCTTCTCCACTTGTGGGGCGGGGCTTCAGAGTTTGACAGGAGCTCCCCGCCTCCTTCAGGCTATTGCTCGAGATGGAATCATTCCTTTCCTGAGGGTACATGCACATTATATACTTGTATTTCCTCTAATTCTTTCTGTTTTGATGCATGATATAGATCATAGATTAATCATACTCAAATGTCTTTTGTGCTTTACAGGTGTTTGGACATGGCAAAGCTAACGGTGAGCCCACTTGGGCTCTCCTCTTGACAGCCTGTATCTGTGAGAGTGGCATCCTCATCGCTTCCCTGGATGCTGTGGCACCTATTCTCTCCATGTAAGGAACACACACCACACCTGATTCTTCCTAGATTCCATTCCCAGATAAGCTATAAGAATTTACATTTATGAACTCGGCAGTGCATTCAAGGCACAGTATAAATTACATTAGTTCTATGTTTCCCTTTAAATGAGCTCACAATTTTTGTGTTGCTAGTCTCATGTTTTAACAGTCAAGCTGCAGGATCTAAAGGAATATGCTGTCCACACCCCCTTGATATTTACAGATACCTCTGCTGTAATAATACTTCAATAAAACTTCATTACTATGCCAAATACCTCTGCCTCTGTATCAAAAGCATGTACTGTACCTTAATAAGCACTAGTATTTTACAGTATATACTGTAACATATGACAATATCATTAACCTTATCTTTATTATCTAATATTGCATAATAATTAAGTCTTTCTGTTTGCCTTTATAGATCTTGAATGCATGTGAATGCAAGATCTTATTAGCCTATATCACATATACTGATGTACTATAATTTTGCTATGGTCCCTACAGGTTCTTTCTCATGTGTTATATGTTTGTAAACTTGGCTTGTGCGCTGCAGACACTCCTCAGAACCCCCAACTGGAGACCACGCTTCAAGTTCTACCACTGGTACATCATTACACACCTACACACACAAACTCCTGTGGGCTTCAAAACAGTGTCAGGTATCTTTGATGACAGAATTATCGGTTTAAAGGGATAAATAAGAACAGTCTAGTCTTTAATAACCTATAATCTTACAGTGAATGCTAAAAAAAATCACACCACGTAATTTAGCCCTGTTTCAGCACTAAGGTGCAATCGTCCATGACGGTTATCATAATTGGTACAAACAGCTTTTACCAACACAGTATTACTATGAATAACAGCTAAATGGGCAAATAAGCATTAGACAGACTTTGTGCTTCTTTGTATGAGTGTTTTTGTTGTTTTTGCAGGGCTTTGTCACTCCTGGGTATGAGCTTGTGTCTTACCCTGATGTTCCTGTGTTCCTGGTACTATGCCATTGTTGCTATGGTGATTGCTGGCTGCATCTACAAATACATTGAGTTCTGCGGGTAAGCAAACTGAAACAAGCCTAGGGAGAAAAGAGTAAACAAAAAAATGAAAAAAATTTAATGATTTTTGCACAAACAAAATCAATCTCAAAATAATTAGCTGTGCAGTTTTCTGGCCAGCGTGGGTATTTCTTTTATGGAACTTTTATGAAGCTTCAAACGTAAGATTAATGCAAAACTGACGTAGACCAATGCAAAAGTTAACTGTAGTTGATTCAGCTTTTCTTTGAATTATGCATTTAACACAAATTACATAATCCACTTTTAATTCTAATTCATTAAACAATAATGCTAACATAAAGTCAAAATTCAGCCTATTTATTTACACCTTCCTGGTTTTATTATTAATGTTTTTGTCCTGTATTTTATCAGTGTGTTTTTTATGTTTGAAATCCTTCATTAAATAACTTGCTCCACCAGCACTTTCCTGTTGTCACCTAAGGTAACTTGTTGGATAATGTTATCTGAAAGTCTAACAGATTCAGATTTCTCTCAGGCATATGCCACATTACAGAAGTGAAATGGCTTTGAATGCAGTTTCACATTGATTATTGGTGACAGCGCTTTCGTGCGTGTCCTCTCTTTAGGGCAGAAAAGGAGTGGGGTGATGGGATTCGTGGCATTTCTCTCAGTGCCGCCCGCTTTGCTCTTATGCGGCTGGAGGAAGGTCCACCTCACACTAAAAACTGGAGGTTAGTGTCTCATCATCAGTAATATACACTGTCACTCAAATGTTTGGACAGACTTTTTCCACAATTTTAATAAATAGTAAAGTCAGAAAATTGGAAGTATGAAAATTATGGGAAAATGTTAAACAATGTTAATCAAAATAATTAGACAGTTTAGGTCATAAAACAATCTTACATACATATATGTAAATCTTATACTTTTGCTTCATAGCTACCCGTTGCCTATATTACAGTTCTGCACACTTGGGATGTTTTTTAAACACTATTGAAAGGAGTTCCCTGTCGAAATATTGTCTGTTTCTCTGTCTATCCAATGCAACTCATACATTTTTAAATTAACTTAATTTTTTATATTTATATTTGTCTAGAAATTAATTTTTATTAATTTATAATTAATAATTAATTCATAAACCTTTAGGTAAAGTGCTTTAAAAATCATTAGAGACATCAATTTAACCAAGTCTAAACTTATGACTAGTAGTGTATCAATTTACAGAGACACAACAGTGTCACAACTACAGGCATGTTTTAAAATTTCCAATTCAACCTAATCAGCAAGTCCTTGGAAAGTGGGGGAAATCAGTGAAAACCCAGGAAGAACATGCAAAACATCACACAGTAAGGCACCCTGGTAACCCAGGGCTTGAACCAAGAGCCTTCTTGCTTCTTACCCATTGAGCCACTATGCACCCTGGTTACAAGGTCTTTCCTTCAAAATATGTAATTAAATCTAAATTTAATTTTACTTTTCAGGCCACAGATTTTGGTGCTTATGGGCTTGGATGGGGAGCAGAATGTGGAGCAACCTCGACTTTTGTCTCTGACCAATCAGCTGAAGGCAGGCAAAGGCCTGACCATTGTGGGGGCATGTGTGGAGGGGACCTACTTAAACAACCAACCACAGGCACAGAAAGGAGACCAAGTATGCACACACAAAGAATCAAAAACTCTTAACATCTAAAGGAAAAGTCAATGATTTATTATTACGTGATGATAACAACCTTTATCCATCATTTGTCAGTCTCTGAGGAAGCTAATGGAGATTGAGAAGGTGAAGGGATTCAGTCAGGTGGTGATCTCCTCCAACCTACGAGATGCCACCTCACACTTGATCCAGGCAGCAGGTCTGGGTGGCCTCCGCCACAACGCTGTACTGGTTAGCTTCCCAAAGAACTGGAAGCAGGCTGAAGAGCACCATCGCTGCCGGAACTTCATTGGTAGGACAATAATCCTCCAAAAATGATGTAAATACAGATCAACTAGTGGACTGATGGCCTTAGTATGCCCAAGAGATAATTATGACTCTGGTTGATCCAGAATTTTAGCTTGTATAAGATGCCAAAGACAGCTAAGCCTCAGGTTTGTGTTTGAGGCTTTAGTTTTTTAAGGTAATGCAGGCAAGCCCACATGCTTGAATTTGGAACAAGCATGAACTTTTTAACTTTTTAATGTTTTATGACTTTTGAGGCAATGTAGCTTTACTGCTTATGATAACATACTGTACACAAATTGTGAACTGTTAGTTATGAGCAATGATAAAACATGATAAAGATGACTAAAAGCACAGATCTACATACATAAATATTACCTACACACAAATATATGACAGCTCAAAAAAACAAATAGTGTGTTTGTGTGTATTGGTATGTTTTCTTGACAGAGGTTGTTAGGGAGACCACAGCGGCTAGCTTGGCCTTACTGGTGCCAAAGAACATTTCTGCATACCCATCAAATGGCGAGCGTTTCACTGAGGGCCACATTGATGTGTGGTGGATTGTCCATGATGGAGGCATGCTCATGCTCCTTCCCTTCCTTCTGCGCCAGCACAAGGTATATGCAGTGGTCATATAGGTTTCTGTTTGAAGTCATTGAAGTTGTGATGATCTTTCCCCTATGGTGATGCATATCCAAGTAAGATGGCTTTTGGAATTAAATATATGTAGGGCAGAACTTGATTTTGCCCTTCGGGAATTTGATCGGAATGTTGAAAGTTAAAAGGGTAGATTACAAGGGCACGTGAATTAAAAAAAATGATGTGATAAAACAATATTCCATAAGAAAATAAGAATAGTATATTAATAGTATATTTTGATTTTATGGTGACTTTAAAGTGCTGCAGTCTAGAGCATGACATAATGAATTTATACACAATATTTTAGGTTCTGGGTTGTTGAACAAGATTTTAATGGGTGCCTAGGTTCTATTTATGTATAATGTCTTAAGAAGGAACTGACTGTGTTCCTGCATTTGTTTTTAGGTGTGGAGGAAGTGTAAGATGCGTATCTTTACTGTGGCTCAGATGGACGACAACAGCATTCAGATGAAGAAAGATCTGATGACGTTCCTCTATCACCTGCGTCTCGATGCTGAGGTGGAGGTGGTGGAAATGGTGAGGAACACACACACATACACACTGCTTTAGCACCCATACACATACTGTAGATACACACTTAATTAGACACTAACCTGATTTTTTATTTATTTAAGCATGACAGTGATATCTCAGCCTACACTTACGAAAAAACCCTGGTGATGGAACAGCGATCACAAATCCTCAAGGAAATGCACCTCACCAAGAACGAGCGTGAGAGAGAGGTACTGATACTCCCATAGAGACAGTCATGTCACAAAATACAAAAAGTAAACTGACAAGGAAAAGGAAAATTTTTTCTGTGATAACCATAAATTTTTCATTAATGCAATAAGCCACAGGAAATACATCATACATGTTATGTGGTTTGGAATGTTTTTAGGAACAACATAAACCAAAGATAAAATCTATTCTATCAAGTAATACACTTCATTGGTAGGTACTACTGCAGATATGAGAAAAATTGTAGATGCAGTGGGGTTTTGTACATTCTGTTTAGGATATTTAGGTCACTAAAAAATGTAGGCAAATTTTTTCATTTAAAAAACAAAACAAAATCAGTTCTACAAAGTGTACATTTTTCAGTTGTTACACTGATAATATAATATGTATTGATTTTTTAGGTATAAAAATACAGCAGAAGTATTTCACTAGTCTCACACTTTTGAACCTTACTCTGTGTTATTATAGAATTCAACTGATATGGTTCCAGGAGCAATGAATATTTTAAGATAGGTTTGAACATAGCTTAGCCAATATAGCTATGGCTATATTATTGGCAATAGTATCAAATTTAGGACCCAGATGTCAATTTTGTAATACCTGTTGTACAATATTACACTCTTTAGTTAGGTTAATGAAACATTAAAGTAAAATGGATAGTGGAATTTCATCTTCTTCAATGAGATATTGACATTTCCTAATTAATAACCAGATAAATCAGATATATGGTGCAACCCATATTTTTTAAATGGATCTAACAGCATTGATGTTGTCTTCTCAGATTCAGAGCATCACAGATGTTTCTCGTGGGTCTATTCGGCGAAAGAATCCTTCGAACCTGCACACGCAGAGGAGCATCGCCGAGGAATCAGTGGCAGGAAGTGTTGAAGAGAAACCTGAGGAAGAGGTACAGTATACACTCACTACACGATTATCCATCAATGTGCGATCCTGTGCTTGTGTTCCATTTGAGCCAATCATGCCCCCCTTCTGTCTGTGCCAATTAGATGATAGCTTGGACCTGTCAGCTGTGACGATAACATCTCTTTATCATTTCCTGTTTCTGCTTCTCTCTCTTCTCTTAGTGATTATCTACAAGAGAATCTTTCTCTTTCATTAACAAACTGGAAGTCTCTCTCTCTCTCTTTATCTCTCACTGTCTCTCATCCCTCTGAAGAACAATGCTACCTGAAAATGGCAAATTCTTACCTCTCAATTTTTTATCCCTCTCTCCTCTTCTTACCTTTCTCTTAGTCTGTACATTTCTCCCATCCTCGACAGGTGCAACTCATTCAGGGACAAAATGCCACCCCCACCCCCACCAGCCCCACCTCCCCAACCTCTCCCATCACAGTGGCCATGACCCCCGGAGAGGAGGTGCAAATGACCTGGACGGATGATACAGATAAGATCAATAACCCAGCAGTAGTCAACCCAGAAAGTGTAAAGGACATGTTCAACATGAAACCGTGAGTCCAGGCAATGAAGATTGATAAATTAAATTGAACATAACTAACTATTATCTGACAATTTGTTTTGTATCAGGTGAACAGGAAATGAAATGAAATTAGATCCAGGTTATTAAAGAAAATGTTCATCAAATCAGAATTGAACACCATTTAGACTTTGGTTAGGAATGCCTTGTAAATTTTAAAAAATTCCTTAGAATATTTATATTTATTCAACTATAGAATTGAAATGAAATTTAAGAAATGTATATAGCTATAAATGTATATAGAGTAGTTTTTAATAACACATTTAATTTTGTGGTAGATCCCCTGTTATAAGCCTCAGAGTCCTCAGAGTCTATTTTATTGGACTGTGGTGGTTTAAATTTCTTTAATGTTTTTTGACTGACACTTTTGAAAATATTAACAGAGTTGGATTTTTTTAAACATTGTTTTGTAATCTTTACATCATTTATAATATTTATTGTATTATGTTTGTATTTAAAATCTATCTTTCTGGCTGTGTTATTTGTTTTGACACTAATAACTTCAGTAAACATGTTTGACAAACTGTTTCATGACTTAGTTCTAAATCAACATCCTGTTGGGTGTGAACACTTCGATTTAAATTACAACTCCTGAACAGAAGGGGAGCCAGTTCTTGAATTCTAAATAATTATTGTTTTGCTCACCATTATTTTTCTTTTCTTGTGCTTCAGGGAATGGGAGAACCTGTGAGTATATACAAGATAACACTAATGCTAATTCGTTTAATTTCCATTTGATTATTTAGGAAAGCAAGGCTAACTTATAACTTGTGAATCTACACTTCATATCTATATGATCAGCAGAAAGATGCTAATGATTGTAACAGTAGCTGATGGTTATTACTTTTAGCATAGAGACTTTAGTCACATAGAGAATTCTCACAATGTGATAGTCATGTGATCTTTCATACAGTAACCAGTCTAACGTCAGACGCATGCATCACGCACAGAAGCTCAATGAGGTCATTGTGAAGAAGTCGCAGGAAGCTAAACTTGTCCTGCTAAATATGCCTGGTCCACCAAGGAACCGTACTAGAGAAGAAAACTGTATCCTTTTTGACTTATTATTTCCCTGCTGATTTCTTTATAATGGATATAATATATGTGTAATATATATTAAAACCAGAAATAAATGTCAAATTTTGCCTCTTAACTTAAGTCACACAGACATGGAATTCCTTGAGGTCTTAACTGAAGGTCTCAACAGGGTCCTCCTCGTGCGTGGAGGAGGACGTGAGGTCATTACCATCTACTCTTGAGAGGCCAAGCTCATCTGCCAAATACTCGTTACCCTTCGTCCGTCACTGCATAGACGGACACCCCAGTCACCCCCTAACCTACACCATGAGCAATAACGGCCCAGCACATATCAGAAGACTTTGCACTACATAGCCTAAGACCTCTAAAAAGACACCAGCTTAGTAGATGTCACTTTTTCACATTTCTGTCTTTCTCTTACTGGCTTATTTCTCACCTCAGCTTACATATTGCACAGATCAGGACATGATTGAGTTGATCTTTCTTAAAACATTCTGACTAATTTCCAAATTACTGATAAGCCCATGTTCTCAAATGACACCCAACAATATACTCTCATCCATCAAACCTCATTCAATAGTATTAAACTTCTGAAAACAAAATAACCCTTTAAGGGGCAATCACACTAGATTTTGAGCATGCAAAACATCAATATTTTTGGTAGTTGCAGACTTTAGAACAGTCAATTCAAAAAGCTACAGTATGCTCCCTTCTTCAGTTTTCCCCAACATTACAAACCATCTGGACTTTTTAACTGGAGTATGTGTTCTTCTAAGATTAGATATACTGTTGAATAAGATGTTGCAAAACCACTAAGCTGAGTTTCCTCCACATTTGATTTTTACCTGCTACATCAGTCTGTTATGTTTTAGTGCTCTTTTGGCCAAACATCCTATATGTGGAATATATACTGTAGCTTTTCAAATTTGCAAACTGGATTATAAGTACGCAGACAAAGACAAAAACTTCATTTGTATACTTGCATGCACAATCTCTTTTGTTCATATAAATATGAATGAAGTCAGTGGAATTCAAAATTTAGTGTGACCACCCCTTTATATAGCAAATCACTTTGTCCTACACTGTCACTACATTGTTCATCATAGGGTAAATAGAATGGGTAAATATTTTTCTGTTGAAAACAGTCTTCCAGTGCACCACGTAACTGTCCGAGGTGAGTTTTTACACTAAGGCCAGAACTGACCAGGGTTTATTGTGAACTAGGTGTGAACATTCAGAGGTTGTACTTCTTGATCAATGACTATCATCTTTGCCCTTGATGTCCTTTGACTAAGTCAGCTTTTTAAGAGTCATACACAAGTGTGAGCGTGCAGGACCACATGTGTGTTTGTACTGACATAGATATGAAGGCTATAAGAAAAGGATTAATGACTTTGTTCCTTTTACAGGTACGTTTATTTAGTCTATGACACTGAGAAAAAGAATCAGTAGACATTAAATATATTGTTCAGTTCAAATATGTGTACATACTGTGGAACATGAGTGTCATAATACCAGAACCTGCTGTATATTGAAAACCCATATGCAGTTTAAATATCCGGTAAAGATATAATCCTGAATACTCTTATTTAAATACTATAATTACATATATCGTAAGGGAATGTAAATAAAAAAGAATCAGTATTTATATTTCAAATATTTATTTACAAGGAAAATTATTTATTCATTCAGCAATTTTTTGATAGATTGTAATCATAATCAAAACATGGTATTGACATCTCTTGCCAAATCATAAAATATGAATTGTGCCATATGAAGACATCAGAAATATAACGTTCCATTTACATTTTCATATAAAAAAGAGTGCTGGGTAAGATTAACATTAAATTACATTGTGTCATATAGTATTTTACTTAGTATACAGATCTAGTTTTAATAACATAAAAAACTCATAATTTTTCACCGAATCAAATTTGTGAACAAAAGCATATTTTAACTACACAATATTTTAAAAGCATATCATGTCTACCATTTGTCATTAATGTCTGAGATTTGCTTTTATTTTTTACATTTGTAAAGAAGACACTAATTTGCTACATGTAAAAGCATCATCCGTGAGAGACTGATGCAGACTGTTTTAATCACAAGCATGGGATATTTACTTCATGTGTGGTAGATATAGATAAACATATTTAAAACATCCAAAATGAAAAAAGTATTTTATTTTTTTGTAAAATTGCAATGATGAAAAAAGAAATTATTGAATAGATTAGTAAAAATATCGTCTTGTGTAAATGTGAGACTTAAAAAATGAAACTAACTGTAACTGTATATTTAGTTTTTATAACTTTAAAATCAAATTGTGCTGAGGTTGCTGCTATGTTCATTACAGTGTAAATATATTGCATACCTGGCCTTCAAAAATATGAGATTGAAAACAAAAGAAAAAAATACAAATAATATTTATAGATTTGTTTAATCAAAGTTAGGGTGTATTTGCATTTAGATGCCCAAATTAGTTTCAAGTGATTTTTCACAAAATATTTTACAGGGTTTGGGTACTAACAGACAGGATGTGTTTTCACTGGCAGAATGCCCCAGTTTATCAAGAAGTCACTGTCTGTCCTAATACTGTTAATGCATACTTCACCTAACCTTACATGTTGTTCTGTCAAAGTGCATACTTAATTTAGTAGAAAGTTGGATGTGGTTTTGAGTTATTCTTAGCTAATTCATTGTTTGCAAAAGAATTTTAAATAGCTAAATAGCTAAGTATATTTACTTTCTCACTTTGCTAGTTACGCTCACAACCAACTAATCACTTTATCCAAAACAGAAATTGTGAAGTATTTGATAAGTGCTACCTATGCTTATGTTTCTAGCTAAAATGATTATCTTATCTGAAGGATCTATTTGCATTGCTGTAAGTCATTATTTACAACACAAAAGACAAGTTTGGCTTTTTTGGAGTCCTATGCAATTACAGTTTAGTAAGATCTTTGAGGGTCTAAAATGACTTTCTATTGAATTGTTTATAGCGGTATAAGTATCATAGAAATCTGAGCTTCCATTATTTGCCTGGGGTGGCTTACCATTCAGTAAGAACTTTCCACATTAAGTAATGCAAAGGAACACATGCTGGGACAATGCAGAGGTTTAGCCATATTGGCTGCATGCTACACTGTTGGATACTGATGTTTTGCTTCTCAAATTGGATAATGTCTGATGTCCCTTTCTTCATGAATCTGAACTGAATCTCATGAAATCTGAATTGAATTCACATTGATGCTAAGGGCTTTTTGATATTCTATCAGATCTGTCTTATCTATTTCCAAAGCTTAAGACATAAAGGTCATAAAAAAAGTATTGCATGTCGTTCCTTATCTCCCTTTCAGAGGGATGGCCTGCTATAAAGTCACCCCAAATTGGCCAAAGCATAACTAGAAATAAGCACTGTGAAAATTCAAAGTGAAGTTAGCGTTTCTTTCAGACACATTTGATCGCGTTTGATTTGTCTGTAACGTTTGCCAATGTGTCTCTTTATTTATTGTTCTTGTTGTGTAATGATGTGGAGCATTTCAGTATGGTAAACTGAAGTAAATGTTTAGGTTCTTTTGAATCCATGTAATTAAATCATGATGCTTGTTTATGCAACAATGATTTGTTTAAATAGCCTGCAACAATGGTATACTGGTATATTGCTGTTTACTAGTTGACTAACAGGGCTTATAAATTAACCAGCTAACTGAGTTTGATTCTTAAGAATTTGCAGGTTTTTCAGAAGGTGCTAATGATTATTTAAGAGTGTTTGTTGAAGTGTATGAAACAATACAAGACTTTTCAAATACAAATATGAGACACCTATATTTCTGTGGACTTAGCACATAGAAAGGGCTATTTAGCCAATTTAGATGAGGTACATGCAAGAGGAACCTTTGATTGGAAACCTGACGTTACCATGGTTGCTTTATCCTCTCTTGTTAGGCTACACCAGGCAGAAGGAGCTTTAGCAGTTACTTTAGATCATCAGCAGGTTAATGATCATTCATTATAGCATATCCTGTGTACCTGCTACCTATTTCAGCATGTTGGTGTTAAAACCAGAAGGTCTATCCAGGCCTTCACTAAATGACATTATAGGTATTGATTATGGGTATTTCTGAATTGTGCAACTTTCTCAGAACATGTGCAAGAACAGATGTATACACAGTCAGCATTTCTACTATATTCATAGGAGAGCCGTGACACATTTTGTATGGTAGTCCATGTAGATCCAAAAACAGTGATATTTATTAGAGATTGTGTTTTTTGTTCTTGGCTTCCGTTCTCACTCCTTGGAACTAGGATTCAGAGTGTGTTTGTGAGTGTGACTGTAACAAGGAAAAAGATGGTATGTTTCTGTATGTGTATGTATATGACTGTGTGTGACATCACTCTAGGAAAAAGAGAGGTTAAACCTTGGTAGTTACTTTTGTAAATAAATGACACATTAAAGTTATCTTAGCTTAGCTGTTTAATTTGTGTGTCCATGCAAGTTTAATATTTTAAAAAATAAATAGAAAATTGTGTCTCAATTGTGTTATATAAACTATATTTAAACTAGATATATTAAATTATTGTTTTACCTTGTCAAATGCTTATATGTTCTATGAATAATGGTTTCTCTGGACCATTTTATAGACTTGTCTGCACAAAATGCAATAAAGATGAAGTCATTTATTACAACAATTATTTTTGTTTTCTTTTGTGTTTTTAAAAAGAAATGGGACCAAGCACTGTACATGTATATTTTTGGAAGTACTGGTAAGACAAATCCTAACTAGCTGTAACATCTTTTGTTCATAAACAGGCAGACAGAGATTAATGTAGATAATAATACCAATTGATTACAACAAAAAGGAAAAGAAAAACAACAGAGAAGCACACACACACCATTCAAAGTTTTTCCCCCACCCCATTCTTCATATCTTCTTTAAAGGGACATTTCCTGAGGCCAATACACAGCCAAAATAAAAAAATCTTTTTTATAGAAGTTTCTCAACCTTAAGTCAAAAATAAGACTGAGAAATATTGTGGCCATTTAACTGGAGCAATCCTACATGTTTAGAACAATGTAATAGGACCTCTTGCATCTTGCATATAATATAATCTCTTCTTTTGAATAATACATACTGATTGTTTTAAAAATGTCAGCATGTGCTTGTCAAACAACAACATCAAACTACACAAGAAAATACTGAATTTTCAAAGTAATCATGACAGCATCATATGTTAATAATTGGGTTTTTACAGACTTAAATCTTGCTGGCATTCATACTGAGCGTTTGTAGTGAGTTATCAGAACTATCAGGAAACTAATGTGAAAACATTAGAACTCATTAGAACTAAGTGAGGTTGCACCAAGACTTTCTAACTGATTTCTAACCCTATTGATCACCGCAATAAACATGTAAATCGGTTTCTTTGCCTCTCTCTCTATATGTCTATCACTGTTTTGTGATATGGGTAATTTAAACATAGTCTAGCATATCCTGTGTTGAAGTTCAAAAACTGCTGATCAGTCTGTATCCTAGGAATGGTTATTACCAAGGACAAAGTGCAGCTGGCTTCCCAGTTACCTTAGCAGCCTGTGAATGATGCAACTTTATATTTTAGCCAATTACCAGCATTTAGCTTATCAAGGTACAGTAGATAAAATAAAACTGTGCTACAGGACAGACAAAGTGAGGTGTGACTGAAAGCTTTGGGCTTAGACAGTCAATATGAAGAAACATTCTACAGGTTTGCGAGTACGGCTTCCCGCGCTCATTTTTACATTAGAAGTTGTAATCGTGATTCTTTACGCTGTCTTTGTAACTTATGATGATCATGCTAATGCAGTTCTACAGAACAACCAGACAAAACACATGGAGAACCCATTGTATCAGAACTATTCATTTTTTGCTGATATTCAGGTGATGATATTTATTGGATTTGGATGCCTTCTGGCCTTTTTCCGGCGCTATGGTTTTGGAGGAATGGTCTTTAACTTTCTGACCGCCACATTTGCCATTCAATGGGCTATTCTGGTCCAGGGCTTCTTCCAGTTTTATCATGATGGGAAGATTCACCTTGGAGTGGTGAATCTGATCAATGCTGAATTTGCCTGTGCTGTGGTGTTGATCTCTTTTGGTGCAGTTCTGGGGAAGACCAGCCCCGTGCAGCTGCTGGTAAGTTTATTGCTTTTGCAACAGGTTGAATTGGTATAAAATGGTGCATTTAACAGAACTGCCTCCTTTGAATTTTGAATCTCTCTTTGAATTTCTGCAACATTTCACTTAGATACTTTGAAAAGGTGTGTTGGAAATAACAGCAATCCAGCAAAAAGATCAGTCAGGCTGCCTTTCTTTTTTTTAAGAAAATCAACATTAACCAACTTCAATAGCACCGGGGGGTGTGGGGGGGGGGGAACTTGACAGTCACAGGAAAAACTGACTAAGCAATATTAGGCAATGCAAGTCTGTCAGTCTTTTGCTTCATATGTTTATATTGTGTTGTACACACTGTACACAGTATGATGTATGTCAGTCATAGTTCAAATTGTGTATTGTTTTGTAGGTCATGGCCATGCTTGAGATCCCTGTGTTTGCTGTCACAGAATGGGCTGTACTGAAATACTTAAGGATCAATGATGCTGGTGGCTCCATTCTCATCCACATCTTTGCCTGCTACTTTGGGCTGGGAGTTACTTTTGTTCTGTACAGGCCCAGCTTAAATGAGGGACATCCCAAAGAGGCAACAAGTTACCAGTCAGATCTGTTATCTGTGCTGGGCACACTGTTCCTTTGGGTGTTTTGGCCCTCTTTCAATTCAGCGCTGACCTTCAAGGGGGACGACCAGCACCGAGCTGTTCTCCACACATTTATAGGTCTCAGTGCCTCCACGATCACTGCTTTTGCCCTGTCCACAATCCTCAGCAAAAATGGCAAGATCAGCATGGCTGACGTCCAGAATGTTACATTGGCTGGTGGGGTGACTGTTGGAGCTTCTGTTGACATGATGATCTCACCTGTTGCTGCTTATGTGCTGGGGATCCTGGGATGCATAGCATGCATGCTGGGGTACAAATATCTGAGCCCATTTCTGGCACGTCGGCTACGGGTGCAGGATCAGTGTGGCATACACAACCTGCACGGCCTGACGGGACTTATTTCCAGTCTAGCAGGCATCTGTGCCATCCTGTTGGCCAGTGAGAAAATATATGGCCCTAGTCTCTACCAGATCTTCTCACATCGAGCACCCATAGAGGGAGATCCTCAGCTGGCAGAGCTGCGGAAAGTGATCCCAGACCTGGAGGCAGGATTGGGTCGGACTGCTAAAGAACAAGCATTCTTTCAGCTGGCCGCAGTGTTCGGGACCATCGCTGTATCAGTGGTGGGGGGTTTTCTGACAGGCACAATTCTCAGGCTACCATATCTGGCTTCCCCTAAGGATGAGAACTGCTTTGATGATGAACTCTTCTTTGATGTTCCTCCAGAGAACAATCAGCAGGATCTATTGTTCCATGCTCTCAAAGACACAAACAAAACTGATGCTGACTAAAACAAACTGCACTTAGCAGATAACTAAGGGTGTTAATTCCTGACAAGAATTACAATGAAGGTTGGACATAAAACAAAGTGGACTCCAGATATGAGTACTGTTTAACAGTTGCTACTTCATAGTGTTTTGAGGAGAGTCTCCATGTCATTTGACTCTATTTGTCACATTTTTCATCTCATTGAGAAAACAGTGACAAGAGTGCTAAAGTTTAAGCAAAAAATTCTAACTGTAACATTCCATTTACTATTTTATATATACTATAAAATGTAGTTTTCTAATGAAATAAATTAAGATGTTGACACAGTTATATTTTATCTACAAAAGTAATTTCAAACTTTGAAACAAACACCTTCAGATTAAAAGATTTTTAAGATCATAAGAAGTATTTTTGTCAAGTGATCCTTATCTTTTGACCGGTAGTCTATTATCTTTATGAAAGTTTTAAGTTAACAGACATGTGATAACGTGTGGACTTTGACAGAGAGATTTCACATAAAGTAATTTTGTGATCGTATTGCCTGGGGTCATGCCCTATCCTTGTCATTGTTATCTCCCCAGACAATGTGCCCTGTTTTTACATATCTATTTGTTCATCTATTTGTGTATGAAATGTATAAAGCTTAACTATAATTGCATGCTGTAATTGTGCAATAACTTTGTAATAACTTTTCGTAATGTAAGTGTAGGGCAGAGTTTGGATGCTAAATTTGTAACTTGAACATTGGCAATTCTAACAAACTAATATTTCTTTAACTGTACTTTTAGTATTACGTAATATTACTAGTATTAGTATTAGTACCTAATATTAGTATTTATAGTATTAATAGTATTACCTAATATTACGTTTATTGTTCAGAGGTTCTTAATTGTTTTACTATTTAATAAATAATAAAATGTAATAATAAATAATTGTATCTTTAGTGTATTTTTGGGGCAATAAAACTAAACCTTTTTTTAATAAAGTTATGGTTTGTGCCGCTAACAAAATTAAATTGTATAAAACTGTATAAAATAAAATAAACCCTTAGGAATGTTTACACGAGTAAATTAAAATCTTGATGCAAATTAAATGAAAGTCTGTGTCATTGATTTCTGTCAAAAAAGACTCTTGACTTTTATTTAGCAGAAATCCTCATGTCCGTCATGTTTGAAGCCACGCCCCATATCAGCGTCCATTTTGGTGAAAGCAGGAAGTTGTTTACGGGGAAATCCCATAACGCAGTGAACAATTTAAACGTCCAGCAAAATTTTTATAGTGTTTTGCTGCATTTGAACCATTGTTTGGTGTATATATTCTTATATTGATACAGACGGCACAATACGCAGATTTGACCGTTTGCTTGGCGCTAGCGCTAATAGGCAAACTTATCAGGCAGAGGTCGCGTCGATAACCCACGATTCTAAAGAAAACCAGGTATGTTTTCTTCGAAATTTTTTGCTTTAATTTAGAGTTTGGTTTGGATTAAAATGGATATGACTCTATTTTACTCTGTTTTGTCAGTCAGAATTTGTAATGCACATGCTTCTGTTGTTATGTCTTGAGATCGTGTTATTTAAAAAGGGATATAGCAACGCCTGTAATGCTGTAATGTTTGTTTCTGTTGTCGATGTACTTCAGTACATATTAGCAAAAATTGTTAATCGGAACTCGTTAACAAGACTCATATGTTTTCAGGATAGCTATCAATTTATTTTCCCCCTTGCAGTAGGTCGGGATGGCGGATGACTTTGATGTTGAGGCCATGCTGGAAGCTCCTTATAAGAAGGTGGGTTGACGGCCGGAAGTGACCGGGACTCATGTAATGTTTGCATTTGTGCTTTTGCAGACCTAAAGAAAGTGTTAAGGCTATTCAGAAACCCTGCAGAAACCCTTGTTGTGTGTCTGAATGAAGTGTGATTGTGTATAAGTGAGTGATGTTGTGTGGTGTGATGTCCTGAATTACAAATAAATGCCCATCTATCTCTCTTTATAGACTTGCCTAATGATATCTCACCTCTACTCCCCTGAATACATCTTTGATTCCAGTGTGAACTGTGAAAAAAGTAAGGTAGTAATTGCGCAATGTATTGATGTACTGTGGTCCCTTAGGTAAAATACAAATAGACGGCCACCATAGACCATCCAATCACCTGCTCAGCAAGGTGAATAAATGCCTTTGGATGAAAAATATGTGACATGGAACAGAGACAGTATTCAAATATTGGTTTATAGTAGGGCTGCGCAATATATCTAAATTATTAAAATATCACAAATGTGCATATCGCGATATGCATATGGAGTGTTTGCAATAAGTGAATGATTTTAATACTTCAAAGAGTTATGTATAGTCAGTTTTAGGTCAATGCAGATAGCAGAGAGACTTCTATTAGAAGTTATAGTGAAACTTAATTTTTCCAGAAACAATGTGAAACCTGTTTGTTATATAATTGCAGTTTTTAAATATATATTTAATATATTTTAAATTGATTATGCAAAATTAAACTGTTATCACATATTATATAACTATATCACTATCATTGCTTATCACAGTATTTAGCTAGTTTTCTTCACTTTTGTGCAGATCTAGTTTTTTGCCTTATCACCATATGTATAAAGCTACTAGACATTGTAATGGGCATGTTTTAGCACTATATAAGCCCTTAAAGTTCTTCATATTTAGAGTTGAACAATGAATGTTAATGCAGTAAAAAAATAATCAGTTGTCGATTGCAATATTTGGGGCTTTTGTCTAAAACTGAGAAATCTTTGAGGGCCAAACCCTAATGTAAAGCATACTGTGCAGAGCCATTATTAAAGAGAACAACCAGGAACATTTTCTCAGACCCTCAATGCTGTGAGCTATTCTTTGTGCCTAGGACCTTTAAATTTAATCAATGAGCCTGGGCCGTGTACCTATGCTTTACTGAAGATCATCTTGGGTATTAATGGTTAAAAACAGTGAATTCTCTAATAAACTAATTCTGTTTCCCCAATATAAATACTGTCTCTCTACCCAGTCTGTTGTGATGATCTGTAAAGTCGTTCACATTGGCATTTAGTTTGTGCATGCCCTTGACACAATTTAGTGATATCTTTTCATCATTCACTTGACTCATTAATCTTAAAAAATGGCATATCATTAAGTAATAGTGTCTGTGGATAAGAATACACCAATTCTTATTTCTTTTTCAAAATTTCAAAATACCTACCTGTGATTGTTCAAATGTAATGGATTCAAAATGGGCAAGTAAGGAGAAAGCCACAGTCTTTAACTGAGATTTTAAGTGGTCTCTCTTTTTTGGCTTTAATGCGTTGTCTTTTGGGACGCAATATGACTAAGCCGTGTAAATCCCTGTTTGCTTCAGGACGAGCTATGAGACAAAGATGACATCGAGCTCTCACAGTCCAACCACGCTAACTGGGGAAGATCTCACGGACTGACAGCCTCAACACTGGAATACCCTTTAGCAGCTCTATAGCATGGCTACAGCGAGACTTAGACTTAAAATAGCAGGGTACCTATACTATGGCCGTGAGGGTCCCCTTAAATACATGTTAGCATGTCTACACTAGGGATGGTTCACGATGGTTGACTAGTTGTCCTACAACACAGTTGAGTAGTTTATCTAGACTTTTTTGTTTTGGTTTTGTATTGATATTTTCAGCTGTGATTATGCTATAATTAGCATGCTGACAGCATGCTGTGCTTTAGCTGTCACGTGCTTTGCAGCGTACAACCCTTTTTCTCTTTAAGTGTTTAAACTGATCACCTTTAAAACATCACAGAACACACAAAACAGAGTTCAGATGGATGACTTTGGTTCCAAGCACCCAACTGATTTCACATAATTCTGAAACCAGCCTAATTGTATATGTGTTTTTCTTACAACCAATTCCACTAGTCATTCAGGGAACCTAAATGGAAATATGAAGGTTTTCCCTAGTCAGGGTTTTATTTGAATTATGTTTGAGAATTATTTGGGTTGTTTTATATGTGAGAAATGGTTTTTATTAAGTTATTGCAAGACCCCGCTAACAGATGATTATTTAAAAACAGTCTGTTCGATTACATGTATTTGTTTAGAACTATGTATTACCTAAAGTGACTTGTAAATTAAGGAAAAGCACAAACAATTTATCATAGAAGCCAACGGTATTGGCAATCCCACAGTAACAAATTTCAGCACAATTTTTTTTTCTGTACTTTCTTCAGTTGTATTAAATTCTGCATTCTGTGATCTCTCTATTCCCCCTCCCCTCTGCTTGCAAAGTTTCCTCCATTCTCATGATGTTTTTTTATCATCTTTGCGCAGGGTGAAAGCAAAACCTCTGGCACCAATGTTCATGATGGCGATCGCAGGAAAAAGTGAGCAAACTCTGGGTTTTCTTGAACTCATTTTGACATCTGTGATTTGGTAATTTGGTATTTGACGATGAATCAATTCCATTAGGAAAAAGCATAGCAAAAGTCACAGTCCAAGCCCAGACCGCCGGAGAAGTAAAAGCAGGGACCGTAAGAAGAGTCATGAACGCCGTAGGAGTCGCAGCCGTGAGCGCAGGAGGTCACGGAGCAAAGAACGCAGCCGGGATCGTGTTGGACGTTACCGCGGACACAAGAGCTCCTTGTGAGTTTAATAAGTCTAAATGTTATACAGTTCACTGTATTGCAAATATTGATTGGTTGTATGATGGTGTACATGATGTTTATTGTAATGGGTTAGTAACCTGAAATTAACCTGAAACCTTTTTTAATTGCCATGCATGGTTTAATTGACAGTGCAGCTTGGCCTCACTTTTAGAGTGTTTGGTATAACAATTTTGTCACAGTGACATAACTGACGATTATACAGTTGTGACTATATTGTGACTACCACAATGATTTTATTGCACGTTTTATTCCTCTGCGCATACCAAGCAGTGACTAAGGCCTGAAGCCTGGCATTACATTGGCCTGTAGCACATCACGCAGCCTGTAGCCAAGTTAGCTTTACTAAAATTGCATTTAGCTTACTTGCCCTCTTACACCAGTAAGTAGTAGCTGCAACAAAACCCTTGTTTTATATGTCATAGTATGGGGCAGAAAATAAACAGTGGTTCCGGAGGGAAGACTGTCCCACCACATTTCACCAAGAACAGGTTTCTATAATCTAGCCTTCTCTTTTGTGGCTTGTGCTGCCTGTTGAATGTGTATGGCTGCTCATCATAAACAATCATACACGGCTGTTTAACAAACAGACTAACTGTGGCATATTTTATCCCAGTTTCAAGCGCTCCAGAAGCAAAAGCCCATTCAAGAAAGATAAGAGCCCCATCAGGTGAGACTCTCATTACTTTATGGTGTCATAGTATTTACATGCATTTACTTTTTATGTATTTTCATTGCTGATTTGTCACTTACAGTAAGTGAGGTGCACTTGTGTGGATTATAGATAGATGTTTTATTTGGTTCACATAAACAATAACTCTTTTTTTCTATTTGTCCAGATATTTTGGGACATTTAGCACACTTCTCATTTCACTTAAATTAGACCATTGATGAGCTAATGAAAAATCTTCAAAATTAATATGAAAAATGAACTTGTTTTAGGGTCAGACAAAATTAATGTATTATTGTGTTTAAGATTATTAAATGGCTTATGTTTTGGGGTTCCACTCTAAACTCCTGTCCCTGAGATTTATTTGAGATTCGTAAATTTTTTTGTTATTTCTAGACAACCGATAGATAACCTGAGCCCAGAGGAGAGAGACGCCCGCACAGTATTCTGCATGCAGCTGGCTGCCAGAATTAGACCCAAAGACTTAGAAGACTTCTTCTCAGCAGTTGGAAAGGTATGATGTACTTGATCAGCATGTGTTTCTTTGTCTCCCTCAGCCTAATTTCTTTATGTACTTCTTTTTGTTTTGTATGTCTGTTTACTGTTAGTTAAGACCGTTGAACCTTTTGACAAGGTTCTGACAGCACCAGAGGGTTTAGGCCACAGTTGACTGTCATTTGTGACTAGTCTTAAGATGTATATTTTACAGTCTGACATAAGACGGTTAATTTCACACAGCCTGTTTTTTGCTTTTATACAAGATTTAATCATCACATACAATTTGAAAAGTAATCATAAGGAACAAAATTGTTTAGTTAAGCAACTACAACAACACGTCTTTACGTTTGTTTTTAATTTACTTTTACTGTTGTCTCTAAAGGTCCGTGACGTAAGAATGATCTCAGACAGAAACTCTCGGAGGTCGAAGGGCATTGCCTACATTGAGTTTGTTGAGGCGACCTCAGTTCCGCTGGCCATTGGGTTGACAGGGCAACGGGTTCTGGGAGTGCCTATTATAGTCCAGGCCTCGCAGGTCAGAACATCAGCACACATCTGAGACCCACTACCAATCCACTGTATAGCAACCATTTGTTAAATTCTCACCGTGTGTTTCAGGCTGAAAAGAACAGAGCAGCAGCAGCCTTGGCCAATAGTCTTCAGAGGGGAGGCATTGGGCCCATGAGACTGTATGTTGGATCCCTGCACTTCAATATAACAGAGGACATGCTTAGGGGCATCTTTGAGCCTTTTGGCAAGGTGTGCTGGTCATTTGAAATACTGTTCCATAAAAAACCCAGTTTCATTAAATAATTGTGTTAATGCACATGGTCAGTGCACCATTGAATGAGAATTATGTTTCTCTCAGATTGAAGGTATCCAGCTGATGATGGACAATGAGACGGGCAGGTCAAAAGGTTATGGCTTTATATCAGTGAGTTCAAACAGAGCAAATCTACCAGGGTTAAAAAGGCCGTATTTTGGGGTGATTACTGTGCAGAACCTGTGCTAAGTGAGAATTTTAGAGTTATATAAAGGTGTCAACTTTTAAAATTAATTAAATTATTTAAATAATTATTTAAAAATCAATTAATTAAAATTTAAAAATTAATTCCATTAATTCATGATAAAATTAATTCCATTGCTAATACTTAATGATGTGTATGCTGTTGTTTACCCATTAAATAAAATGTCACTGTCTGACGCAAGATCTCATTAAGGACCTGCAGCTATTTGCAAGATATCCCAGAAAACTCCTAGTGAACGTGCCATAAGCAATTTCTTAAAACCACTGTTTAAAATTGAAATCAACACACAAGCAATTTTGTGATAATTTGCGAGATGTCTGTTTTGTGTTTTTAAAAAGTATTGTGTTTACACAAAGTCCTGGCTGTGTAAATAGCAGAAAAAACGAAGTGTATCAGTCCAATCACCATAACACTTATATCAGCAATAGGATTAAATGCATAAGCGATTAGTCTTTGCCTGTACATAACATGTTTGTTATTTTGAGGGCTGAGCAATAAAGGGAGGGTTGTTGTTTGTGTGTCTATTTCAAATATCAACAGTGTTTTTAATAAATGACGTACTGCACCTTTCTCCTAAGGGGGTTGTTGCAGCCAGGCCCTGTCTTTTGTTAAATGGAAATTACAACACTGTCTGGAAAGTGACATTGATGACATGGAGAAAACTATAAATTATAACTAATCAAATAAATAGATTTAAATCTTTTAAAAATCATATTTGGCATATTCAAACTAAAGGAGTCAAGCTATTTAACATCCACCCCATGTTCACTTTGTGATAAAAGAACAACAAATATTTTTCCGGTTTTCCCTGATATATGCATCATATAGTTACATGCTATTTGACATTTCTTCCTCTCGTTCCGCAGTTTGCAGATGCAGAATGTGCTAAAAAAGCTCTGGAGCAGCTCAATGGGTTTGAGCTTGCAGGACGGCCGATGAAGGTGGGTCACGTTACAGAGCGCTCTGATGCCTCGTCGGCAAGCTCCTTCTTGGACAACGATGAGCTGGACAGAACTGGCATTGACTTAGGCACAACAGGTCGCCTTCAGCTGATGGCAAGACTGGCAGAGGGTACAGCTTTAACCTTGTATATTAGTGTCTCAAATCACCAGTAACTCATCCAGTTTAAATATACTTACAGTACTGTGTGTTTGGTCATATGATATATGATATCTTGCAGTAATGTCATGCAAATGTGGCTGTTGGATGTTTTGTAGGTACAGGATTGCAGATTCCTCCTGCTGCCAAGCAAGCTTTACAGATGAGTGGCTCTGTGGTTTTTGGAAATGGTGTGTCTTTGAGCTTTTTGTCATTCTTTAAAACATTCATTTTATAAAAGGAGCAGTTCTACTAAAAATGACAATGCTGTCACAATTTACTCCCTAAAACCCTTAGACTTTGCTCCTGTGCAACACAAAATGAGGGACTTTGAAGAATGTCCAGGGTGTTCTTTTCCTTACAAAGAAAATGGAGTTTAAGTGATCAGAGGCTGTCGAGTTTCAATATGTACAAAAAGCACCATGAAACTTTGTGAACTTTTCTGAGGCCACCAAAATTTTAGTGAACATTTGCTGAAACCACTAGTTTCTGTAAAAACTGTTCCCATCCATGTTTAAACTTCTTGACAATTTCCTATAGCATGTGTTTTTATAAGCAAAAAGAAGCTTAAACTTTTTTAAACGATTGATTTGGTATGGTGTTCATCATCGAAGTATAGACATGCTTCAGGTTTGTGTGACATTCTTTGAGATTTTGAGTCCATAACTGTCATATTGCATCTTAAGCTTAAATGGAAACCTTAATCAGAGTAGTTTACAATAAAATAGAAAGCAATTAAAAATAGTTTAGTTAGTTACAGGGCCTCTGATCAACAGCATGTGTCTTGTTTGTTCAGTTCCAGAAATCCATAATGTAGCTTTGCATCTTAATTAAATGTTTATTATAGTCTCATGTCTCATATAGCTTATTGACTTGGTGTCTAGTTCACACTGTTGATATTTGTTCCTCCAGGAGTTTCCTCATCACAGTGTTGTTGTAACTGTGAAAGTGTTATTTACATGTTTTGTTCAGCTACAGCCGCGCCTACCATTCTTCCTAATCCTGGCATGAATCAAGCCATGAACCTTCCGACCCAGCCGCTGGCCACACACTGTTTACAGCTGTCCAACATGTTCAATCCACAGTCGTGAGTTTCCACAAAATTATTTTACTTTTCTTGACAGTATAGTATGTGTGTCCTGGCTTAAAGAAAAGTAATTTACTTTGCAAACGTCTTGTGTTGTTTTTGTAGTGAAGATCAACCTGGCTGGGACAAAGAGATACAGGATGATGTCATCGAAGAGTGCAACAAACATGGAGGCATTGTTCACATATACGTCGACAAGAACTCTTCTCAAGTAAGCACAATCAATTTCGCCAAACTCACATGTGCATGATTTACCACAATCGTGCAGGTCAGACCATGAGAAGATCTTTGAACACAATGTTATGTAATGAAAATGTGGAAGCTACCAAAGTGTGAGTTTATTTGTCTGTTTTAATGTATTGATGTATTCAGCACACCTGCTTGTGATCACCTAGCTGTGTGCATGTTTGTTTGTTGACACTCTAAAAGGAAAAATTATAAATTATACATGTTTTTTGTAAGACTGTATTTAGGTACATTAAATTTATATTGCACTTTTCCCAATGCACATTGTTTCAAAGCAACTTTGAAACAGTAAAAGATTTCAGTACAATATTTCCATAGGTCATTAATTCCCAGTCTTGCTCTTGTTTGACAGGGAAATGTTTATGTAAAATGTTCGTCAATCCCTGTTTCAATGGCTGTTGTCAGCGCCCTGCATGGCCGCTGGTTTGCAGGTAAACCCACAAACTGTTTTCTCATTTCACCTAAGCTTTTTGCTATGTAGGTGTGCCATATGTATTTGTGTGTGGTATTGATAGTGTACTTTTTTTGGTTTAACAGGTAAAATGATCACAGCTGCCTATGTGCCGCTCCCCACTTACCATAACCTGTTTCAAGACTCGGTCACAGCCACGCAGATTCTCAAGCCCTCACGCCGGTGATCCAGCCCCTTTCTTGTCAAATTCCTGCTTCTCTGACTTTGCTTGATCTGTAAACACAATGTGTACATGCATCATTATACCCCAAACCCCATCCTCCTGAAATAACTGCTGTGGATGATAGAAGGTCATACAGGGCCACATCGTGTTTTTATTATGTACATCATACACGTTGCATAATGAGGATTAAAGTTTCACAACAAATAGGCACAACAAAATGTTTTTTTTCATTTTCTATTTTAGCAGTATTTTTGTTATCCTAACTAAAGCAAATTCCATATCAACTCTTTAGCCTGTTAGCCTATTGATAAGTGTTATGAAAATTCTCATGGCCCTTGCTTGATATGAAAAATGGTTTTGAAGGAGATTCTAGTGTTTTTAATTGTATTCCTTTTGAAGCTGTTTTGTTGTGTGATTTCTCTGCTTTTCTTGTAATTGCTTAAAAGGTTATCTTTTCAGTTTTCTAGTGAAAGGTCTTTCTCTTATGTCAGACATTGTTTTAGTGTCTAGACAACAGACAACCAAAAAGAGTTTGAAGAGATTATTTTTGCTTTCCTTCTCTGGGGACAGTCTGTTCTGTCAGTCAGTCTGCTCACTGTGCGTTATAAAACCATTTTGAATTTGTAGCATTTCATAATCAAGAAATGATTTTTCTAAATCCTACTATTGATTAAAAGACTTTCGCAACACTGGGAACAACTAAGTTTTGGCTTTATTTTCATGTTATGAAAGGTTGATAGACTAGAAAACACCTCTAGAGGGCGTTGTGAGTGTTATATGGTTATAGAAAAGAATTGAGAAAAAAAACTTACCTGGATGCGTCATGAAGGCAAAGAACTTATGGTATGGTTATGTGAAACACACTGTCTTCCAAAGTTACTTTTGAGTCTAAATTCATAACATTCTTTATTAGAAAGATTTGCTGTAAATATTTTTATGATGCCTAGGCCTAGTCAACAACCAGTTATTTTAAGTCTGCAAATTGCATGGTAAGTGTGTGAATAAAAAAACGTTTTTTTTATGTTGTTGGGCAGCATGAGGAACAAAAAAAGATAAGGCAAGAACATCTGAAATATTTGGCTAAACAAAAAAGTCATTTTAAACATCATTAAAGCAATTAAAGCTCTTAGTACTGTTTAGCTATCCATTTTCTAAACTACTATGTGGGAAGCCAGTGGTACATTTAAAAACAAAAGTTTGGATGTTATCAGGCAGCTTTGCTAAAAGCTGGAACCTGAAAGTGGTTACAAAATAGGAAAGGTAGGGAAGAAATATTTCAGGCTAATATAAATGATAGTTAGACTAATAGATTACAACTACTGAGCCCACTCTGAACTATTATACACCTATGGGGAAAAATTCATGAATTTGACATTGACCTATATTTTAACCAATGATCTCAATATGTGGATAACTGGACAAAATAGTGTTGAAATGTCAAAGAAAATTCTGTGGTTGGTGCCTTCAATTGTTTTGTAGCTATTAAAGCAAAATAGCCAGTCAAGGATATTTCAAGAGCAAGACTACAATCTCTTTAAACAGTCTTAAATGTTCCATCCTGTTTTTCTGTTAAAGGCTTTTTACTTTCAGCTTTGAGTGGCTTGCTCTAATATTTAGCAGACGTAAAATCCTCACCATATTTCCTTGTGTTTGTTTTTAAGTTTGAGAATCTGTTAATATTTAGATCTAAGCTAAACAAAGTAAAACATAATCTAACAGGGGATCTGTCGTGAACAAAATGCAAGTCAAAAAATTAGCTTTTCTGGAGATGTGTCAGCTGAAATTGTTTCCCCTGTTTGCTTATAATGCATTGATGGTATGCTTAACTGGCTGCATCTGGGTTTCTCCTAAACCATATTGAAAGAACATAAAACATCGAACACATTTTTCAAAACTCAATATGAAATGTCCTCTACTAGTCATTAGCACTGTCATCATTTTTATATCAGTACAGCATGTCACTTGGAAGAACTGATAACCTTTTATGCAATGTTTGACTTTGGTTCAATTATATTGAAGTTATATGACAGTGAGTGTTGTCTTTGGGATGAATTTTTTCCTGACAATTTTATTTCAACACATTTCAGCTAAATTAAGAGAGGGTTGACAGTGTTATTTACTCACCCTCATGTCATTCCAAACCTGTTATTCATAGAGTACAAAAGGGGAATTTCTGGAAGAATATCATACCCACTTTTAAATCTATTGAAAATGAGGAAGATCTGGGGCTGTCAAGTTTAAAAATTACAACATGGCACCATAAAAGTATCATAAAGATGGTCCAAATAACTTATGAAGTCAAAAGCTGTGAGCAGACTGAATTTCGATTATTTACTGATAACTTTGATTTGATCAGTTTTGTGAACAGGTTTAACTGAATCAGTGAAAAGATCTAACTAAAACCAATTATTTATTTACAAATTGAATGTTCTCTTGTGACAAAAGCTGTCACATGGCTTTAGAAGACTTGGAATATGCAAGTCATTCAACGTTTATGGTTGTTTATCATGCTGGAACTTGAAGAAGGAAAGAGTTTGATACGACATGAGAATAATTAAACATTGACAGAATTTTTACTTTTTTGGTAAACTATTCCTTTAACTTGTCTAAAATATATATATATAAAAAATGACTATTTGAAAGCTTCCATATTAACAGATTAAGCAGATCACATACTGTTACGTACGCCGTTACGTACGTACATTGCGTAAGTTTGTGTGTGTTAGTCTGTTGTGTGTTTCAGATCCCATTGACCCACCAATCTGGAGGATGACGCCCCGGTTCTTGTTATCCAATCAGCTCACATCACTTAGTTTAAAACTCCGTTACTGGCCCGCGCGTTGCAGCTTTTCGCTCACCTTTGATGATGGTGTTTTTTTTTGCTTGTTATTTCAATTCGCTCGTTTTGTTATCTGTGCAGTATACGTCAGAGTTTTCTTGTTAATTGTGTGTAAATACATCGTTGTCCTGTTGTCAATACAGTATTTGTACAGTCGTTTCGTTTTACTGTTCCGTCTTTGTTATTCTCTAGGGTGGGAAGGCGTGAGCAGGTAAGCAGGTCGCGCGACATACATTGTGCAACACGTAGGAAAATATGGATGTATTAGACACACTAGGTTAGGTACGTTTTGTTTTGTCAAGTTTAGTTAAACAGTTTAGTTAGGGCGTCATTACGCTGAAGATATTTTTTTCTCTACATTTATTTCTTTTGGTAGGTAGCTTAGGCTCTAAAAATTAGCTAGCTGTGTTTGGTTTTTGTTTCTTTCCTTTATTTGGCACCTCTCGTTCTCCCCCTCCCCACCTTCGTTTTGTTTTGTCAAATGTTTCGTTGCTTGTATTGAAGATAGTGTAAATAGCTCTTCACTTTATCCACATTAAATTGTCACAAGTTTGTTTGGGAACATTTTTCCTCTTTATTTGCTTGTCAGCACCCCCGCATATGCACATACCCACAATTTTAAATGTTATTCTCCCTTTTCCCCTAGACCACCTAATATTAAAATCTAAGGGACGTAACACATACAAACAATAACAGCATTATACTGCAGTACACTGACTGAATTATTGGATAAACATGTGAAACAAGCATTCTAATCAAATCCTCTCTGTTATCATATTCATTGATGGTCATTTTAATTGGTTTCCAATCTTCTTGGGGATGCATCATGGACTGCTGTAAATGTAGCATTGGACTGCAATATGTTGCAGTTCAATGCAGATGCATGCAGATGTTCAGACAGCGCTTTATTAGAAGCACCTGTACTGATTCATGTGGTTATCAGACAATCGTGTGGCGGCAGTTCAATGCATTAAATCATGCAGTTATAGGTCAGAAGTTTCAGTTAATGTTCACATGTGATCTCTGTTATTTCAACTATGGCATGATTGTTGGTATCAGAAGGGCTGGTTTGACCATTTCTGTAACTGCTGATCTTCTGGAATTTTCACTCACAACAGTCTCTAGTCAGAATGGTGCAAAACCAGAAAACATCCAGTAAGTGGTTGCAAACACCTTGTTGATTAAAAAGATAAAAGGCATTAAAACAGAGAAAGGCCAGACTGGTTCATGTTGACATAGTTTACAGTAATTGATAGCCACTCTATACAATTGTGGTAAGCAAACACATTGAACCTTTAGGCGAATGGACTACAAGAACAGAAGTTCCACTTCTGTCAGCCAAGAATAAAAAGTGGGAACATACCCACCAAAACTGGGCAGTGAAAAAAAATGTAGCCTGGTCTGAAGAATCATGATTTCTGCTCAGGTACACAGATGGTGGGGTCAGAATTTGGTGCCAAATGCATTAATCCATGGGCCCAACCTGCCAGTCCAGGCTGCTGGTGATGTGAAGAATGTTTTCTTGGCATGCTTTGGAGCTGTTAATACCAATCAATCATCTCTTGAATGCCACAGGCCATCCCTAGCTGACCATGTGCATTTCTTCATGGCCACAGTTTACCCATCTTCTAATGCCTACTTCCAGAACGATACCGCACCATGTCACAAAGCAAAAGTCATTTCAAACTGGTTTTATGTTCTTCTATGGCCTTTTTAGTCACCAGAACTGAATCCAGTAGAGGAGACTGGCAGCATGAATGTACAACTGACAAATCTGTGAATGTTTTTAACATCTTGTGGAATCCATGACACAAAAAAGGCCCTACCAAGTATGAGCTTGGTGTTCCTAAAAAAGCCTTATTTCTAAAACACTATTTCCTAAAAAAATAGTAAGTGTATTTGCTTCTTGTTAATAAAGACTGTCCAGGGATGTAGTAGTGGCCTTCCTAAAAAGACAGTTGTTTTGCTGTTTATGGCATCCAAGAAGCATCAGTTCAGTTATAATGCAGTGGAGAGGTGTGAGTCAAACCTTTTTTGATAGTTGGACATCTGATCTATGAAATAAAAAAGGGTCGTTTAATATTTGAACACACCCACTATCAACTAACAGTCAGAATGCTAACATGCTAACAAGTGTAATTTTATCTTAATGGGTGGTGAATAAAAAATTGTTAGGGTTAGTCTGCACATCCATAGCTATTATACAGATGCCATAGAAGCCCTTAAAGAGTTCATATAGCTCTTTACATGCAACATTTATTGTGACCACATCTGTCAAGAAACCCAAATGAAAGTTTTCTGTGACGTTTTTTGTGTGATGGACAGACTGAAATTTAAATATTAAAATTTCAGCATTTTCATTCTTAGAGCGTAATTTTCAGTAAACCTAGAATGTAACACACGTTGACTACATGTTTTCTTTTTCTGACAAGTTTTAAAAACAATGAATCATTGTATAGTGAAGTGCAAACATCCTCCTTTTGTCTTACACTACACAGCATGAACTGCATGAGGGTGAGTAAACTATGACAGAATTTTTATTTAATGGTGAACTGTTCCTTTAAGGAAGGTCACTATCTGTGGCACCTTAACCAGGTGCTAAAAAATAGCTAAAAACATCAGGTGATGAAAAACACTATTCAAAATTTCACGGCATAGACCCAAAACAGTCCAGAATCAGTTCTGCTAAACCTAAAACTGAGCTTTGCATGAAAAAAAGTGAAAGTCTTTTGAAGTTACAATTTCAAAGCTTTTTTATCAGCATTTACAGTTCAGAACATTTCTAATGCTGCTGGCTATAAAGGAAGGCATGGTGCATCCTTTTTGATTTTCAGCCAACTTTCTGTCCAGATCAGAGAACACTTTGTGTATTAAAGATAGATACAGGTTGGGGCCATCCACACCACCCAGTGATTCAACTCCTGATAACTGTGTTCAGTTATATCTGAACATTTATCTTAGAACTAGTCAGCTAATAAACTAGTAAACCTTTAAGCATTCAATTATGTCTTATATAACACCAGCAGTCATCTACAGAAAACTACATTCACTGAGGTCCTGGAAGTGGGACTATCATCAGAATGTCTAATATCCGAAAGTCATTTATATCCCTCCATCAGCAGTATACCAAAGAACATGCCAGGAAGACTGTGTACACTGAACCATTGTAATAAATATGGAAAGGGGAGAAGTGATAGTCTTCTTGTGCCAAGAGGAGCACTGCGATTTATTATGAAAATACTTTTTCTTCACTTTTAATTTGGATATAAAATTAAGCTCTTTAAAGAATTTTTAAAAATACTTACATTCTTGTTGTTGTATTTCAAAATTTTCAACAACTTGTAATCTGTAATTAAAACATTCAGATATTATTTTCCTTGATTTCTTAGTCTGGTGTTAAAGAATTAGGTCATATGTTGCACAAAGTATACTACTACTACTACTACTACTACTACTACTACTACTACTACTACTAATACCACTACTTCAACTACTACCACTACTAATAGTAATACAGGATCAGATTTGTAAGGTAATTAAAATGTAACAAAAATGTACCCCCAGTCTGATGATAATCTTGCTCTGTGAAGTTGGTGTTGCAGTTTCTGTTGGGCAGAAAGAATGCAAACAAAATTACATGTCTGCCTGCAAGTATTTAAATGCAGTTTCATAGTGTGAAAATCATTGGTTTGCCACAGAGATTTAATAAGATCACTATGTTTAACATATTGTGTGCATAAATGCCTAAAATAAGATTTGCATGTGAAGTGTCCATATGGAGTTTATGGAGGGATGGAATACCATTTTCTTTAGAAGGCAGTAGACAGTGAGAAGGATGAAAAATCCTCCACAGATGGAGACCACAATGAACCCCAGCCTGTAAAAATCATCTCTCAAGGACCCCTGAGGAGCTTGCCTGGATAACCCAGTCGCCGCCTCTTTCAAAGAACAAACATGTGGCTTAAATCAATTGTGGAGGGACATGTTTGTATGTGTGTGTGTGCATGTCTGTGCACACTCATGTTCACCTGTGCTAGACGTGAGCTCGGATAGAGTAGGAGGTATAATGCTGCTATACTCCTGTGTAATGCTGCTATACTCTTGCCCACAGGTCCAGTTAAGAGAAGTGTTAGTGGTTGTGATTAGGTGCAAGTATAGAGACAGAACCTCCTCCACTCTTAGAAGAGCCTGGACAGGAGACTCTTTGTACTGCCTCTCGAATGCCACAGGGTTCTCCTGCGGAGCGTGAAAACAAAAGGAAAATAGAGTCAGAGAGAGAAAACATGGACTGATTGGGATCAAATGTGTTTTAACATTCTGTTATTGTATCTTAAAGGTAATTTGTCTTTATTAAAAACGTTTGTATACTTAAAAAGATTCAAATAATGTACTGAACATTTGTGTGAAATTAAAACTAATATGACAGCCATAGCAGCAGCCCAATAAAAACTGATTGATTTTACATGCAGCGGGTCACCTCCTGAGTCTTCTGTCATCATGTGCCTCATGCAAAAACAATTCATTTTCTGAAAATGTTTCCATGCCACATGTGTGAAGTATGAGTTAGGAATGACTAATGGCTAAATACAAGCATAAATATGTGCATCATTGTTAATAAATCCCTAAAGCAGTTCCTTCTTTGAAATAAAAGAGGATCAAGCATGCTGAAAGCAGGTTGTGAAGGTATAACTGTTTTTTTCACATTAGAAGTTTAACAAAGTAACAGTATGATAGTCTTTCTTGGTTGAAGCATGTTCCTCTCTGACATCTGACTCTAGCTGCCAGATTCTCAAGCTGATTTGTAAGAAATATATTTGAATGAAAATGACGTCAGATGTGCCAGGCCTGTGGCCTTAATTAGCTGTACTAGCATAACTAGCATACAATCATGCTTAAAGACAAACACATTCCATCAAAGTGCACATCCAGCTTCACAATACCACAGGGTAAGAATGTCTGAGGAGTGCCAGTTTGATATGGAACATAAATTAACCTGAGTTATGTTTTTGGATTTATCACTATGAGTGGATCAGTTTAAGCCTTTCATATTGTAATACAGTAATTTTCCATAGAGAGCAGGATCCAATATCAAAACACATGAAGCATATGAGCCCTGCACATTTAAAATCGGTTTGTGGTCTCACATAAGGAGAAAACCACATATATACATGCAAAGTCTCTCAAAGTCATGTTCAATTTCAGATGTGCAGGCTAAAATTGCTGAGTAAACTACAAAGTTACAAAATTAGGTTTTCGAACTGATGTAAAAGATTGTCTGACAAGAAATTTGGAGGACTGAACCTTAAACTTTAAGATAAACTGTTATATTAGACTGTAACTCTGTTAGCTATAAAATTATGTGTTCATATTAGACCTAATGGGGGCAAGGGCACTTATGCATGCTTTCTATTTAACTTTAAAGAATTTAAAATATTCTATCACTTGATGTGATGCATCATTCACAAACTCAAAAGTGTGCACACACCTCCAGTTCCTCATTTAGTGAAGGTACACAGTGTTGGGAGTAGATGTTGAGAATGAGGTTCTGGATGGAGATCAATGCTTGAGCACTGCCTGATCCCCGAATATATCTGAAGTGACCATTAAACAGTTCAAGCACCTTCGGTAAAGTGGCCTTTACATAACACATCATACTCTAAAAAACAAAAAAACAGACAAATGTTGTAGAAATGTTGGTAATGGTTAAATTCTGAGTCTGCAGGCTAATATCTGGTTTGTAGTAAGGCACCATAAATGACTGCACAGAAACTGCTTCAGACAGTTTGGGACAGTTGACAGAGACTGGCAGTTATGGCCATCAACCTACAGCGAAATATTAAGCTTTGAGTCATGGCATTTTGGAGTAAGGACCTAATTCAAAGCACAGCTCCAACAATTGTACATTTCTAAGGACATATTTGAATCAGAAGACATTGGGAACACAATATAATCACATTATAAGTGATGAAGTTTGGTAATGATGCTCTTACCAAGTGTTTCCTCTCAATAAACGTGTATGTAATTGAACAGCTGGTCCGCAGCTGGTTATTGATCTGAAGAATAATAAAACATTTGATTAAAAAGTTAAAAAGGCATCAGATAATTTGTGTCTGAAAAACACAACAAAGCAGATGAAAAATCTAGGTTAAGGAATATGGTTACTTGTTTCTAGCTAGTCCAAGATGAAATTTAGTTGGTTATTAGCTTTTCTGCTAGCTACTATGCTTGACCACCTTAAAAGGGTATGACCAGCTGATAGCTGGTTTGCAGCTGGTCCATGGTGGTCTACTGACTTGGATCAGTTAATTACTGATGACAAACTTGTTTTGAAGGTGTGTATCTTTGTTGATAATTTCAGAACTGTTTCCTTACCAGTTGTTTGAGTTGAAGCAGGTGGTCCATTGTTATGGCATGTTTACAAGGACCAGGGATGTCCATCATAGAGAGTGGAACACACAGTAGCATGAGAACACACACATTCTTCCCCTGGAGTAGAAAAGAAATACAAATACACACATAAATGCCATATATATTTATAGGCTATGTAAGCCATATTTTCCTATATTTTTTCCACCAAAATATATATCATGGGGGTTATCCCTGCTGGTTGGACCCACTGCTGGAAAACAACATGAAGAATTACTATTTTTGTGCCAGGTATGTCATTGGCAAACCTCCATTTCTTTCTTTTCTTTATCTGTCACTCTGTCTCTATTGAAACCTGCTGTTTTTGTATTTATGCATTTGGTCCATATCCCACTCTCTCACCCACTATACTTCTTAGGGTTTTTTCTGACTGTGAATATCAGAATATCATAAATACAATAGATAATAATGATACATTTTATTTGAAAAGAATGATACATTTTATTTGAAAAGTCAGCATACACTGTACAATAACTTTCAGTTTAAGAGTTTTTTTAAACCACAATTAACTATTGTGGGTAATAAAGCAGCTCTATTGTTAATTTACGGAAAGTGTTTTTTCTGTTTGTTGTTATTAACTGTAAAATTGCAATACAATTTTGCAATAAAATTTAAAACGCTGTTAATAAAAAACCAAATTGATCCATCCAGGTCAAACACCTATACACTCTATAAAACACTATATATTCTATAAAACAGCAAAAAATATATCATGAGCATCCTTGAAAATACGCCAGATTTGTGAAGCAAATTTAACTGCTTCATCACCCCTAATTCATTTTAAAATTTCAATGAAATACCATGTAGGACCATAAAATCTTCTCCAACTTTGTTATGAAAGGCTCGGACTACACAAAAACAAAGATGTGTATAAAAATGTGACAATCTTGCTTTATCCTCTTACGTTTATTGTTTCCAAGCATACCTTGGTTTGGTAGACAAAGTGGTGGGGCGTAGCGTTGGTCATCTGGCTCACAGATCCAGCAGGAAAAAGTTATAATCCTCAATTAGTCTCATTTGAGCAGATCAAGGGTGTGAAGAGTTGAAGCTAAGCAGCAGTGACGTTTCACAGAAGCTCATAACTAAATTGGTCAACTGCCTAACTAAAAGATCTCTGACAAAAACATTGAATTTTCTGTGCACATTTTTCTTGCACAGGACCCAGTGATTAAACAACTTGTGTCTACTACTGAATATTCTCCTTCGATCTTTCTCCACCCCCTCCTGGTTGTTTTTATTAACTTCATCCCGCCTTTTCAAGCCCACACCTCTCTCTTCCTTTCTTTTTGTTCTGACATTTTATAAGACTATTGTCCTGTTTTAATAAGACTATTATTACCTTTGTGTTTAATACACATACCTGTGTATTAAAGGTTACTCAGACATGCAACCATTTGATTCCAGCCTCACAATGTTTCTCTGTCGCTCACACAAAGCCCCCATGCCTCTATGGCTCTCAAAACCTTCCAACCATAAATCTACCTGCCTATATATAAGGTTTTTTTACACATTTTAATGTGTTTTCACTCTTTTTTCCTTTTATGTTGTCAGTGTTCCGGACATGAGTCTATAACTTCAAAAGCATGCTGGGAGACATATAGCATGTTAGCTTTTATAGTTCTCAGGAGAGGGAAGAAATATTCTGTTTCTCCACTAGCTTGTTCTAGATTAAAGGACAAGGTGTTAATCATAAATGCCAAAATTTCCAAGGTTAATTTTTATATTCTTAAACATGACAAAATGATGTACAATTGGATATCTGTACACATAAAAATAAAAAAATATAATTTTTGATAAAAAAAGCTTTCCAATGTCTTCTATCTATAATATTTAATGTTAAGTGCCTATGATTTAGATATTATTCTTATTATGTTCATAATTGGTAAAAGCTATTGTATTTGTTAGTAAAGATATACATAATGTTCATAAAAGGTGGAAAAAATAAAAGAATAGTTTGATAAACTATTTATTTTAATAATTACCTGGTAAATTAATAAAATCCAGATTTGATGCAGACTAATTTTAGCCTTTGAATAAATTATCCATATACAGGGCTGTATTTGTGAAATACAACTGAAGATATAACAGTGTGGGTTTGATAGTCATGCATTATTACAGATCACAGAACTTGGCTGAGATTTCAAATGTGCAGAAAATGACTTTTAAACACAGTTTTGCAGTTTGCAATAGGGATCTAATTAGTGGGAAGACTTTAACAGTAATTGTATAAATACTACAGGTAGTGTCATCAAAATCAGAGGTACTTATTCTAAAGTAACACAACATTTGACTTATGACTCTTATGATGCTGAAAAAGTAATTGGCAATACAACGTGTTTAATTTGAACTTTGTCTTTATTGAGTCTGTGATATCAGTTGTTAAAGATGATCACACATGCAACAGACAGCTGTTTAAAACACTACTGAGGCCAAACATCATGTGGCTGAACATCACGTGTTGCAAATGTGCTTCGTATGAAGCAGCTATGATCTATATTTAAAGCTACATAATAACCAACCTGATCTGACGAGATGGCTCTATCAAATAATTTTGAGATAAATATTAAAAGTCAAATGTTATGAAGAATCACCAAATTTTGTAGAGATCATGGTGATGGTTGTGTGGGAGGTTCTGGTTAAGATGTTATTTATGGAATGCATTGGACCAGGGTATCATGTCTCCAATGTGACTACAGCTACTTGCTTAACTTGATATCTTGGCCAAAAACTCTTTGGGTGTGATCTTCTGGGTGAAAATCCAAAAGAATGCAAAAAATAACAAAAAGAGATATTGCTTCTCGTGACTCACACCAGAGCACTAGTTTTACTATCCAAATGCTCTGGGTGGCAGCTGCTGTGTCAAATGTTATGAAAGCATTTATGTGACAAAAATAGAAATATTTTGGAACATAAACACTCCAAATCACATTGCACATCAATTACGAGTTGGAAACTCAGAGCTAATAACCCCCATAATTTATATATTATGATTTTATTTGCCAAAATCATTACATATCTGTCATGGATTGGGAGACTTGAAAGACTTGAGGTTAGCTTTCTTCTTCAAGTATCTCAATATATCAAGTATTCTCAGATGTTTCTCCTAAAGTTCCTATGGATAAATATACAGAAACAAATGAGTCAACTGTTGATATACATTAAAAGTATAGAGCTATCAAACAAGCATGGTTAGCACAGACATGGTTAATGATAAATGTTTGAGATTGTATTGACATTTTTGACAATGTTTAATCTGCTGACTTCAATGTCTTGGCAAAATTGCATAGTGTGACATCCACAGTCTCTCTTAAAATGCCAGATGAGATACTTTTGTAAGATTACTTGTAAAGAAAAAGTCTTCATTTCCTCAGAGAGAACTGATAGATCTTTTCATTTATTATTTAGCTGAAAAAATTTTCAGCTTCTGATAAAAATGTTTTGTAGAAGTACACACTCAGCATTTCGATAATCACTCAATAATTTAATATTTCCACTCTAGCAGGTGTCTCATGTGCAGATCACACAATGTGAAGACTGAATCTTGTTATTATCCTGGAATGCACCTTGTGGAATGTGCTTCTGGAACCCCTGCACTTAATGTAGATCATGTGAATAATAGACTAAAGTGTAGAACATACATTTAGCTGTGTAGTCACTAAATGAGACCTCAGACAAGTGACACTAGGGCAAATTTCCCTGGATTATTTTCTGTTGTTTTTTTTTTTGTTTCTTGTAAGTAGGTTTGTCAGTGCAAATAATTTATTCATCAGTTGTTTTCATTATTAAAATCTCCCATCAGAGCATAGTTTTGATCTAGTTTAGTTTCAGTCTTACTCACTGGGGAAATGGTGGTATGTGACCTTCAGTATGAGACACCTTGACTTCAGAAAATAAATAAAAGGTCCTCACATATGATGTCTGTTAGATGAAATCTAACCAAATAAAAACATGGGTTAACAAAGGCCTTACATTTTTTATATTGTTGCTTCTGTTGCTATTAACATACAGTCTATTGTAATGTGAACTGTATGTCTATTAGAGACAGCAATATTAATTCTGTTCCCAGCTGCATGCAGATGTCAAGTGCACTCCATACCCATCACTGTAGCACATGCCACTTCTCTGATCTTAAATTAATGATGCAGCTGCCACACACATGGTATTTAGATATTTGGATTATGTTACTGATTACATTTTTAATAAATACAACATTTGTAATGTAATGTATTTTTATTGAATCATTCACTGAATAATTTTTTGTGTATTTTTCAATTCAATTTTTTATGTGTACTTTTTTATTAATGGAACATGGATGCATTTTTGTAACATGACTGAAAGAAACAGGACTGAATATTTAACATAGAATTATCTAATTAAATACAGCTGGATAGCATACATGCTTATTTACATGAGGACACTCAGCAAATTCTAGTGATTCACTAAAAATTTGTATTTGTAAAATAAATTATAATATATCATATAAATTATAATATGTTTGTTATGATATCTAAAAATATCATAACATATACAGAAAAAGGGAGAAAATTAATGTTTGGTCTTGTGGAACATTCCAAGTTTATTAGAGGAGAGGAATGTTAGGATAACAGAAATGAGTGAAAACCTGAGGACTAAATGTCTAAAATGTGTATTTTATCGAAAATATGACATATTTCTCCTCAAAAAATATTTTAAAGCATAGATTGAATATACAGTCAGACAACAATGTGAAATTAGATTTCTGAAGGATGTTAATCATTATATTTCATAGTAAAGTATAAAGATTTTTGTGTTCTGGGTAGGGTTTATTAATGTTTCTAATTATACATTGTAAATTTGCAGTTAGGCAGTTAGCTAAATGTCCAGGACACTTTGCTTAATAATAATATGTATTTACAGTTAACTTTCATGCATTTTATTCTGTGTCCTTGAGTCACAAGTGTTAGCTATTCGGTGAAATGCTGTTAGATCATAATTCATATTCTGTTTTTATGTAACACCTATGACTCAAAAACCTCATTCAGTATGAATAGTGCTTATGATAAACATTACAAACCAACTAATGAATACATAGCATGAGATGAAGAGAAGAATGGAGCGAGACAAAGAGAGACAGAGAGAAAATAGAGTAATAAAATGTGTAGCTCCTGCTGAGAAAGGCAACTTGAGCATGACTGCATCAGCAGGGGATTGCATCTTGCATTCCACAACATCATCCTTCTCAAGCGATGCTCTGCGCGATGAGCATAGGTTCTTAACATGCACAGACTGAAACAGACAGATGAAAACATCAAAAACAAGAACCAGTAAATGTCTTCAGTTATTATGTTTATGTAATCTTGACTGGTCTTGAGTTGCTGTAACTTGGCAAAATGGGAATGTAAGTGGATTTCTTTTATATATGGGGTTGCTTAATGTCTAACAATACACAATATTCACAATACATAAATAAAATTACATAAACATTAGTGCAGGGCATATTAGTGCAAATAATATAAACAAGTCACAGAAACAAATTTTTTGGTCCAACTTGTATTTTGCAAACGGCCTCTGTGTGTGCACACGTGTGTTCAACTGCATGTCATTTTTTCAATGCTATAAATAAATATCCAGCTAAAACTAAAACCAAATGTCAAGGGAATGCAACACTGTGTATTATTTTCTCTTGGTTGAGGAATTATAAAGCCATCTCCTCCTTTGCTCAAAAATATCCAGTGACAGAAGATAATCCTAACTCCACTATCATAATCCAAACCTGGTTAATAGGAAAATAAATATGACCTATTATGAAGTCATACTTTAGGATTAGTTGTTTTCAGTCATCCATCTCCTCTGACCTCTAAAATTATAATTAATAAGCGGGATAGATCAGATACTACATATCTTTTTATATCATAAATATAAACTATCATGCAAATTTAGTATATCAGATAAAGTTAAAATGAACCCAATGATTGTCAGACTTCTGGAGCAAAACCAACGCGATTGTTTCTCAGATCAAACGCTGCATACTATCGACCTATGAAGTTTGCCCCCAGTATCCAGACTCGACCAGCATGGAGCGCACATCCAATGCTTTAAATGTCACAGTGTAGATGTCCTCACCGAACTGGGACTGCTGTAGACACAAGAATAAAAAGAAATGTTACGAAAAAGAGAGAGGCGGTGCCAGAGGGTTAATGCAATTAAGAGTTGTAACATACAGTGGGGTTCAAAAGTTAGAAACCCCATTGAAACCTGGGATTTAAAATCTAATTTAAACCTGGAAATAAACCAAGAATTTTAAAACTATGGAATGTTATGCTATAACTCTTTTTATACTAATACACTATTTACAGTTATTAATGCAATAACCATGCCAGTTCATGCCAGCCTGAGAGCATGCTTTCATTAGAGCAAAAGAGGAACAATTCAAATTTTCATTTTCAGTGTTGTGCTAATAATATATTTTGTAATGAAAAAATGTATTAAGAGATAAAGAATTGTGGTTTCAGACTTGGGTCCCATTGTAGACAGACAAATCAGATAATATACTTTAAGAGTCCTCTGAAAGATCTAATAACATCTTGATCGATCTTGCCGCAACATTTTTGATGATAAAATAGGTAAATCTGTGCAATATAGAGTAAACCAGAGTATGATTAATGTAAACAGTAATGGTTTAAATCATTTGATACAATAAAATGCCTTGATCATAGATTCAGATATCAGTACAACCAAATCTTTGGTTGATGATGCTGGTTAATACATTACACATCACATGAAAAAACACAGGGTTGTCAGCCAGAGGATATAGTCCTCTTGTTTCAGAGGAAACTCCTGACCACCAAAGTGAAATGCCGCACTGGGTAATGACTTGACCAGATCACAGCTCACAGTATACTGTGTGTGTGAGAGAGAGATTATCATACAAATGATTTTAGGAGCAACAGATATGAATCAAATTGTTAAAAGTTTGTTTTGCAAAATTGAGATGACATTCAATTTCACTTTTATATATTTGATACATGCAGGATAAAATGTATTCAATGACACTGACAAGAAATAAACAGACATTTGCTTTCAGTCCTTTGCTCATCAAGTATTATTTATTATTTAGTCACAGCCCAACATGACAGATTAAAGCAGCTGTTCTCATGAAGTGAAACAGGAAAAGGAAGCAGAATAATAAGAAACAGGATTAATTCACCACACATCTTGAATTGGGTGTGCTTGGGTGTATTATTTTGTATATATTCAATGTATCAGTATGTGATTAACTACTCTTTTGATATGTGAATGCAATTAATCGATTATTTATAAGCGGTTATTATTTTTTATGTGCTGTCTTCTGTGAAACATGTTCTGTGAACATATTTTTCCTTTTATTTTTTATTGTTCTAGAGAAGATATTTGAAGCTGTGCCATTACTGCTGAGATTTAGAGGCCATTTTATAATATTGTTATGAAAGCTTGGTAACCATAGATTTATATTTTATAAAGATTTAGATTTTCCAGATCACCATCTGTGAAAAGGAAAGACCAGCATTTTGAGTGATTTGGCAGCTTATGATTTCTATTTATTTACAAACATTTGCCTGATTTCTATATTGGGATTTATAATAAAATATTTAGTACTGTAAGTAAAAGAAAAACAGTAAAATCTTCTTGATTCTAATTAGCTTTTTATTTACTATTAATTAATGTATTCTGAACTCTTTGGTAGACTTATTGTTCAGATTTTTCATTCGCTGTGATAACTTTCAGAGCATTGAAAAAAAACTTTGCTGCCTTAAAGTTTTACATTTAATCAATTTGGTTTGGTAAGTCATTTCAACTTACCCTTTGCAACCTTTACTGGTGTGGAGTTAAGGTAACTTATTAGAAATAGCTGGAAAATTGCTTAACCTGTTTTTTTTAAATTATACCAGTCAGGATTTAAAATATTAAGTTTAAATTACTTGTATAGCCAAGTTAATTAAACTTAAAAATGTATGGAAGCAAAGGTTTTTTTACAGTGTGTTTTTTTTATGGCAGACAATCTCATGTTTACTTACAACGTGTCCATAATGTTACTAAATGTCCAGTATCTTCATTATGCATCAATAATATGACTCATTATATGATAAAATATTAAGCACCCTTTAATGACCAGACCTTTTGCCATGGTACTGATGCTCTTGGACATAGGGCATACTGGCATGCAACTCACAAAGAAATGTGACCTTTAAACCTGAGGGCAATGTGTATGTCTGGAACTGGGTTTCCCACAGTAATGAGCAATAGCCAATCTTATTCCCTCTCGTTCCCTGATATTTCCTGCCTCCTATGGGTTTGAGAGCTCCAAACATCATTGTAGACTTCACCTTTGTACAGTTGTTGTGTGGATCACTCCAAAGTGTTTAACTCCAATGATGTGAAACTAGTTCGTGTTTGTTAGTCACCACTTAATTCTTGAGCTAAAATATGAAGCAGCTGTCAGAAGGCCCAGCAACTGCCCTGTAACTGTTTATAGTGGCTAAAACATAAGTAATGTTAGATACTTCTGGTGGATACTCCCTGGCTACAGTATGTTATTTGGCCTCAAAGCCAATACTGGCTGCCATACAGCAGTTGGGATCACTTAAATTGCATCAATATATTTTGCTACTAAAGCTGATCAAAAATAAATTAAGTGAACTCATAGGCAGCTGCCACCCCAGCAGACATTTTGAAAGGCAAGCAAGAACATGATAATGCCAACCTAATGGGCACCATTCCGCTGAACAGCTGCTTAAATGCATGCATGTATATTCCATGCATGGCCTTGAAGTGGATAACAGGTTGCACTTACCTTCCTCAATCACGTGGTGTCATATTGGGGTACTATAAAAGAGACAGAACATGCCACAGTGTATACGGGGAAGTCTAACTACATTTTATTGCAATCGTGCAAAAGTAGCACTTATATAGACTGGTAACGTTTGATAAAAACCACTTACCATTCTGAACGGTCTGTCTATGTTTAAAACTAAAACAGTTCCAAAGGGTTTATTGTGAAGACGCAGATGTCATACATATTTAGTCTGCTTTTTCAAATACAAACTAAAAAATAAATTGTCATTCGCCGCAGAACCGCATCCGCTGTAAAACGCGCTTCTCCTCCGCCAGGGGCGGAAGTGTGGGCGCGTCATTCAGAGTTGTGCGTTCGCGTTCATTCAAACGATTGACTTCTGGAGCGCGCGCAGGGTTAGGGTTGATCTCCTTGAACATAAATCTACCCAACATCCGTTTACCGAGCGCCTCTGGCCATCAGATTACAAGGTAAGAGACTATTAAAAACGACCTGGATGTCTTTAGCCAGCACCACCTTACGATTTAGCGTTAGCTAAACTAAGCTAACCTTGCAATCGAATCAAAGAATAAGGCGGGTGTGTTGAAGTTGCACAGATGCTTTAGCAAATGAACGTCTGGTCATTTGTATGTAAAAAAAAATGTAACTTCAGAATTATAAGAAATAATGTCTCATCTTGTTGTTCTTGTAGCGAAAACCATTATATTTAACACGTTAGCACCGTAACTGCAGCAAACTAATCCCAGACTAGCCAGTTTTGTTTGATAACTTTCAAAGTCGTCTCGCAAAAAGCCTAATAAAACAAAAACAACTTTTAATTAATATTAATGAGCTGTACCAGTGCCTGACTGCCCCTGCTTTGTACTCGTGTCAATGAATTATGTGTGATCACAAGCTAGTACAAATACTTTCAGAGGTAATGTATGTTAATGAAAAACACAAAATACTGATGCTACTTGGAAAACATAAACCACATTTAAAGGACACTGGTCTTCTTTTAATGTATAAAGGCAGACGAAAAAAATATTGCCAATTATAGTCTGTCTTTGCATTTGCATTGTCTTGTTGACATTTGACAGCCTAAGACTCTTTCAAGCTGTTGGAGTAAATCTTATTCAGCTGTTTCCTGCTGGTCTCGTTGAATGTTAGATTAAGTACTCAGATAATCTGATAATAATGTTCCTTATGTTCCTTCTGAGACCTTTTAGATGTGCTATTGGTTATGAAGAAGCTAATTGGTTCATAACATTAGGAAGGATATGAGTCTTAACATGTTGATACAATACATTGTGCAAACTACAAATGTCTACACATAAACTATTATCCATCTTTTTCACTACAGGCATGATCGTGCAACAGTGAAGTACCTTCTCAGCCTGAGCATAAGGTTAGGCAGAGGATGCTTGAGGAAGGTGATGGAGATGTGGTGGGGGCCAATGGAGGAGCAAGGGGGCTTCAGGCAGAGGTAGAGAGGCTGACTGCTGAGCTGCAGGAGGCCAATGAAGAGAAGCTTCAAGCTGCACGGTACGGCCTGGCCGTGCTGGAGGAGAATGCTGCCCTAAAGAACAAACACAGCCAGCTGGAGGAAGAGCATGAGGCCCTAAAACTGGAGCTGCAGCAGCTTAGAGAGGTTAGTCATAAGAGTTTGAATGAGATTGATAGATAATCAGGAATTGCTACCCTGTGCCAAGAATGTTTTCCATAGTGTTCTTGTCCAAGTAACAATCAGGCATAATATCTGACATGCCTTATAGCCATTACACACCTGAGAATATTTTTCTCTGCATACTTTTTGTTAAATGATTACAAGCACTTTCTCTGTGTGACTCATGTTCTTCCGGTTTTATAACAGATGTTGTTTAGAAAAACATGAATACGCAAACCATCACATTTGACATTCAGTGTCTTAGCCTATGTTTATTTGTACTTGCCATGCAAAAGTAGTCATTTCTTGGTAGATTGAAGACTCACCCCTGTAAATACCCAATAGCTACATTTGCAAAAGCTTTTATTTGATACCAAACAGATTTCTTACACAACATAATTAGTTATTTGGGATAAGCGAATAACCTATATTTATGATAACCATTGCAGTATATGCAGTATTTTGACATTTCCCTTAATTTGTGATTCAAATCTCAGAGTGCTTGTGAAATGGCATCTAAGGGCAATGCAAGGGGCTTATTTCTTGCCAGAATCAGTGTTAGCTGGATTCTGTTTGCTCAAATCGCCTTATTTCAAAAAATATTTTGTATGCCATGTAGCAAATGGGTTTAATGCATGATATCATTAAAAGGGGATTGGCATTATTCTGATACAGTTCCTAAAATTAACATTTGTATTAATTAATGCATAATCATGTGTGTTAAGTTTGTCAAGCCTTTTTCTTGTTTTTTGCTGAGTGTAACCTCTACATATCAATTTGAAATCATTGTCAAGAGTGACATGAAATTCATTTTTTACAAGCTTCCTGTGGTCCCTGCAGTCTGATCTTAACATTTTGGCATGTTTCTCCCTGGATAGTTTTGTGAAATTGTCACTATCTAATACAGGCTTTGCAAACAGGCGGTTGTTGTAGTGTGGTCAAAATGAAATTGATATGACAGCTGGTCTGTAAGCAGTGGAGCTCAGTGACATGTCTTAAAGAGCACAGTAACAAAAAACTGAATTTATTGTAAGGGCCAGAGAGGGGGGGAAATGGTCTTAGTGATAAATTATTAATGTACATAGTAAAGAAAAATAATGTGTAACCACTTTAAAGTTATTGAGAGTAACTAGTTTAAGCTTATTTAAATGAGTACTGTTCATACATAGCAGTGTGGTCCATGGCCAAAGCAGAACACAGATATACTGTAAGCCTGCTTTGCATGAGCCTTTTGGGACCCTGTGTTATCCGATTTATTACATAAGTCTGTCCCCCATAAATCCCTGATTTTGGACTTTTCAAATTCCGCAATTCAACAGCAGATTGGAGGCATTTTAAAGTGTGTAATATATTGTTGGCTGGCAACCTTTAGCTAATGTGTAACTTATGTTTTATATTGAGTTCACACATGCACCTCAATATAGACAAACTTCCGCTGGTATGAAGATTAGCCTCATGTGTATCTCTCTGTGTGTCTGATTAGTAGAGCATGAAATTGGTAAAGTAGGTGAATGTGAAAGAGTGAAATGACCGGAGTGAACAGATCTAGGTCTGGTGCGTTAGAAACAGCATGTGATGGCAACTGTAGCATTCAGATGGTTTTATTGCGTCATTGTGTGGTCTGCACCTTCTTTGTAGTTCAGAATTCTATTAATTAATAATAACTAAATTGATAATCTGATTTAAAATCAAAGCAGGATGACAGTAAGACATATCTTTCCCCTTTTAAATCCCCTACTCTGACATCATCTAATTTCTCTGTCTCTTCACATTCTGTACAGAATTCCCCATGTATAGTGTGTCACGTTTAGTCATCAACACTTTTTTTCCCTCAGAGTGCCTTAATTATAGAGTTGGACACACATTCTCGCATTGCTTAAATTATAATGTTTCAAATTGTGTGGCTGTGTTATTGCAGAAAAACTGGTTAGTCTTGTTTAATCTAGTAGTGCTAGAGTTGCATATGGGACAGCTGGGTGTATATTTCTAAGTACAAAAGGTGCCTCTTGAACTAAGGGCCACCTCATTCATTGTAGTGCTCTTTGATTGCCAGGGAAACTGGAATGTCATGGTTAATGTATATAAAGTTTGTTTTGCCAGTACTACGATTGCTTTTGTTTACTAGCTGGGCAAGTAAACAAATTCCTACAAATGAAAACAGACAATTTCATCCTTCTGCAGCTCGGGTAACAGCTGTACACATTTAAAGAATGTAGGTCCACGTTTAAAGTAGCTGATGGCCATCATCATCCGAATGGTATTGTTTTTTAATTGTTTGTTTGCTAGTGTTCTTAAAATCTTATTTTCTTGCTTAGGATGGCAATAATAAACCCATTTTGTGTGTGTTTGCAGGCTCTGGCAGACTCTGTAAGCAGTCATAAGCGTGCCGCAGCAGATGGGGAAAGTCGAGAAGAGAGTCTACTTCAAGAGTCGGCCAGCAAAGAGGCAGCCATGGCGATTCGCATGGATGAGATGCAGGCAGAGCTTAAACAGGCCCGTGTTATGCTGGCTAATGCCATGGCTGATAACGATAGACTGGCCGGGCTTTCTACCCAGCTGAAGAAGGTACATTTCCATCTACCAATTAGAAGGCCAATGTTGTCCAAGTATTCCTAACCACATATACACCGCAATTTAGTAGCTGGGCAGATGCTACTCTGTTTTACAACATCAGAAAAACTGAGCCGAGTACTGAACCCTCTGCTCCATTATAACTAGCTGATCAAAGTAAAAGTGGAAATCTGACTCTGTCTCTCCATCAGGCCTGGTCGTGTAACACAAAACCAGGTTGGGTTTCAATGTCAGCTTCAAGAAGAAAGCAATTACATTAAACTATTTCAAAGAGTTAGTTTGTGTTTGTCACTAATGATGCCTATATGTAATGCATATTGAAAGTTGCCCAAAATGATAAATTCTGTTTACATTTACTCGCCTTCATTGCTTTCCAAACCCATCAGACTTTTGTGGAGCACAGCAGGAGATGTTTAGAGGCTCCTGTTATGGTGCTGATTTGTCCTTTTGGTTGGACCTTGACTGAATACATCCCCATCTGCTTTAAATTGAACACAAAAGAGCATGAACAAAAAAAGTAATGTGGTTTCAGAAATGACATGGGGAAGAGTATGTTTTCAGAATTTTAATTTTAAAGAGAAGTTGTATGGCACTGAGCTACATCACTACAGCTGCAACAGTTGAGGCCACCATCATGAGTTCTCTGTGTTCGTCTTATATTGGTTCAGTGTTTCATGGACTGATTCTCTGTTGTTATATTGTAGGATTGTGAGTGTTTGGAAGCAGAGAAGGTCTGTATGAAGGAGCAGATGAAGGAGTACAAAACTCGAGAGGTACAGCAACTTCAAGACAATAGTGAGCTGGAGGAGGAGAACATCTCCCTGCAGAAACAAGTCTCTGTGCTTAAAGAGAACCAGGTGTGTGTGCAAGAGATTCAGAGAAAAAAAATGTATAGAAATGTTTTTTCCATAAATACATCAGCTCTCTGTTGTATAGGGATGCCATATGGCAGCATTTCTGCCACCAGTCAAATGCTTCCTGACCTTTCAGCTGCCAGACATTATAGTGACAACACGTGCTGAAGTGCTCCTCAGATAGAACTCCTAAACACATTTTCTGTATATTACTTGCCTATCTGAACTCCCCCTGCATCTTTAGGTTAAATAGATGTTGATGTTCACAGATCGACTTTGTCTAACATAGTTTTACAGTAAATATAAAATACGTTGCTATATGCATATTCATTTTCCTAATGGAAATGTTTATATATTTTTGTCAGGTACAGCTTTAGTTCAGCAGTGTGGATGAAGTAATCCAAAATTTAACATGCAGTATCAAAAATGTTTGTTAGTGCCTGACTTTCAGCTGATATTTGACAAAGCCTTCCTTTTGAAGGACTGCACAAGAGAAAGGTTTTATTCACTACCCACATGAATATTCACAGTCATACAGAGGCTAGAACGCCTTGTTTATTGGATTAAAAACCGGTTTGCTCAGGACAAATTCTTACAGTAAATACGCACAAGCAGAGCTGTCCTTAACACTTTCCTAAGTGATTTAACTCATAGATTTTAGTGTGTCACGTCTCAAGACATGAGTCAGTTCTACCAAATCCTTAAATTTGACAACAGCTCTGATTTCATGAAGTGGGTACCTGCCTAGATGCCTGTTTCTTCCAATAAAAGAGTAAAATATTTAATAATGGCCATAGTCCTTGTATTTTTAATGCAGGCTTTCTGTGTTGGCGTAAATGGGAATGTAGCACTTGATGTCAGATGCTATATAATGGGTCATTGTTTGGGTTACTATTACATTACTGTGGTCATTTGTTATGCAGAGGCAGCACATGAGATAAGCTCAGTAAAAGTTTAGTGTAAGGAATTATATGCAGGATTCCCATAGTCCCATGGTTTTTCTATGGAAAACATGAAATTATCAGGGAATCCTTGTACAAGTCTTGTTTTTCTGCTTAAAGTGGGTCAGAACTTTAAGCCTTATTGATAAGACTGTTAAGCCTGACTGTAAGCCTAGTTTATTGTACAAACGTGTACTCCTAATTGCAAACTAACTACTTAACTCTAAGTGAAATGTAGTTCTATTTATACCTATGTTAAATATAAATAAATAAATAAATATACATATATATATATATATATATATATATATATATATACATATACATATACATATACATATACATATACATATACATATACATATACATATACACATATACATATACATATACATATACATATACATATACATATACATATACACATATACATATACATATATACATATACATATACACATACACATATACATATATATACATATACATATATATACATATACATATATATATACATACATATATACATACATATACATATACATGAACTTATTTGGAAAGGAGAAAGAAGATTTTGAATGGGGATCTTATACCAGACTCGAACCAGTGGCTCCTGTCTTAGAAATATGTCTTTAACATATCAGGAAAGATCTGATGTACTGCTATCTCTGTTCTCAGTATCCTCAGGACATTTTAGTGATTTAGGTCAGCTAGATGTTTTAGAGCTTACAGCCCCATTTTATTGAAGTAACTTAAGGCAGTCACATTATAATCACATAAAACATTTCTTTTTGTCCACAGGTAGAGTTTGAATCAGTGAAGGTGGAGTTGACACATAAAGAAGAAGAGCTGGAGCTGATGAGGGCTCAGCTGGAAGAGGCTGGACGTCTGCGGGAGATTGCCGAGCACCAACTGGAAGAGGCCCTGGAGGCCCTAAAAGAGGAGAGAGAGCAGAAGAACAGTCTGAGACGAGAGCTAGCTGCCCTAAACCTTAACCCCTTTGACTCTTTTGGCCACTTGGAGATACAGCTGGATAACAGCCATGATGGAGAGAAGGAAAAGGAAGGAGGTGATGAGGAGTTGGACAGTGGGTACAATAATTCCAAAGGGATGGAGAAACACATGTGTTCCACACCCAGGTACAGTGACATGTACTTCAGACCTCAGGCTCCTGGCCTTGTGTCCGACCTGCTGAGTGAGCTGCACCTGTCGGACAGCCAGAAACTCGAGCAGCAACTGCTGCAGGTGGGGGAACCTGTTTACATCCTACATTCTCTCACATATTTCTCACTTCATAAGCTGTTAACTTCACTTTAGTTTCAGTTTCATTACTTAAAATATATTTGCTATTGAGTTTCAGAAATATAATGCATTAAGCTTGACTTTCAGTCTGTCTTGCTTTGCGTATATTAACGTATTAATTTAACAAGGCCCTTTGTAATGATGTAGCATAGAAGTCTATGACTGCATAGATTAACTGTATTATAAAAGACAAAATGTCAACCTTGCGGAGTAAACTACTAAATGGCCTTGTGGGACTTAACCCTTTAGTTTTTTTTTATTAATGAACAGATTTATAAATGAAACTTTCACCTGTCAGGCTACTTCCTGTTTACCCCATATTTGCCCAGGATGTAGGCCCCCAATCATTGAGACAGTCATACAATGCATTTAAGTGTCATTTACACAAACAGCTTTTACCTTTATTGGAAGAGAGTTCAGGGTTTATGTCTGAGATGTAAAATTTATGATGCATTTTTATAATTTATGATGCTCTTAGTCAAATGTAAGAGAATTGTGGATAAAATTTCAAGACTGCCATTTACATAGATTATTCTAAAGTGCTGTTTCCTTTTAGAGTTTCTAGTTCATTGTATATTCATTATTAGAGTTTCTCGGAAGTGTTTTAGAGTTGCAGCAGTTGTTTTCTGTCTGTGATGATGTTGAATGCATCAGTCAGTCTGAATAAACTTTTGGTACCCGTCCCCAGGTAGAAAGAGAGAAAGCCACACTGACCAGCACAGTGCAGGATCTCCAGCAGCAGTTAGTCCAATCTAAAGATGCCCTCATTGAGCAACAGGCAAAAATGGATCAGCTGACCCAATGTTTGGAGACAGTTCAGAGCTCAACAAACCCGGCTACCAGGAACCCTCAGAACCAAGAGGCAGAAAACTGCATTAGCTACTACGAGGTTGATGCCAAAACCACAGAAGTACTAGAGTGCCGCATTCAAGAGGCAAACGAAGAGCTTGTGCATCTGCGGCAGGAACTGAGGGAGGCTGGGGAGCGCTATAAAGTCCTGGAGGAGCGTTGCAAGAAGGAGAAGGAGCGCTGGAGGGGTGAGGCGCAGGAACTCGCCGATAAAATTCGACAGTGTATCGCTGCCAGCCTCCAGGACCAGGAGCGAATAGGACAGTTAGAGCAGGAAATTGGGGCCACAAGGCAGGTTGCCACTGACTCTGAAGTTCACCTCAGTGCTGCACAAGAGGAGCTTTTAGCCTTCTCTGAGGAGCTAGCCAACCTTTACCATCACGTGTGTGTTTGTAACAACCTAACACCCAGTCGAGTGATGCTGGATTATTTTCGTGAAGGAGGGCAATCAGGGAGAACGAACAACCACTCGCAGTCACAGCTCTATCACGGATCCTTCCAGAGGAACAGGCGATCGGGAGAGATGTTTGTAAAGGGAACCTGTACTGGAGAGATGGACACAGGAAGCGGAGGTAGTGGAGACATGTTCTCTAGCTGTGGAAGTTGTCCAGGCTCTCCTACAGTAGACTTCAGAGACCCAACCAATGTGCGCAATCTGGTGGCAATCATACAATGCCAGATTAAACACTTACAGGTATGTGTAACTCTTTACAGTAAAACAATTATAATTATCCAAAAAATTTTACATATACTGTGTTCATACCAGATAATAACTGTATTTATTAATAATAAATTATCAATAACCACATGGGTGACGACGGGTTTAATGTGGGTAACATTCTCTAACACAGAAGTTAAAAAGCCCTGAAATTATTAGCCAGTTCTTAGATTGAGTTGTTAGGTGTCTGTTAAGCCTTTAAGCAGAATTTTTAAGGGGTAAAGCATGATATATAAACAGATTTGAGGTCACTTATAACCCCCAAAAATTGCTAGTCTGCTTTACGATTCCTGTCTGAATCTTCTTGTTAGTCAGCTCAAGTAAATTAAAGTGTTTTAATGATGACGATATAAATATATCTAAATCTGTGTTTTGTTTCAAACTTCCCAGGTAGCAGTAGACCTGTGCAGGCAGCGTAACCCTTTGCCCTCCCCACCAGTAGGAGGCAGCGTTGAGTCAGATCGTGACAAAGAGGCACTGCTTGAGGAAGTGTTAAAACTTAAGTCCCTCCTGAGCACCAAGAGAGAGCAGATAGCCACGCTCAGAACTGTCCTTAAAGCCAACAAACAGGTATATAACATGACAGATCATATGGGTAGGGTTCCCACAGTCATGTGGAAATATCAGAGAGTTTCGCAAATAGTCATGAAAAATTATAAAACAGATCCTAACAATCCTAAACTCTTATTAGTGTATCAAGTCTATAAAATGACTATCAATACAGACCTGGTGTAACTCATTAAAGTAAACACTCTTAAATCTATGTTTTATAGTAATTTTACCATGTATAAAGCGTTTTTAGGCATCCCGCTTCCCATTGTGCCTAAGAATTTCCTTTACCTTTGGAAAAATCACAGTAACACAGCCTCTTGTGACCTCCTGCTTTAGTGTGCATTTGTAGATAAGTTCAGCAATAAGATACTGAATTTAATTTAGATGATTTTAAATATTCCAGATTAAAATCCTGATCGATTAATAAATTATTTCACCAGTCTTAAAGAAATAGGGGTACCTTAGAAAACTGCTTAAAAGTAACAGTCAACAAGAAACATTGTTCAGGAGAGTATAGACCTTATTCAGTTGCTTATAAGAATATAATATATTCTTACATATTCATTTAAATAACTTTCACTGAAAACCTTCTTTTCATCTGTTGGCTTACATTAAAGTTTTTTAATGTGTGAGGTTTTCAGACTTCAGAAGCTCTTGTGTGTCAGTGAAGCATGAAACAGCTGCTTTCTCTTGAACTGAGCTGGATCCCTGAAAAAACACAGTTAAATTTGCTTGAAATTGATTAGACAGGAACCTTTTCAGTAAGGGCAACCCTTGGAAGATATTTTAGGTTGGGGGTGCTGTGTGTGTTGAGGGGAGCAGGCTTGGGGGGGATTCACCACATTTGATTAAGAAACAATACTGAGTCTTCAAAACATGTCAGAACTTCGCAAAGCACAACAAGCGTATCGATGAGAACACTCGTTTAAACAGCGCACACACCAAGACACTTGGAGTACAGCAAACAAATTGTTCATTATGTAGTGAATGTTTATGAATTGTATTTAACAAACAGGTTTATAGCTGACTTATAATTTACATTGTCGTCTATAAAATAAATGTTTATTACAAAATGTTTTTTACAATGTTTATTAAATAAAATTAATAAATTACTAATTGATAAAAATGAACAAATGTAAAATTGTGTTGCATTTACAATCCTGTGAAAACAGGGAGTGCTGCAATACCTACTTCCTGCACCCCTGAATTTAGTCATGTGAAGGGCTGTCAGTTTAGCGGTAACTATTTAACTTTGGTTTAGTGTGTTTTTTTTATGTGCCAAAAATGCAATTAATTATGCCTCCTGATCTATACAGAAATAGTGTAATAAGATGTTTTCCTACCAACAAATCTGTAGAAGCTTTAAAGCAGCTCCTGTCAGTGCAGAGCCCCATTACAGGTGACTCACTGGCAGAGAGCACACAGAAAACACAGACACACACAGTACAGGCATTTGTCTAACAGTTTTTGAAAACTAAGTTTCTTCCTCTCATTTTTAAAAGGATGTCTGTTGTTAATTTGACAGCATCAGCCCTCGACGAGATGCTATAAACAGCAAGATGTGACAAGTGTACATGAACTAACAATTAAAAATACCCCAGATAGAATACAAGAACACATTCTTTGTGAACAGCCACCACATTTGCCTTAGACTGACAAACACAATTGTGAAATGAAATGCTGTGAACTGCAGGTCAGTGATGTTCTCCTGATGGTTTTCCTCTATGGAAATCATGGGCAATGGATAAGGCCAGTATTTAACTTCTGAAGCCACTTTTGTAATGTCTATGCTGTGCTTTCATCAGTAACAATATTGTAATGTCTTTCAATTCTCTTCATGTGGGGAGAATATTTTACACATCTGTCTATTTATGGTCTATTTGATTAATCAGCATGTCATAGTGAAATCAAATTATAAAGTTACATTATTAATTTTTCTCTCCAAGACTGCAGAGTTAGCCTTGATCAATTTGAAGACCAAGTATGAGACTGAGAAGAGCATGGTGTCAGAGACCATGCTGAAACTGAGAAATGAACTGAAAGCTTTGAAGGAAGATGCCGCTACCTTCTCATCCCTCCGGGTCATGTTCGCAAGCAGGTATGATGGGATTACACGTGTGCTGAGTGTTTCTCACAGTTCCTGCAGCACTAGTTTCATGCTGAAGCTTGTGTTGTTTTTTTTAAGGAACTCTCATCTTGTGCAGTCTGAGAAGTCAACTGGATTTATGTAAGATTTAGGGATTGATGGTTGTCCAACACATTCTGTGGTAAAAGATTGATGGTGGTGTTTTTTTACGTTTGTAGAAAGTTAGAGGGGTCAATTGGATACAGTGCCAAAGAGATTAGACACTCATGACCCTCATGGCCTCCTGTTTTAAGATTAGCCAATCAGAATATAATCTTAAATCATGGTCTCCCACGAGGTCGTCTCACGTGATGATTAACGTGCAGTCGTGCACACTCTTCAGTCCCATGTGGAGGCGAGGTCATAGGTCAAGTGTCAAGTGAGTGAGTAGTGGAAACGAGGATAACGTTCCATTTTGAGTGAATCCTGAAAAAAAGAATACTTAATCTCTACTACTGCTTTCTCTACTATCTTAATTTCTACTAACTGCTGTCTTATTGCTCATTGCATATCACCTCATAAATTGTACAGATTATAAATTGTTGACCAATCAAATCAAATCAACACCCTAATTTTTAAGAAATATTTGTTGGAGAGTCACACTTTAAATTTTGAATAATTCAGTTTAATTTTTTTTCATTTTCTGAGCAATAAATGTGTTTAGGAGAGTAGCAGTCCCTTCTCAACATGCTGTCAGATTTGAGATTCCATTCATGTATGTAGCACCAAAAAAACACAGTTCCCAAAAAGTTCCCACAGCTTCCCAAAGCAAACACGGTCACTCTCCACCAATAGCTTAATTGATTATTTGCTCATAAATGTTAATAAGTGAAGCATTTTGTTGTTTGAACACCAAAGACTGTTGTGTGTCTATATGGTGCCCTCATAATTACAGATATTATTTTGTTCTTTTTCCTTTGTCTCAATTCCTGTTCCCTGTATATCTCTCTCCCCCTCACTTCACAGATGTGATCAGTATGTAACTCAGTTAGATGAGATGCAAAGACAGCTCACTGCTGCAGAGGATGAGAAGAAGACGCTTAACGCTCTCTTGCGCATGGCCATCCAGCAGAAACTGGCGTTGACCCAGCGACTGGAGGACCTGGAGGCTCCCGTTTCCTCTCTCAGCAATGGTGGCAGCCCACGCCACTCTCAAACCAAACATTTCGCCAAATCAGGCAGAGCCCAACGGAGCCCCATGAGAAGCAGTCCACGCTCCAGCCCGGTGCTGGCGCCTGCTGGCCCACAGAACATGAGCAGCCAAATGAAGGTGCTGTCACACAGCCTTCACTGCAGCCCTGTAAGAGCTCCCTCCACCTCCTCTTCCTCATCTTCGTCTTTTTTTGCCTCACACAAATCACAGTCCTCTGCATCCACCCAAAGTTTAGTATCCATCAGCTTTGCCCGCAACACTACCTTTGTTCGTAGTCATGGGTCAAGTTTGTCTAACTTGTTGGATGACTGTACTGGTAGGTTTGGGCCTTACGTGATTCAATCACGAAAACCCAAGGTTCATAAGTCGCAGGCAAATAGCCTCAAAGTGTCAGCACCACTATGCAGTAACACGTTTATTAAAGCATGTTGTGCTTCTTTACCAGTGACCAAACCTGTCTCTGTCCATTCCCATGCAGTTGTTGAAGGCCATAGTTCACATTTAGGGAGAACTGAAGTTAAAATGGAGGAAAATGATCTTAAACCTTTAAAAAAGTCCAATGCAGAATGCACGTTCTTTAAAAAGCAGTCTAACATCTCCAAATCACTATTTACTGAGGGTTCAAACAGTTTCCTTCAGGGAACCTCAAGGATAATGTCTAGTGGTCTCTCTACTCCATACAATCCAAAAGATAAAGAACAGAAATCGTCATTCTCCTGTAGGACAAAGACTTTAGGAAGCCGTTTAAACTCGCATAATGATTTTATAAAGGAAAGGGTCTCCAATCAGAGTCATAAGAGTATGGGTCAACAAGATCACTTCAGAAAACAGCAAATTGGTGCTGATGCAGCAAACAAGTCAGCACATACCTACACACGCCAGAGGAAATTTAGAGCTTTATAATGTTGTTTGTATAATGTTTATAAAGTGCTGAGACATACACAATAAGTGTCTTACAACACAAAGTAACACAGAGCTTCCAAATTAATGAATCATGAACTAAATATTTAACTTGGGAACCATTTCATCAAATCATTCATAAGTCTATAAACATAAGTTCAAAATTAACAGTGTATCTTCCTCGTGTCTTGTCAAGAATACACTGATTCTTGTTTTAGCTATTTTTACACCATAATACCAGTTGGTGATCATCTGCCTAACCTTCCATTAAATTGAGTCTGAGTTCATACCTCAGCTTGAAATGTTAAAATCTGATCGATTCCAAAACCAACAAAAATGTTTATCCATGATGGGGGTAAAATTTAAAATGGCAGTATTTCAGTAAAATGTCAGTAGATGTGTTCAGGACCTGTTGCATGTTGCTCTTTACCAAAATGTAATTTGGGTTCTTCCTACAGTTTGTAGAAACAAACAAACAAAAACATGTTGATGGAAATCTATCTATAATAGAGGTCTATAGGGCAGTATGGGTGCAATATGTTATATGTCCATTACAAGTGCATAACACCTAATTATTTTTAAGCCCCCAACATTACTATAAGATTTTCATAATACTACTTCAAATTTTAATTGTCATTTGTTCTTTCTGCCTCATTATCTCCTGTTTCTCTTACCAGCCTAGTGTTTGGCATATGCATGAACACTTTTGACAGATTGTCTCACTCTGTCTTTGCAGAGATGAAAACCTCATTACCTGCTCCCTCTGTGCTACAGTACATATGTGGACCATGTTCATGACCAGCTCATGAATGCTTTCACCCTGCAGGCCTGCCCCATCATCATCATCCTCATTACAGACCACACCTAATTGGGCCTCTTCATCTCCCTTGTGCCTCTCTCTCTTTCCTGCCTGTTGTTTTTTTGTTTGTTTGAATTGAAAAGTTTTTGGCTTTATCATTGTTATTTTGTCTCATAATGGCATATTATTAGAACTTCTCAATTATTTATGGACATTGGTACACATCAGAACCCTGTTGAATGTCAGTATTGTTTTAAATCTGTCTGTGACTAACATTTGTTTTAGTTTGTGCCGGTTTTTCAGCTATTATGGAGGACGCTCCTCAGGTATAACGTGTAGTCTGTTGCATCCATTAAGATTAAGATCCATAATACATTGCCATAAATATAGACATTCAACATGTTATTGTTTGTTGATATTTGCATGTAATTTACAGTTACATGCTTGTATCAGCCCCTATTAACTGTAATTCAGACCGCCTCAAAACCTATTTTAAGATCATGTAGTGTACTGTTTGGGGAAATGTTTTTGTTCGCTGATATAACAGTAGCTGCCCTGACTTTTAAAGACTGCTACAGGGAAGCAGTCAACAAAGCATATGTAACCAACAGAACAGTCAACTATGCAAAAATTAAATGAACTTGCTGCTAATTAGCTCATGCAAAAAATCTAATTACCAAACTGTCCATATTGCTGCCTACAACACAGGGTTAACAGGACCAGCACTGTTAGACTAATTTTATTTTTATTATGTAGAACCGAGGTAAATTACTCTCTTTCAGTATGGCACGGTTGTGCTCATGTTACAAGGAACCATGGGGAAAAATTATAAGACATAAATAGTGCCTTATTTCAGAGTGTTGAGTGAAACGTTTGTAGATATCTGATTTAATACTTTATTTAAAAATGGGTTTAGATTATTTTAAAGTTAAAAATAATTATAATAATGGGGTTTGTATGTGCATGTGTAGATCTCGTTACATTCCTTTGCAATAGGCTTGTTTTGTTAAAAGCTTTGCCTTTGCAATATTAGTATTACACTTTTCTTGGAATTGCTCTGTGTATGTTTGTTTAAGACATCATGTGCCGACTTGCCTCCCCAACACATCTTAAATTCTTCAAGATATTTCTGTATTTCAAAAATGCTTCCTGTTGTCTTGTTTTTTTTTTTGTCATTTTATTGAACTGTATTGTAACAATAAAACTCTTATGGAAGTGTAGTGTAAAGAATAAATTTGTTAGTGTGGACTTGCATCTTAACACAATTCATCAAGATATTTCTGTTTTTCAAAAAAGTCCTTCCTGTTGTACTTTGTTTATTTTAATTTCCTTTTTATTGTTGTCAAAATTGTCTAAAATCATAAAATCTTGTTTGAAAATCTAGTCTAAAAATAAAGCCATTCAAACGGTTGTACTGAGTGTATGTAGCAGTCACTTGTTACATATGGGAAGTTAACATATCAAGCACTGTCCTGCTGTGTACCTGTTCTTTACACCAGATTCTGACCCTTCCATCTGAATGTCGCAGCAGAAGTTGAGACTCATCAGGCTAGGCAATGTTTTTTCTTCACTTTTTCACTGTTACTTTAAATGAACCAAAAGTACTGTATGCGAGCTTGATACCATGAGATGAAAGCTGATCTTATTGTTTTGCTATTGTTTTTATATTGAATTTGAAGGACAACTTTGCCGTTTTAATAATAGTAGTGACAATATTAAAACAATATTAAAATAATTAAAACAAAAATAAAACAACAGCAACATGATGTCACATTTTGGTTCATTTATTTTTGTTAACAATAAATTAAAAATAGAATAAAAGAATTAAAAATATAAAGAATAAAAGAATATAAGAATAAAAATAGCTTTCATTTTATTCAGTTTGTCCAATGCATAGTATAGGAATATGAATGATTAAGAGAATGCAATGAAATGCATGACATTTTTGAGGATTAATGTCTAATATATAAACAGACTTGAATAATCAAACCAGCACATCAGTAAACATTAGTCAATGGCTGTTTATCAAATCCTTGTGAGTAGCTTACCTATACAGCATTGTCTGGCATCGTAGGAATGCATGTGATACCAAAAAAGGTGTCTAGATGGGCAGCTCACTGGATTTTGAGACAGCCAGTGACTCTGTCTGGACAGGTTGAGCAACATCTACTGGAAACCACAGTAACTGTTTATTGCTGATACAGTTTACTTGAGGCAGTGATAGGAGTAGTTCTTTCTGTGTTGTACTGTATAATAGTGTGTAATGTATATATAATATATAATAGTATATGATAATAATATTTGGTACTTTATTATTTTTTTTATCTATTTTGTTTTTTAAATGAAGTTGTTTGAATTAAAAAGTTGTCAGGTTTGTGGTTATAGTTAGTGGATTTTTATTATGGATCTTTATTCCTAATTATCACAAAGCAGTTCATGAACATCTTGTTACCTGAGATGAAACTTCTGACGGTGACTTTTTTGTCACCAATGATATTGCATACAATCCTGTACACCTGTACAAAGTTTCATGTTTCAGTAAGTCAGCATGTATTGATATGAGTGAAATATATTTGTGTTAAAACAGGAAACGCTTGGTGGTCCAAGATCAGCATGTGATATGATCATAATAATAATAATCTTTCATGAGTCCCCCTTTCACACCCTCATGATTTTTATTCCTCAAATATCAAGTGCTTCACCCCCCTCTGAATTCCCAGAGTCAAACAAATGCAGTTTTTTAGCTTTGGGTTTGCCTGTCTTTACCTGGAGGGCTGAATTTTTGTCAGTTGGTCCAGAAGTAAGAAAATCCTGAGCTCAGTGTGACAGTTCTCCTGTTACACGCCTGAAAGAGCCAGCTTCTCATAGTGTGTGCTGTGCTTCAGGAAAACTGAGACACTTCCTGACTGACCATCTCAATTAAATGCTGCCATTATCATTTATAGATATTAACTGAATATGTGTGAAATGTCATTTTAAACATACTTTGACAATTTTTATACATAGCCCAATGACTTTCAATGACTTTGTCAAGTACATTTCCACCCTTAACAGATAACTGAACATAATTTAGTGCAAAGTGTAGTTTGAAAACATGTAATTAAATAGGACCAAAATAAATTTGGCAGTATTTTTTTATGATAAATCCTCTTGCTTCTTGAGTTTTAACCTTTTAATTTAGAGGAAGGTTTTGATTCTTTTGTGTATAATTATTATTTTTAATTACATACCTTTCAGACGTTCGGACAGCAGTGATGTGCTCGAGTGATAAAAAATTACTTGTCTAGACAAAAGTCAAATTAATAAGCAGTTCTAATTATTATTATTATTGTTATTGTTTATATTATTATTGCACTCTACAGGTTTATACAACTTATTACATTTACATTTATATATAAAACATATCCATATATTCATATTCAAAATATTCATTTTTCAGTATTATATCATATATCATGTATTTTTGTACTTTGTTCTTAATCTATTTCATTAATAACTTTTTCATATTAGCTACACATTAAGCAATAATATTTTTTGCCCCAACTTTTAAATATCTTGGAATAAAATATCTGGAATATATTTAGATTTATGTCTGTGCACCACAGCGGAATGTGTTTGACTTCCTCAGACTAACGGTATGGAGAGGATCTAAGGTGCTGTATTTTGGAGACCATCTGGTGGTATTTTTGCATTTATTTTTCCCTGCTGTTCTGAAAACATACCAGATGTTTCTTTTTTAAAACATTACATGCAAGTCATATTGAATTTAAAATGGATCTTTAGCATCAAGAACAATTAAAATGAAAAGTAACCTGTTAAATAATGTGACAGTGGTGAATCTTCACTTTTGGGTCTTGATGTTGCATCACAGTTGGCACACTGCTGCTATAGTTCCTGACCTTGAGATGGAAAGCAGGGTGGTGAACAGAGCAGTATTCTCAGAGCCTCACCTGGTTACAGGCCCTCAATGGACTACTGGGGTGCATGCAGGTGAACTTATGTACAACCCTTTGCACAATTATCTCATGTACAGATGTGATTTTAACATGCCAATGTAAATGCTTTAACTGTGAAAATATCTCTCATACACACAGCACATTGCGACTCTTAAAATGCAATTTGTAATTTAGAATCAATTTGTTCCGGTAAGAGCTGTACTGTATCTTCAGCAGTTATAGTATGGAAAGGTTAACAATGTAGTTTTTTTTATTTTGAACCTCTAGTATATTAGTACTTGTTAGATATTCTGCGCACTTTGATCTATAGTGTGAAAATTGTGAAAATAAGCCTCATGGTGTACCACATTGTTGTTGTTTTGTCATTTACTGTAGGTGCATTAAGAGTCCAGAGAGATGTTGTGACACTGATCTGTGAACAGATATTGCTGTTGTTTCTGAGAAGAAATGTATATTTTTAAGAAACTACAATGAGATTTCTATAGCTATGCCTTTAGCAATGCTTTCATGCAAATATGTTTCTGTTTTCTCTGGGAATAGAACCCACGACTTTGGTGTTGCTAGCATCACATCAAGTTAATTAAGGAACATAATTAGATAATTTGGGAATGTAATTAGATAATTTATATTTTTTAATAGTATAGCTATATATATCTATCTAATATATTGGTTCATATATTTTTAGCAGGGCATATATGTGAAGTCACAGTTTTATGAAGTCACAGTTATCTGAATAAAATCTGAATCACTTTATCTAATTATTTACTTTTAACTGTTTTTTTTCAGAGTCAGAATAAAGAACCTCTTCAATCCTCAGTTCGGAAGACCAATGGGATATGGTGTCATACACTATTCATGCGGAGATTTAATCTTTCTGTAAATGTTTTCAGTCATTAGTGCACAATCCAGTCATTCAGGTGAAGATTAATGAAATAAAAGTTCATGGTCAAAGGGGTTTTTCAACATTGTTGAGCTGGTCAAGTTACTGCCACACATTTGGAGTGAATTTGAGTTGTCGAACATTATTCCCCCTATAGGTAAGAAAGTGAAGTGCGCCTCAGATTGACCGACAGAGATAAAGTGGCATCTGTCTCAGGTGTCCGCTGTGGTGTGTGATAAATACGATAGCTCATACTCACTGCTGCTCAGAGGAGACTTTGCATGGAGCGGTAACACACTTTGGGTGAGTTCATAGCCAGACTTTTAGATATTTCTTAGTTCAGCGCATCCAACAAATTGTATTACATTGATTGTCATTATTAACTGTTAAACTGTATTATTAACTGTAATGATCTTAATTCTTGATACCTCCAACAAATTCAGATTGGAATGAGTGTTTTTTCATGTGTTGTGTCATTTTGTTTGGATGCCTTTGTAAGTCAAAACAAGTGACAACAAATTAAAGACTTTCTCAGTCAAGCTGTCTTAAGTATCTGTTTGTTATCCTAATGCTTGGCTTGCATGTGTTACTCAATACATTCCTGTGTGTGTCAATCTCTTGACGTGATTTTACTTATATTAATACATTTGTGCAGGGCAGACATTTGACCAGCAGATAAATTATAGATTTCCACTTAGGTGAAACTCAATCCCTTCCCTCTTGTTACTCTTTTGCTTTCGTTGACGATCTCAACACTCCCAGCATGCAGCAGGAGCTTTGGCTGAAGGCCCTTCCTGATACCTGTTTATGCAATGAGATCAGCTACTGCACAAGCACCCGTGATATGACCATCTGAACAAGACCTGAAAAATGCCCTGTCCAACCATGTCTCCAGCTCCACCAGGGCAGCACAGTTCAGAACAAAACCAGACACATTTAATAGCATTTCTGTGTGTCATCATGGCCATAATTGAGGTTTGTTGTCCTGATATTTTTCACAGACTTCACCAGTAAAGAGAAAAGTCTGTGTTATGGAATCTTGCAGAAATAACTTTTGTGTCAAAGAAAATGCAGATCAATGTGATTTTATTGAGGGCTTCTCGAACCTCAACAACCCAATAAAAACTTCAAGGAGCCACCAGGAACTTTACAAAAAGCTGCTGCTGGCCCACAAAAAGTAAGAGCATTACTAAAGTTGAATCAGATGTAATAACTTTCACCACTGAGAAAAAAAACATACACATGCTTTATGCATATGAAATATTGATGATGGCTGGTTCTTTTTCTGGTCTTTTGTGTAAGGCAGCCATGTGTGGACACACTGGCTGCAATTGTACACCTCTGGCATTATCAGTAACCTACTTTCAGCCCATGATGTGTCAGCTTCTGTGATAGGTAGCCGCTTGTCTGGCCGCTGTGTACAGCTGCCTATCAGTACTATGATGTGCTTTGTTTGTGATGTGCTAGAAAAGATTCAGTTGTTTTGGCTGATAATGATAAAACAATAACAGCAACCTTAAATAGTTAATTAGTTCAATAATTACCTCAATTAATTCATCTAGTATATGTTATCTATTTTGAGATATCACTGTCATTGCTCATTGTAAATGTGTAGAGTGTAGAGTGAGGAAGTTTAAAACGCACAAAGGTCCACCAAAAAATAAAATTCTGTCATAGTTTACTCATCTCTTCATATTGTACTTAACTTGTTGATCCTGACAAAATTATCAGCCAAGATACTGGGGTTATGTTAATGTTTTGGGTTAGGGTGGGTCAACATTCTTATCAACTAAATATTTATCTATGATTTCAGGGGTAGGTTATGGTTTGACCTACAGTTGTTTGATAATGTTGTTGACAAACAACGGATGCTAATTCAGGTAATTCAAGTACTGCATTTGCAGTATTATGGGCATTGTATTATTACTTTCTTCTTCCTACATGAAGAAACACTATTCTTAGGTAGGCTATTTGTCATTAAAATGGCAATTTAATCTCTGACTTTGGCTGTGTTTGTGCTTTGGCTCTTTGGGTGGGACAGAGGGCTGATGCTATGTTGTAAACCAGAGCTTCAGATGGTACTGGAGAGGAGGAAGAGAGATCAGAGCCAGAGAGAGGAGGGAGAACAGAGCAGCAGTCCTCTGGAGCAAGTCCTCCTCAAACGGCAGCAGAAACATAAGCAGATGATGGTCAGCAGTCTCCTTAAAGCAATACCTTCAAAGCTTATGATTTCTATTATGACACTTTAAATTGCATTGTAGGTTACTTTATTATGTGTTTTCTCTCATATACTTCTGATATAGTAACCACATTTTATAGTAGTATTCTCATAATAAATTAAGATGGGCTTTCCTTAAAAAAATTTTCTTTTTCTGGTCTTTTTGTGGTATTACTTTTTTACCACTATATATATATAATCACTGTAGTAGCTATGGCATTTTGTGGAGACTGTTGTTATCATGGATTAAAAGTTTATAATATGTTTATTAGTGGTTTATCTCTTGATATTCTTAGAAGGAGGAGGAGCAGAAGTTACGAGAGGAGGTTCAGCTCCTGGAGTTTGTACGAGTGAGACAGAACTTGAGGAAAGTTCATTCTGCTCTGCACAAGAACACTCACTCCTGATCTCCATATTCTCTGAGAAAAAGAAGAATTCAATTGGCCATGCAACTTTAATTTGGAAGTTCACTGTGTTTTCATGCAATCTGTTCATTTCATTTTTATTGTTACATTTTACAGTTCTTATTAATTCTGTTCTGAATTACAGAATGACTTACAAAATGTTTCCATGGTTGATATAGCTTTAGATACCAGACAGACAATTCTAAAGATTGTGAACAATGGCAGATAACCATAATAAACTAGTACAGGATGTATTTCAAAAAATAAAAGAGGGTCTCAGAATCTTTACATAATTTAGTTTTTTTGTATCGTGTTCAATACAAAATCAGCAATAAATAAAACATGGCACGTTTTTGTAAGGGGGGTAGAGTTAACTGTAACGTCACTATTGTGAGTTTTGTTTGAATTGTAAAATAATAAAATAAAAATGATAAAGTCATTACGAAAAACATACAAAGTTTATATAACGTATTAAAGTGTTATGTAAACTCATCTTTTTCAATGAAACAACGTCAGCGGAACAAATACGCAAACTACACGCACTGGATACTAACTACGGCTAATGCGTAACCGTAGCGCTGACACGAGCCCCCTGAACACACACTGTGATTGGATAAGCATGGAAAAGAGCTGGCAAATGGTCTTAAGAGAACGAGTAAACAGAAGCAGCTGACTGATGTCATATGATGTGCTGGTTCACATTGCGCTGCAAAAATAAGGACGAGTTGCTTTAACGGCGCTCTTACATTTACTGTCACTTACAAAAAGAAGATTTAAAGACAGACCAATACAGGAGGGGTTTCTTAATATAGCAAAGGTAAGCAATTTTGATTTGCAAGCTGGGACACGTGAAAAGAACAAAAGATCGGGTATGATCCGAATTTCTCGCAAAGTTTTGTTGTTGTTATTGAACGTGTTTTATAGTCTCATAGTTTACACCGTACGACTAGAGCTCTGTTGAAAAACAGTATCGACATCTGTTACAGATTTATAGAAACAGGTTCACAATTACCCATTTCTAAAGGATTCATCCATTAAAGTCAGTAAACAGTTACTTTAGTCCTAAAAGCTTTTAGTGCGGCCAGGCAGTTAATATTAATTAAGCACTAAGCAAAGGCTTTTGTTTAATGGCCCGAACAGCCATCAACAGTTGTTATTGCTTTCCTTTATTTCCAGTTGTGTGTAGTCTGATTCATCAGTTTCTGTGGAGTTTCCTTTTTACACCATTTTGTGACCACAATTTGTGCGTGTCTGCAGTTTCCACAGAAATTCTCCCATGCTTATATTGCAATGGATGATTGACTGTTTAATGTTTCACATCTACATTGTTGCCATAATTTTGAAATGCCAAAGGTCTCGTTTGGACCATTAAAGCTGGTGTAAAGGTTTTTAACAAAACACACACACACACACACTGGTTTTCATGTTTTATAAGCTTGTTTCTTTATGGGGACCTAAAGATGTACTGGTAATACTATACTTGAGGGGACATTTGGATGTAGTGAATACCAGTACACATAAACACACACACACATAAAAACACTGATTTGTATCTATTCTGTGTTTAAATTTGACAGTGAGGTCACAAAATCATCAGGTATACCTAGAATATGTCTATACAAATATTTAAAATGAATAAACACTTTTTATTTATTTTTGAAGGAACAATGACAGTAGCAGTGCTGGAGCAGTATCGCCAGAGAATTCGGACTGAATTGGATAAAGTTGTGGATTTCTGGCTGAAATACTCCCATGACAATCAATATGGGTGAATTGAAATAATTTTTAACACATTTTGAATTTGCTTTCCTCATTATCCTAGTATGTTATTTAATTCAAATTTGTTTAGATATTTGCATGATATAACCCTAGTTAAGGTTTAAAAGCTCCTTTTAAATATTTGTTTCATTTCATTGACTTAGTGGGTTTTTTAACTGCCTTGGAAAAGATGGGAAGGTCTATGATGAGCTGAAATATGTCTGGTTGCAGGGAAGACAGGTGAGATCCTTTCAAGTTAATTACAGTAACCCATTGTTCTCCAGTGACAGATGTCTGATAATGTAATAAATCAGATGTTTCTCAAAGGTATGGATGTACAGCAGGTTATATCGTACAATGGATAGATATCACAGACCTGAGATTCTTGAGGCTGCTAAATTAGGTCTGTCTTGTTTTTTTTTGTATTACTTGGTTTTCATACATAAAATTATGCAGTCATCCTGTTATTTCACATGGTCTTGAATTTCAGGTGGGGCATTTCTGCAAAAGTTTGCTCGAGTTCAGGCTTCCAGTGGCCCGGGGAAATGTGCCTTCTGTCTAACAAGGGACGGTCAAGCAGTGAAGGTTCAAAGGACAATTTTCAGCGAGTGTTTTTATGTTATGGCCATGGATGAACTATCCAGGATTACACAAGACAAAGAGATGCAGGTAAATTAGGTAATTTTGTCAACTTAAAGGGTTCACTCAAAAATAAAAAATATAAATTTTTAAATTACTTTTTGATTTACTTGCTGTCATGTTGTTCCAAACCTCTATGACTTTATTTTTTTGTGGAAAACAAAAGGAGATTTTAGGCAGACTATTAGTGGCTGTCAGTCTCATTCTCTGTACAAATTCACTGTATGAGAAAAAAGAGCACCTTCCACATTCTGCAGAATTTTACTTCTATTGTTCCACAGAAGAAAAACTAAAACATGGATTCAGAACAACATGAGGATGACAGAATTTAATTTGTGGGGTAAACTATCCATTTAAACTGGGGAAAAATGTTGTCACATCATTCACATAAATCACTGATGTGTCATGTAGGTTGTTCTTTGAGATTGACATGCTTTTTCTATACCTTCTCCCTCTTCATCTTCAGATTTTAAATAGTTTACATTTTCATCATAATGGTAAATGATTTCATTTGGATGGGTTAATAAGTATCGTGGTGCTCTCCTTAGGCAGACGCAGAGAGCATGATGGATCAGTTGGTGCTCTGGGTCCGTGTCGATTCATATGGCCTTGGTCGCCCTCAACTTCCTGGTGATCAGCCTATCAACAGTATGGCAGTTCCCATGATGCTCTTGTGTCTGGTGGATCAGCTGACGGAAGGCAGAACCAAGGCTGCAGAAAAGTACAAAGACTTGAGTGACTGGTGTGTGGACCAGATACTACAGCATATACAGGTCAGCAAACACTGAGATCATGATATAAGCAAACATCTTGTAGCACCGTTAATACAATCACTATGATTTTTGCATAACTTAAAACATGATTAAAATGTAATTCTAAGGTGGTAATAACAAATGGTCCTGAATGGTAAAATGGTACATTTCTGTCATCTCAGAGAGATGGTAAAGCCATTTTAGAGAATGTCACATTGGATGGTAAGGAACTACCTGGCTGTCAAGGGCGAGTGCAGAACCCTGGTAAATAACCATTTTAAAAAGCAATAAAAGCCTTAACCCAGTGCCTACACAGATACCATCTCATCATAGATTCCTTACCACAATCTCATTTTAGGTCATGCATTGGAAGCCGGGTGGTTCTTGCTGCGGTATGCGCATGCACAAGGACATACACACCTTCAGAAGATTGCAGTGGAGAAGTTTATGGAGGTCCCATTCCACACCGGTTGGGACAAACAGCATGGTGGTCTCTTTTACTTCTTGGATGTTGATGGTCATTGTCCTACTCAGGTTAGATCAAACTAGCACTTTAGTGTCAACAAAGGTGTACAGATATTACACTAAAAGCTTATGTCTTCACAGGTCACAGGACTTATTTAACCTATTGCTGGTTAAAATGTAATGCACCCTGTGACTTTTAATTTATGTGAATTTTAGTGGCAAACCAAACCAAAACTCATGCACTTTAATAGTGCCGTATGTTGTTTGTATGTACAGTTAGAATGGAATATGAAGCTGTGGTGGCCTCACTGTGAAGCTTTGATTGCTTACCTGATGGCCTACAGTCACAGCAGAGAGCCCATGCTAATGGAGCGTTTCCAGCAGATCTATGACTACACATTCAGTCATGTAAGATATGCATTTCTGAGACACCATGTAATACCTGTGTTTGTATATATAGCTATATAACACAGTTTTGAGTTTATATACTTAAAAATTCATAGACTATTGTTTATCATCACAAAATAATGTAAATTAATAAATAATGTTCCTTTAAATTAAATGCTTAAGTTTTCTGATGAGGAAGACGGCGAGTGGTTTGGATATCTGAGTCGTCAGGGAGAAGTTGTGTTGGATTTTAAAGGAGGACCTTTTAAAGGTGAGTGGCAGAAGATTCACCATCAGCATCAAATTTAACATTAGCAAGTTTAATTTGTTACTATTATCGTACTACTATTATAACAAATGATACTATAATTTGCCATTCCTGACCACCTTAGTTTTAAGATAATTGCATTCTCAACATTGTATAGGGTTCTTCCATGTTCCCCGATGTCTCCACATGTGTGAGAAGCTTCTGGATGGTCTTCTTGAAGGACAGGTGTCCAGAACTTAACCAGCTGATTATTTTACAGCATATGCACTCCATGTCCTAGCCAGTCACAACAGATGTGAGAGGACGTGTCATGGATGTTCATACATTAATTACAAAGATTGGACTATTGCTGCCCTAGCTTGTCAATTCCTATTTCTACAGCATAAATCTTTACATTTTATTTGCAGTATGTTTATAATACTCTTATCACAGGTTCATATATTTTTCTTCATACAGAAGTATTGACATTCATACTTTTGCATGCCATTATTCTTAAGCCATTAATCTAGAATGTGAATGGACAAAGGGACCATAAAGCTTTTAAGATGAAAAGAGAAATTAAGGCCAGTACCTCTAACTACTAGTTTCAAGAACCTTAAAGCTGTCAGGTAGCCTATATCTACATATTTTTATATATATAGATTTTATATTTATAAAAATTAATAACAGCAAAAATAAAATAATTGTTTATAAAGTTAAATGCTCTTACTATAAACCACTCCACATTGATGATTGCCATGCTGCTGTTTTATGATTCTTTAATGATTTTTACATTGCCAGATTTTTAGTGGCTTGAACATATAAAGCTTAAATAAATGGACATTCCAGCTGCTCTAAATCGACGTCTACTGGTGTATATTTTGATGCTTTTCAGTTTAAAATCATCTGAGATTCAGTGACGGTTTCCTTGTCCTTTAGCTTGTGCATTTTATGGAAAGCTGATTACAATGGTTACTATAGTTGTGTCCTGCTCAACAGCACACTGGTAATTGCAGTGCTAACTACTAAACTAAAAAGTTTGTGAACTGCCACACTATCATGTCCCTATTTTAATAAAAAGAAATGAATAAACATCCTAAAACAATTCTAACTTTTTATTTTCTAACAAGAGTGAAAAGAAACAAAGGCAACTTTGAAATGAAAATGTTTATACACAAACTCACAACTATGCGTGTCTGCAATAGCAATAGCAATACCAAATAATAATAATAACAATAATAGAATTATTAGAATCCCAGCGACAAAAGATGGAGTTAAAGTGAGGTTTTGTAGTTCTGTGGAGGGAGGATAGATCAGACAGCTTGAAAGAAAACAGAAGCACAGAAAGAAAATTACAATGATAAAACAACTGAGGAAGAGAACAACTATGCAGTAACCTGTCTTAGGAAAGTAGCACCAAAACATAAATGCCTTGTTTTTCCATCACACTTTCAAAATATTGTACCAGTTTATTCACAATGTTGAGTCTCCCTGAACAAAATGCAAGACTCGGTACAAAAAGAATACATGTATTATCATGGCAGCAATGCCAAACTCTTGCTAAACATCCCCCCTCTGCCAGGCCAACAATTGTGTTGTGTGTGTGTATATACCTGGACCAATCATATTATGCAGCACATGGCATCTGACTGTGTTAAGCACAGTTTGGTACATTTATATTATAAAGACAGACATCTTTACTGCAGAGCAAAATCTCACCATATCCCCCAAAGATCATCAGAGCTCTGCACCCTGCATGATTGCACAGTTGATGACTCAGGTGTTAAGTCTAAAAAAAGAAAATTAAAGAAATTGGTGGGTGGGATTGGGGTGGCTTTAGAAAGGAGTGCAGTGGTTTAGTACGAAGTGGGGAGAGTCCATTAAATGGGTTGACAAGATGATAATGTGAGCTTATTGAGTCTGGCGAATGAGTCTGAGCCCTGCATCTATCTGTCTGATGATCCACCATCATGAGCCCGAGCACCTCACAGCTTCAGGAGAACATCACAACATCTGCAAGACAACAGAAGGTTACAGAACAAATGCCTCTGACAAAAATGTTCAAATAACATGACAACAACAGTTGGCTATATAAAATAACCAGTAATGACCGGTACAGTATAAACGGTAAAGTCTAGCAGGTTTATCACTGCTGACTCAATTGCTAAAACTAGTATACATTTAGCCTGGCAGAATATTTATATTCATAGGTGATGTAACATAAATAAAGGTATAAATATTTGTGATCTAAGCAAATATAATTTATATTGTATCAGCCCCGGGTTAACATAGGATTAATTACCTCTGTGTTCATTTCTAGGGGTTTGACAGGTCTTGTTTTCTTGCATTCAGAAGCTTCTGTGGATTTAGGTTCACCATCAACTTTTTGGTTCCTCCTCTTCCTCTTGGATTCTTTTGACCTACTGCCACGACCTGAGCTTCTCTGCTCCTGCAGCTCAATCTGGGACACATGGTACACAAATTAGTGTAAAGTGATTACCTTAAGAAGTAGCGCAGAAAAGGGCAGCAAGACAATTTCAGAACTTGCAGACTGGCTTCTCTTCTACATTGTATTAGCTGACAAACACAATATATTGTGCATTGTGCACATTTTTTTAAATCTAGCACTACCTCACAATATTCACGTTTTTTCTCGTGTGAATAATACGCTTGGTACCTTCAGAAAAAAGTTAAACCAATAATTATAATTAGTAATTATATGGTAAAACAGATTTTATGCCTGCTTGCTTCTGTCTTACTGATAAGGAAGCACAACTGGTCTTCACAGCATTTTTAGTAAAGCTCACATTCAATCTGACAATTCAAAATCTCCATCCCCTCACCTGTATGAGTGTGTACAGGGCATCATGGGCCCCCTCACCTGTACGTGTGTGTACAGAGCATCATGGGGCCCCTCACCTGTACGTGTGTGTACAGAGCATCATGGGCCCCCTCACCTGTACGTGTGTGTACAGAGCATCATGGGCCCCCTCACCTGTATGTGTGTGTACAGAGCATCATGGGCCCCCTCACCTGTACAGTGTGTGCAGAGCATCATGGGCTCCCTCACCTGTACGAGTGTGTGCAGGGCATCATGGGCCGGCTGCGATGCTGCCTGTAAGATCCGGTAAATTGTATGCGTCTGATCAAGCATGACCTCCAGCAGGTCTCCTTCCAGCTGAAGTTCCTCCAGCTGTGCTTTGGTGGATGAGGTCAGATCGATTACTGGTCCTTTAAGACATGGCACAAGTGACACCAAAGACTCCACCTCTGATGAGAGAAGAGGCCACAGGTAGAAAACTAGGTTAAAAGCAAGAAACTTATTTGAAGCATACTGATTACAGCTCATATCAGAGAGGCTGGTGACTGACAGAAAACTGACCTGTAACATCATTAATGCTTGACTTTCTTGCAATTCCATTCTCACAGCCAGACTACACAGGAGAAAAATAGTTTTGAAAACAAACACCACTGTCATACCATCATGCATGATGGCAGATAAGTATAGAGGATAGTAAATACTCATAGCAAACTAATCTGAGAAGATTAGAAGAGTCAGTCGAGGCACCCGCAGCTTTGTTTTTATTTTGTATAATGCTTTCTTTGCCCATAATATAATTAATATAATTTAAATAAAAAATTATATTGCATAATGTATTTAGTAAGCCTTTTCTTCAATTTCATACAATATCTAATTGATATGAAACCAAATTGGCTCAAGTCTTTATTATACAAATGTATACAAGTTTTTTTTATTTTGCAGTTTACCTACTTTTTTCCAAAACATTTATACCAGCACCTGCTCACCTGTATGCCATTACCAGCCTTCTCTTCACTCTTTTTTGGGGAGCCAACTTCCTCTGTCAGATCAATAACACTGTCTTCGGTTTCCTCTGAGTCAGACAACACAATTACAGCGTCACCATTGTATTTCTTTTTCTCCTCTTGTTTTTCCTCTTTTATACTGTGCACTTCATCCTTCACTTGTTGCAGTCTCTGTAGCGCCCTCTGCATTTCTGGAGTGTCTAGTGCATGTTTGGCTCGGCCCTGCCAGTTGATGGCTCTTTCTGTAAGACACTGTAACGCCTCGCCCTCAGGCAGACGCACAGGTAACTTTTGCAGCGCCACCAGCAGCGCTAGGATAGTTTCCAGCCGTGGTCGCCGGGATCGCTGGCACCGCGGACAAAGAAAACGTGTGTTCCAGTCCCACCAGCAGAGAGGGTGAGATAGATGCATGTCGGAGGAGCCCAGCAATGATGGAAAAGGCACGCAACCTCCATGGAACCAGTCTTTACAAAGGTGACAGCGGTGAAGCAATGGGTGGGGTGTGCCACCACATATGCACACTGATTGGCTAGAGGTAAGGGAATGGGAGGAGACACCATTCTGCAGCATAGGACTGTCTGAGTTAAGAGGTGTGTCTGTGTCCATGGAGTCACTTCTCCTTTCTGTTTTTCTGTCATGCTGGTCATCCCTAGATCCTTTTTCCAGGCCGGGTTTAGCTAAGTTGATTTGCTGGAGACGAAGGAGGGCCTCCTTCTCCAGTCGTTCCCCTTCTTTGAAAGCCATTACCTGGTAATGATGTCAAAGACTTTGTTATTCACTAGCTATGTTTCTGTCCAAGCTGCAAACTTTGAAGATTTTATTCTGATCTTGATGACTCTATCCAGCATTTTTAACTAATTTAAGCCCAACTACTCATTCAACCGATTCTCACCGTACAAAATATGTTGATATGAAATTTTTAACCACTGACAGAACCAACAGATAGGTTAAACAAGAGATTTCAGTTTGTGGGAACTCACAATAGCTCCTGGATCTCTGAGGTCCTGAGCAGTGAGACCTAACACATTCACATCAGAGTCCGCCTCTGTGTCTAATGAATTCTCCACCCTCTTCTTGCTCTTCTCCACACATGGACACAACACCTGCACACAACCATAGATCCCTTGACAGTTAAATAAAGTCCTTGCTTCATAAACTATTTTAAATGAAATCTAAGAAAGAATAATGCAGATTTTAGCCCTTGAAGACATCATAAGACATGATGAACAATCTCCTGACCTCCAGCAGACTATGCTGGCTGTTCTTCTTTAGGAAGGTTTTGCTGGCCTTCTCTCTCCAGGAGTGAGCACTGGCCACCTGCAGCTCCAGCTGCTTCAGCTCCTCCATCTTCACAGGCAGGTCCCGCCCGATGGCCACCAAACCCTCCAGATCATCCAGACATGGGTAATGCTCACCATTCTGCACAGAAAGAGAACACATTTAATGTAGCTCACTTTGCTTCTACATTTCTAGAGTTTTTGGTACATTGTGAATCATCCATTGTAAATCATCACACAGTTTAGTTTGTTTGGTTAATGTGAAGGCAGTCTTCTGAAATCCTGGAGTTTAGGGATTACTAATTTTTACCTGGATTTCCTCCAGGTCAGTCACCCAAGCCCGGGCTCGGCCCAGGCAGGCCTGCAGGGACAGAATATTAGGCAGCTGGACCGGTATTAACTGGGCCTCATTTACGATGGCCTCCAGCGTAGAAAGATGATGTTTCTGTCTGCTCATAGGGAGAAAGATTTAGAGTCGGACAGGACGACGATGGAGATTGGGGGATGAATCTGGATGCCGTGGCTTTAATTCACTTACCTGTCCTCCAGACATATCTGAGCCTTCTCTTCCCAGCGCTCTGCTATGGTCAGCAGCTCCTGCAGTTCTGCCATGGCAGTCTCCACCGAGACGCTCTGTGGTACATTACAGCCCGCCTCCATCAGGTTCCTCAGCACCACCAGAGTCACCTCACCCCCCTCCGGTCCTAATGTCCGCCTGACCTCTCCCAGCCAGCGACCCTGCTCCTGCAGTCCACTCAGGAGCTCACATGCTGGGGTGATCACCGGCAGAGAAGCTCCCTCCTCCAGCAGGGCCTGGATCTCTGTGGAGGCAGGCAGAGGAGAGTTCTGCTTCCACTCACCCTTGGTGCTGTTAACCAGAGACTGTGCACGGGAGTCAAACCCCTCAATCTTCTGCAACACAGCCTGGTGAAGAAGAGAGTGTGTCAATTAAATGTCCCTGCACTTATACAGATTTAGGTCCGTGGTTTAGCTTAACTGTCAGTGTAATTGTAGCTTAATTTTTTTAATCACACATTGTATTGTCAATTGTGCTGATTTGTTACAACCAAGTATGATGTAATAAAGTCTCCTCTTCCATGTTAATCTTAGGTTTTGCCATAACCTACTATGACCTTGATTTCAGTTAAATCATGTTATAGTGCCCATGTTATTGGGCTTTTAGCATGACAGTGTTAGCCTTATGGATATGGGAAACCAGTGTGCTTTAAAACATGGACATGTTGCATTTAAAAGATTTCCCTCACCCTTGCCAATGCAGATTTTCTCATCAGATTTTTCTGACCAATAAAATGGTAGCTGAGAGGTTGACTAAATGCTATTGGCAATTTTAAAAGAGGAAGGGCCACCTAATATGCTCCACCCTAACAAACAACAAAGCTGTGCATTTCAAGGCAGTTCCATTCTTCTCTCCCTCCTCACCTGCACCTCCTTTAGCTGTGTCATAACACAGGGTAGGTTCTGCATGGTATCCACCAGGTTTCTCAGCTCCTCCAGAGTCATTCTTCTGCTCTGACTACTGCTGAGGAGCTCTCCGCTGCTGCTCACGCACTTGTGTATGTCCGAGAGGACTGTGTTGAGACGCTGGAGCAGCTCATTATTGGGGAACTTTTTCTCAGCTGCCTCTGCTTTCAGAACCTCCAGATCTTTAATGCCTGAGAAGAGGATGAATCAGCACAGTCACACATCTGGGCATTTAGTTCATAATCATTTTTTCTATACTGTCTGAAGCTCAGTCTATGTAGGTATCAAAATGGAAGAAATATACAGACAGGATGTTGACTAGTCTACCAACATCAGACTTGCCAGAGATACTACTTGTCTGAAAGGGTTTTAGCTTTAAAGCGCTACTGCTAAAGCCATAAAAGCACTATTTATAACTCATTTACCACCTTCTTCAATTAACATCACGGTAATTATTGTGTTCTTGGATTTAGTCTGTTTTATTAGTAATTGTAGCCAATTACTTTTTTTTAGTAATTGCTGTACTATTGCTGTACAACAGCCTAAAACAAGGTTCTTTGGCTGTTGTCATATCTTTCTGTTGTGCAGCATCTCACACCACTGAGTGTTGCTTTAAGATGTCATATCAAAGGTGCCTCAGAGTCTGCATAATAGCCTCCTAACAGACATGTCTGTTGGTGGTCTGGATTGACACTAATTTTGGGGCTTCCATAAGACTTCTAAATTTAACTGACCAGACACACCAACAGCTTGTTTATTTTGAAAATACCTAGCACCTGTTTACAATTGCAGAGCATGTGATAGTTGCCAAAGCAAATGTTGTTACCTATTTTGTTGCCTTCCTCTTGCTCAAGGGCTTCCTTTACTCGGTTGGCCCAAGAATCAAAAGATTCAGCCCGAACTTTCAGCCTATGCAGCATGGCCAAGAGTTCATCCAGAGTGTAACGATACCTGCACAAAAAAAAAAAAATCAGACTTATTAATTTATAACAAGTACATACATGTTGACGTGAATACTGAATAGGGTGGTAAAGTACTGAGTTCTGGTTTACCTGAGGTAGAGTTTATCAGTGGAGCAGGAGCAGAGGTCCTGGGCATGGTACAGGCATACAAGGCGCTCTGTGCAGTTTGAGCAGGCCAGGGCAGACAGGAAGCAGGTGGTCTTACACTTGTCACACTGCCTCTCATCATCAGGCAGTAACTCAAAGGCCTCCCTTTCAGCTTCCTTTATGCCCTAACATGACATCACATGCCAATATACAGACAATTAGCATTCTCAGAGACTACATTATAAATTTGCATGTTTGTAGATAAATTTTTCCAGTCTAATAAAACAGGAAGTGCAACTAGACAATAATGCAAGCATTTCCTTATAAACAGCATCTTGTCCTTACTATATACAAGAAAATGACCTACTTTACTAACATGTTCGTGTTAGTAAAATGGAAATTTAGTTTGTTCACTGAACTACGTTACACTAACATCCCATTCACTGAGAGGCCCTAAAAGTCACTTGTAGGATTGTTAATTTTTAAAAACTGTTTTTTTCTGTTTCCTTACCATTTTACTTGACTTGTATTATAGTCTCCTTTTTAAAGTCCTACTCATCCTACTATAAAAATCTTTGCAGCCAATCACTAAATCATTGTTTAATCCCATCAGCTGCCACTCCCCTCCTGCAAACTCATTTTCCTTTCTTACTCTTTCCAGCAGGCTTTTGCGCAGTTTTCTCTCCTCCTGTACGATAATGAACATTTCCCTGTGTGTGGCGGCTGCCAGGTTCAGATCCAGCTTCTCTGGGCAGGCTGCCATCTTGCAGGTGAGCTCTTCGTGAGAGAACACACAGTAACGCCTCAGTCGTCGGTAATGCTCAATGCAAGACCGCCCCAGGGGCAGCTGATGCAGAGACAGAACGAGAGAGACCATCAGCTCTGGTAAATGTATGCTGCCCCAAACTAATTCCAGATCAGGAAAAATGCTTTATTTACCCAGTCTGCAGTGCAGAAGTTGACAGCTTCAGCAAAGTTATATCCCTGATTGAAACCGCTGTGATACGCTCGTGGAAAAGTGATGACAAACTCCCCAGCACACTGATTGGTCCGTACCACCTGTCATTCAAAGATTAATTAAAATCAAATGAGGTGTACACAGTCGAGAAGTGCTTTAAGGAACAATCAAATGAATTATTTTTTAATTTGCATTCCCTGCAAACTGCTACAGGCTTTCACAGTCTCTGTACTTTCAGAGAACAGAATAAAAAATTCAAACACATCCAAGATGAGTCAATTCTAGAATCAAAATGTAATTTGGCCAAAGGGCTTCTAAATAAAATTAGGGGTATAACAATATTCAAAAACGAACAGAAAAAACATGATACACGACCCACAGTACATTTGCTGCAGTACTCTCATGGTGTACCTGACCGTCCTTAAATGGCTTGGCTTATTTTTAAGAAAGAAGCAGTTCAATGATCTAACATTTCATAATGTGACGAGTACTAATGCGTTACACACCGGCACGCCGTGAGTCATCAGTATATTCGGGTTCATGATGGTGACCAGCTGGTGCAGCAGGTCTGGCTGGAACTCAAAGAGTTCAGGTGTGAGTTTCTTCATCACCTCCTCTAACTTCTCTGCGGCTGAACACGGCACACCGTACCATGTTTTGGGCTCACCCCTGAAACAGAATCACAATGTAAACCTTAATGTTATGGCACAAAGTAATGTGATATTATTGATCAAATCTGCATTCCATTCAAGAAAAATACTGCCTGCTTTGAAACAAAGGTGAAGTCTTCTATTTAAAGGTGTCAAACTTTTTGCCCCTAAGGTCCACTTAAAATGTTAATTAGTTTTTTTAACACAAAAACAATTTCATGACAATTTTCCACCCTCTCTGATCCTTAACAAACAAACATGCTACTGTGTTTTTTGGCTGCTGTGCCTTTAAGAAACACCCTGCCATAAGAAACCTGAGGATTTCAGATGTGCATTTTTGCAGCTTAATTTCAGAAGACATTCTTTACAACTCCAAGTAGTTTTAAGTTCTGAAAGCTACGGTATTATAAAGATCACAAAAATCTGAATCCTACATAACATGACCCTTTTAAGAAAAATACAGAAGTTGGGAGTGCAATATATTTACAGAAATGCTTTTTAATTACACTACTGCTTCTAAAGCAAACACCCCCACCAAACAAAACCCTTCTATGTATTACCAGTGTAAATAGTTTATGGAGTAACTCCAATGGTCCTCGATGTGCCAGCAGAAAGCAGAGAACACCATACCCACATACAGCCATGGCACTTTCATCCCAGAAATATCTGCATTGATGTGGCACAATACTGACTGCTCCAACACTGGCATAACATTCAGGTTCCAGCCGCTGCGGGCATATTCCTACAATGATAACAGGAAGAAGTTTGGACCACGTTTTTTCTAGCAAACCAAGATTGAAAGAGAATAAAGTAAGTGACCTCTTCCTCCTTTGATAAATGTCTCTTGCCGTTGTTGACGGGGAAACCACTACCGAATTCTTTAGAGTGAATGTCCGCGCCATATTCAACAGTTACATCCTCTTCAATACTACTAACCAACCTCCAGAACTCTTTCTCCACTAGCTCTGTGGGCACCATCTAAAACCCATACACAAACAAACATGAGCAAAGGACCTAATACACAGCCTTGATGTACTTTACTATGTATTACATAAGAGTTTAGCATCAACTGAGTGTCAATGGGCCCAATATTACTAAGTGTTTGTGGGGGTCCCAGGAGGGGTACTCACGTGGACAGGCATGTTGAAGTAGTCGGCTTTGAAAGTGTCGGCCATCTCGCCGAAGCTTTGTAACGTGTACTCCCGTGTAGCCTGCTCAAAACCAAATGCCTCTGCAGGCTTTTTACACTCCTACACAGAAAATATGTGCATTTAAGTATAACCTCTGTATAGAGAACTACAAGCCAATCCACACCAAAACACCATTTCAGTATTCATGCAGTACAAACAGTATACGTGCCTCACAAATTATACTGCATGTAACAATTTTTATGTTTTTAAATCCTCTTTAAATGTTTGTAATTAACCTTCTAACTGTAATATATTATGTAACCTAACAGGAAACAGAAATACCAACAATTTTCCTGATCTCTCTCACCTCTGCTACACATTTAGGACAGCGCCAATTGCCCTTGGGTGGGTCAGCGAGTGGAGGTATCAGACAAAACGTGTGGTAATTATCGTCGCAGCCGTCACAGAGCAGCAACTTCTCATCCTCGTCCCCACGTCCACACATCCGACATACAAATGAGTCCACCTGTCAGAGACTTCAGTTAGCATGTTTTTTTCCTGATGTTCACCTACAATGTTTGTTAAAGTTTCTTGCATCAACACCAGTCATAATTGAGTTTACCTGACCATTTACCATAATCTTTTTGTCTCTTAGCATTAAATGGGTTATTTTTGCTACTATACCTTTAAGACTTATATACAGAAAACACTTTCAGATTTTGCGATACTCTGTGCAAAACATGCCACTTGGATGTTGAAGATGGTTACCACGGAGTTGCTATGCAGTAGCTACGGTGGTTACTAGGGTGTTGCTAGTTGATTGCTTACTGGCCAAGTCGAAAGAGCCCACTATCAAAACCCTCATAATATAAAAATACAGACAACTGTGTTTTTTTCAAACTTACAAATTGTGGGTTATTGAGGTTGCGTCTGAGCCTCATAGTCATCTTAGTGCAGGGTTCGTCACTGGGGTCGTTATGGTCACCAATGCGACTTTTGTCATCATCAATGTCCTCCTTGACGATGAGGTTTGGGGGTGGTGGAGGAATGTCAGGATCCAGTTTTGTCACTGGCATGTCTCCAGGTTCCTCCTTAACAGATGCACACGTGGTGCTATCCCGCACAATCACCGTCTGTGGCACTGTCTGCTGCAGTTCGCCATCTGTAAATTCATCATGGAACATTCTAAACAACTGTAGCTCCTGGGTTAGTCTTCTGACCACCAAAACATACATCAAAATCACAGGCTCAAACCTTTCTTCCTTGTTTTGTCTCGAGGTACAAGACCAAGCCCCATCATTTTAGGTCCTGCCCCATAGATCTGCAGCTTCTTCAGCTCTGGGTTCTTCTCTATGTCTTCCTCTGTAGGCTCCGGCTGGTGGGTGGAAGTGAAAGTTGGTAAGAGAACTATGGGAATAAAGGTGACAATATTTCGGTACATGCAAACAGGCATCAAAGAACCTTCCTCTATCTATTGCTCATCCCTCAGATTTCAGGTAAAACCTGGTTTAGCACAGCACGTGACTTCTACTATAGTAAATAAAGCTTTTTCATCAGGGTGCCCTGACTGAGGCTAAAGTTCAAACTAGTATCTTTAAACTAGTATTTTTGCTCAGCTTATAATGCAAACAAGTTGGAGACCACCCTGATTTATCGACGCAAAGCTGAATGGCTGACCACCACTGGAGACAGTTAAGCAAGAGCCAGAATTCACTGTCATCAAGTGAAAGAATTATTCATCCATACACAGTACAATAATAACTGAAGGTGAGACTCATCTGTCATGAAATGGTCTACAACTAATAGGGCTGTTCGTAGTAGTAAAAATATACAGATTAAAAAAAACAGCTCTATATTTACAACTTTCTCCCAAAGTTTTTCTGCCAAAAAACACTTACCAAACAGCCATTGTTGCCAAACAGATTCAAAATGTTTAATGCAAGAAGTAAAAAACAGTTAAAAAAATGTTCAAAATTCAAAGACATGTTTTCCGTTAGTTTTACAAAAAATGAACATAGGGTAAAATATATGCACCTACATAACAATACATAGTAATAAGCTGCAAAATGTACATGCTACTGTTAGTTTAATAGATTTACAAAAATATATTTAAGTTACCAAATGTACATCAGACATTCCTCAAACATACATACTGATGAAATAAAAAGTGCCAAAAGTGTGTAATTTACATCACCAGCAAATTTATTAAAAGTATTCAATATATCGCCCAGCCCTAACTGTTAAACAAATGCAGAAGCAAGGAATCTGGGATATAAGCATTATGCTCAAATTAATGTTTGTCAAACACATCAACCAACAATGGAAGCAGAATGATTCTTTATGTTCCATTCTTGAAACCTGTTATTCTGAAAAGGTTTTTGCAGCATTATTGACAACTGACTTTTTATGTGCAACAAAATAAACACAGAGAACAGTATGAACCAGCCATCAAGAAAACAGCAGAAGTAAACAACATAATACAGCATATCATATATTAGTAAGCAAAGAGGAGCCCAAAAAGGGGCAATCACATCCACCACCAAAGAGGAAATGCAAGCAAACCAGCATTGCTAAACATGTGTCAAGGCAAGCAAAGTGAAGTGTATTAGATGACTGAAAGACACTAAGGAATGTAGGATGAGTGCACAAAGAGAGATGAAAAACAGGCTTGATCCTCCTACTAGTAATTAGATACCCAACGAAATGTGAACAAAAGTAAGAGGTCGAACGAGGGTCTGACAGAGCACAATGTTAGCAAAAGCGCAAGAAAGATAGTGAGGGATACGGGGAAGAGGAAATAAACCAGAGAAGTCGAGAGAGCAAGAGCGAGGCAGTACCGAGGAGATGTGTTGAGAACCAGTTGTAAGAGGGTGGAGAGTTGGATCCTCTGGACCCTGCATGGGGAGACAACAACCATAACAAAATGGATTCTAGAGAGACATGGGGGTAAATAAACAACCATGTACGACAGAAAGTCAAAATCAGGCCACCTTTGCAATGTAAAGACAGCTTTATTGAACACACATATAAGAGACAATTCACCCAAATGTAAATTCTGTCATCAATTACTCACTATCATGTTGTTCTAAACCTGTATGACTTTCTCTCTTCTATAAAACACAACAGTTCATCACTTTTATCATGTGGAAAAGAGTAGCTTTTCCTGGGAAGTCTGGGTTTGGAACTGCATCAGGGTGAGGAAATGACAGAATAATTTTAGGCTGGGAACCCTGACCAGCCTTTCATCATTTATGTCTTTATGAAAAAATAACAATTGCTTAATTACAATCGTTGTAGTAACATGTAAACATACGATACCGTTTATCTGCACTACAAATATGAAACTTTGAAATTAGTTTGAATAGTAAACTAAACTGTAGTTGTTCAGAGAGTGGTAGAAGCATTAAAGTTTTTTTTTAAAGGTCAGTGAATGCTACAAATAAAGAATTAATGTCTGATGCTGAAGACACATTAGTTTGATTTATTATCATTAATGTTATGAATCCATTGACCAAGCTAATGGGCAGCCAAATTAAACAACCAAACACCTGCAAAATAAACACTGGGAAACTGCGGCAATAACAGGATGGCTTGGGATGAGAATGGCACTAACATGCTATAGACATTTTAGGTTATGACCAATGGTCTTAAAGAGACAAAGCGCTCTAACAATGTACATATGAAAATGCCGAGACAGAGACAGACAGACAAAAATACAGAAGGATGAGGAAAAGCTGCAAACAATACTTTGTTTGTACAGCACAGGGAGCAAAGCATGCTGGGAAGTGCCTTGAGAGCATGGGCAGAGCTGACTGTCTACAAGTGCTTGCACACATCTCAGAAAAACAGACAAAGTACATATTTGAATGGATCCATTAAACTCTGGAGTTAAACATCTCTTTAAAGTAAAGACAAAAAGTCATCAGTCTGCAATTATTAAGATTAATAAAAGGAAACATTGTGTTTGATTAAACTTTACTTAAAAGTAAAATTATTGTTTAAATGTTGCAAGGAAGAAAAAAACTGTTGATCTACAGATCATACTGTAAATTATGACAAAGTATACATTCATTTAAACAAAACTGACAAACAATATAGATATATATTATAATATAGATCATGCTTTGATTTAAAATGCAATGTTTTGATGTACACTGGCATTTCTTGATTAATAAAATAAAGACAAAATTTAATAAAGTCCCAAACATGTACACAGCATTATAATTAAGTCCTATCATAAGGTCAAAAATGTCACTCACCTCAGACTGAAGGCGATTAGCTCGTCTTCCATAAGTGCTCATCTTGGAAGGCTGCACCGATTGGCGTAGAGGAATGGAGTGGGGTTTGTATTCCTTATCTACGTCTTCACTTTCGTATGGCCTGGGCTTACATGGCTGAACACACAAACACACACACAAACACACACACAAACACACACACAAACACACACACAAACACACACACAAACACACACACAAACACACACACAAACACAAACACACACACACAAACACACACACAAACACACACACACAAACAAACACACACAAACAAACACACACAAACAAACACACACACACAAACACACACAAACAAACACACACACAAACACACACACACAAACACACACACACAAACAAACACACACACACAAACACACACACACAAACACACACACACAAACACACACACACAAACACACACACACAAAACACACACACACACACACACACACACACACAAACACACACACACACAAACACACACACACACAAACACACACACACACAAACACACACACACACACAAACACACACACACACAAACACACACACACACAAACACACACACACACACAAACACACACACACACAAACACACACACACACACACACACACACACACACACACACACACACACACACACACACACACACACACACACACACACACAAACACACACACACACAAACAAACACACACACACAAACAAACACACACAAACACACACACACACCTTAAAACTCACAAAGAGGGCTGCAGCACTGTATTTGCTGTTAAATTCACTTCTGCTATTGTCTTTCAGAAATACAGGAGGTGTTAGCTGATGTCATTTCATATACTGTAATTCAGTAATTTAACTTAATCAAATAATTCTCACAGTAAAAAAACCGAAGACCATGATAAACTGCAAAATGACATCTGATTTAAAGTTTGTTTGTTTGTTTGTTTCCCTCCAAAATGTTTTGAGAGTGAATAGTAACATCTACATTCCATCAAATTCTGATTAATCTCTGAATTGCTTGCCCATGCAAATGGAATCAACTGTTATATTATAGAAAATAGGTAGACATTTAAAAAAAAACCTTTAACAGAAGATCAAACAAAGCACTGTACCGGTAAACTGGCTCCAGACTGGAACAACTCAAACGGATATACGATTCTCTCATAGTGTGACCTCAGGAGAGAGCCAATGTTTTTGCCAGGAGGATAACCGAGTTTTTGCGCCACGCGCGCCCACCTTCTCTCCTTACTGACTGCCTCAAAGCCTCCCTCCTCTGTGACAATCTAGCACACAGAACATACAAAACATAGGTCTTGGACCATGGAACATTTTCTACAGATAACTCTATATTAAACCATTCTAAAAATGCTGCAATATTACCTTAGCCAAACTGAACAGATCTAGAATACGTCGCTCTATATTGGGGATCTTCAGGGAGGATCCCTGGATCTCCCAGAACTTGGCAATTCTGTCCAGATAATTTAGCTTCACTCGTGTCTCAGCCTGAAAATAAACAGATGCGTTACGCTGCTTTGTTAACATATGGGGTGGGTGAAGAGACAAGTGGGTGAAGATCTGACCTCCAGCTCATTGAGCCTTTGAATACGTGGTGTGAAATGGAAATTGTCAACCTCCACAGCAAATGGAGGCTGCCAGTCCTGTTACAGGAGAGAACAAGACAAAAGGTCATTTACAAAATCTAAACATCATCACAAAACCAGTTTAGAATAAAACTTTATGAAAGATAGACAACTGTCATTTAAAAAAAACTGAGAAGATTACAGGGGGCGGGCGAATCTTGCATATTCCTGACTTTTCTGCTATTGGACGGATTTTGGCGATATATCCCAGTGGATCAGCGAACTCCTCCCATGACGGTTCAAACACTGGACATTCTGGTGGTGGAACAAACTCCTCCCCTCCATCCATTGCTCTGAATGCAAACAAAGTTAAAACACAATATATGGTTTAATTTACATAAAAATAATATACTAAAGGCCCATTCACACCAAATACAATAATGATAACTACTATGAAGGTCTAAAAAAAGTTTAATGAAACAGTGGAGTCCACACCACAACTATAATGATACAGAGGAACGATACTGTTGGGATCACTTTTACTGTGATTGTTCATCAGCTGATGAACAATCATTTTGTGTCATTTTGTGACTACAAACTTCAGCGTGTATTCTTAGAATAGCATTACATTACATTATTAATGTCAACACCAATGGACGATAAAGTCATCGTTCTTGGTGTAAACGTACCTTAAAACATCTCTGTTGACAGGATATAAAATTATATTGGCCATCATTCATAAAACACAAGCAGAATCCATTTATGTGAAACTGTTCATAAAACCTTTTGTTGCATGAATGAGGGCAACTATCATCATTTATTCTTTTGGCTATTTACAGCAATTGTAATTGTTAAAAAAATGTAGTTCATTCCTTTTGTGGTAATTCATGGTTAATAAACATTTACATGATCAAACGACACTATCATTCACAAATAAATTTGACACATGAAATAAAAGTTCACCACACCACTGCCAAATTTACACAGCAGACAGACACAAAAGCATGTTTAAAAAAAAAAATCAAACTTCTAACAAATATGGTGGAACAGGCCCTGACCAGACATTCACCAAACTAAAAAAACATTTAGTAGACAAAGAAGTCTCCTGCCTCAAGCACTTTTGACAAGAGAGACACAACAGCAATGCATGTTCTGTTCACCTAAATCCATTTGCAATTTTAACTCATTTCAGTTCATTCTAGCTTTCCTATTAAGGCTTACTATTCTTGGAACATGTCAGTGTGATACTACAGATATTGTGGCTCCTGTTTGACAAACTGCTTCTGATGCACCTCATTTCTAAGTCAATTTAAATCAAAGCATCCGCTACATGCCTAAATGTTAATGTAATGTAAAGTATCATATCCTTGTTACCTTCAGAAACCCCCTGCCTTTGACTTTGTCTTCCTCTGTCTCAATCCACACAGAAAATGAAGAGTGTGTCAAATATGTTCATTTAGGCCTTGTCTGAAAAATACAAATAACCATAACGATATAAATACCGACTTAGGGTAATTAAAAATAACCAACTACACTGCAGAAAATATCTTACATGACGCGATTTTAACATGCTATGCTAATTTTATGCTACTATAACAACTATTGTAGTGGTTTGTGGTATCGTCCATTTTAACACGAAAACCGCAACAAAAAACGACCACGTGACGACTTTGTAAACATTATTTCCCAAGCGTTTACATATACTATAGTTTTTGGCTAATCTGCGTTGACGTAGTAGTATGCACATAAATAATAAACAATAGCCTGTTCAATCAAAAAATGTAAAATGTCTTGGATTTAGATAATTCAACCATTATCCAAACAGAGGGATGATGTTTTGATTTATGAACTACAAATAACCCGGAAACTGTTTATTTACTCCGCAGACGCTCGTGAGATCACATAAAACTAACACTGGATCAGACTGGTTTTAAATCAACGATCAGTATTGCGAAATTAATTATATCATTGAATGGTGACAGGTTGTGCCTCCAAACTAGTCTGCAACCGACCTAGAGCAATCCGACAACTGACACTAATAATACAGAGAAACAGCAATCAAAACACGTATGAACCTCACCATGTTTAAGATACAGCCATAATCCCAAACTTCCTGTAGCTTTAGCTTGCTAACCTTCCTAAATTCGCCGTTAAGCCAATGAAAACTTTCGCACACGCTAAACTAGTGAAGAGACAACCAAAATATCGTAAAGTGACTCTTTTAAGAACGATTCGTGAAAATGATGTGCACTGGGGACGTACTCTGAAGATGATTTAATAAAAGCAGCTGGTTAGCTGTCCGTCTAATAGTCAAAACAATAAAGCCTCGCCATCCGTGTCAGCAAACTCACATAACAAATCCAACATCAAAACCACAACAAACCTCAAAAAATGTAACATTTTAACAAATTAAACCGTTTTCACAGCAACAATGGGGCTTAAATCTAGAGAACTTATGAAAATAAACTTCCACAAGAAGTAAGGATACTGTATTTGTCTGAAATTGCAGGTAAATGGTGTGGCATTTAAATTGATCTACTCGACTAAACCTGCTGGAACAGACATAGTTTCACTAATAAACACACATTCAGCCACCAGCAACCAGATCAGGCTGAATCTGAGCTCTACAATCTTACATTTGTGTACTTTGTGTGAGTTCTTCAAGCACTCTGTTCTTCGGTGTCGCCTCGGAGTGATTAATGAACCGGGTGCTTTACTATTGGTGTTTTTCGGTGTCTTTTATGTCGATCACAGGGTCTATTGTTCGGTAGAGGGTCAATCTCTGGGTGGCAGTGGCTCTGTGGCCTCCTCTATCAGCCCATCCCAGCGCACACACGTACACATACACACTCTCTCGGTCGACTGTATGGAAGATAATCGTGGAGATCCTCTTTTTACCGGCTTCCAAACGTCCCGTGCAAGTCGACGTTTCCTTTATAATAACCGTTATCGTCAGCGCACACACAATTTACGTTATCCCCGTGTTATTTTCCTCGTCACCTATCCCCCGTTCATCTTGTCTGAACTACACGCCATCTTGGTTTCATCACGACCTAAGCACAACTCTCTCAAGATCCATTGATCTCGGTTGGGAAAACATGCACTTGACTGGAGGCGAGAACTGTCACATCCATCCACGCTTCTCGTTACATGTAAAGTAGTCCCCAGACTCGTTCGCTTTTAATATCACCTAAAACACGCGATTATCCGTCACATAACAGCGAACATCTGCTAATTGTATGCGCATGTTGGAAGCAGACCATACACCGTGTAATGTCGAACTGGGTGTAGTTGTACCAGCGATGCAGGTAGATGAGCGGACGTGACGCGGAGTGATATTTCACCTCTTCCTTGAACAAGTAGTTCCAGTGGGTAAAATTTGCGCAGACGAGGTCAGCGCTGTGTGCAAAAAACAAAATGGGTAGCGACAACTAGTGGCAAAACATGATAAAAACTCATTAATATAGAAATTAAAGTCATGGAAACCGCATTCAACATTTCTGAGAAAAGACACATAACCCCAAGTTTATTTTCCATTGCCAGGACACTGTATATTTTTATTCATAATATTCATAATATTAGGCAATAAATATTCACATTTCTCCGAATTTAGTTATTTTCATATGATTTCTGTACACAAATAAGATGACTTTATATACCTTTTAAAAATTACCTTTCAATCTGTTTTGACATACACACTTGTTCAAGTTTACAGATAAAATTATCTGTATGATTAATCTTGTATGATTAAAATAAATATGCAATAATTGTCTACACTTAATGCATTCTCTACACACACACACACACACACACACACACACACACACACCTTTTTAATACAGTTTTCCCCATTCCATTGTCAATATTAATTCGTAATCATACCATGATAGTCATGGCATGACATGTACAGTTTGTTTATACAGAGCTTAGTAAATACAGACATACTCATGCAATACATTTCACAGAGAGCAGACAGACATTTAATGAAAATGATTATGGTAATCTTGGAATAAAGTAAATGCATGGAATAAAATAAATGCAGTTAATATTGATCTTTATAATTCTCATCATGGCACTGGGTTATTCCTCTGTACAGTTCTGTGCTGAGAAGGTATTTACCATATAGAGAAATTATAAATGCAAACCTTTTGTCTGTCTGCATTGTTATGGATTAATAGACTAAAATAGCTTAAAATATTTTGTCAGCAGGTGCATGAAGTTTCAATAAGGTTAAAAAGGGCACACATCTCACACTCCACATTTTAGCATCACATCAAGACATCTGTTTTAAGCCCAGTCCAAAAAATTTATAACAACACCGATATTGCATTATGCATCCACACAGACATAAACTTTAAGCACTACTTACACTAAGACCTTGCTTAAGGCTAAATAATCTTAATTTATCATTCAGGTAAACTTAAGTCTTTGTATTAACACATTAATTGTATCTGAATTCCTCTTATTTCTCTTTATCCAGACTGAGAGAAAAGAGAAAGGTTTTGGAACACTGAAGTGTGGCATTGTGTTTAACAGAATTTTTAACACATATTTGTTTGCCCAAACAAAATCTGCTGCACACAAAAAGCTAAATCAAAAACCTCATTGTTGGTACACAACCTCTGCTTATAAAAGTTTAAATTATACCCATACAACATCTCCACATTCAAGGACACTTTTAAAGACAAGTGTGTTTGTCTATAAAAATCATCATTAACAATAAAACATTCCTGACACTCTACTACTGAATGTCAAAGAATGAGAAAATGTTTCTATTTACAAGTATCTTATGTTGTCAAATTTATAACATCTGTAATTTCATAACATAACAGAATAATAGTTGTATTCATTAAAATTCAAATTCATAGCAAACATTCATATAACAGCATAGAATATAATCAAAAACAGAGTGAAAAGATTGGCAGTAATAATGTAAGGACCCAACTAAAACACGGCATTTACAGACATGTCAAATATGTGACAAATTAGCAAATAGCAATAAAAAGAGCAAACTAAAAATAAATTGTGGAATGTTTCCTTCATACATCTGTCACTAGCCCTCATATGCAAAAATATTCAGATAAAGATTGATAAAGTGTAATGTGTATAATAGAGACAAAAATGTTATGATTTTCAAAAAAACAAATTTAAAAGTGCGTGAATTCTTAATTTTTACATTCTGGGCCTTGACAACTTTATAGACTAGAAATAATTATGAATAAATAACTACAATAAATAAATAATTATGATATGGATGTCAATGAAGGTCACCATTTGCCTCCATTTATTATGTTGGGGATGAACTTCACTGTCATTTCATTCAAGCCCTTTGGGTTTCCGACAGATTTAAACACACATTTACTATACTGAAGAAAACTTTGCTGCCTTAAATTTTTATGTTTAATCAACTTGGCTATACAAGTCATTTCAACTTAATATTTAAAATCCTGACTGGTATAACTTAAAAAAATAGGTTAAGCAATTTTCTTATGTTACCTCAACAAGAGTAAGTTGAAATGACTTGACCAAATGACCAAAATGATTAAACTTAAAAACTTAAGGCAGTACATTTTTTTTACAGTGTAGTAATTCAAATCGCTGGATATTTGTAAATTAGCACAGAGTAAGGTTAAGGAACAATTTTAAGCAAAAACAATACCTCCTGTTCAACAGTTAACAAACAAGCTTGTTACATATCAAATATTAAAATTAGCTTATTGTCCTTTCTCATCTGTGAATTTAGGCTCCTTTTTGAAACCTGGTTTTAACATGGTGCAGGTATAAACACCACGTTTATAGAAATAATGCTTAATACTGTTGCTGATTGTTTCTAGGTGTATTATTTTGTGTTGTACTTCATATCATTTTATATACAATGCTAATAATTCTGATAACATTAATGCTAGATGATTATAAACAGCTCATTCACATACTGTACGATACTTTTTTCACAGCTGTCAATTATCAACGGTACCAGACGTCAATATTGGCATACTTCAAAAATTCCAATCATAGTGGGTGTAAAGTATTTGCTTTGCAAGTTTATCCTTTGTAACACTCATACATTTTTACATTATGTATACAAAAAGCAAAGCAATGGAAATTTTAAAATTCCTTAGTAAACAGAAGCTGGACGTCAATTTCTTGAAAAGATTATTGCATCTTTGCGATTGCCCTCGACTAATGCTTAATGCATTTCTGGAATGTATAAATAAATCATTGAACTTGTACTGTGCTTTGATGTTCATGCCCAGCAGAATATATGAAGTACAGATTCATCTGTATGCTCTCTGGTCTTCACATTTTCTGGACAGATTGCCAGCTCAAGCACCTGATTCATCATGCCTGCTCATACCTGCAATCATGTATGTGCTATGCAAACATTTTCCTTTAACTTTATGGCTATAAGAAATTGAAACAATACTGTAGACACTTTATTTAAGTTAGAGTCTGTTTGTGTGTGTGTATATCTTTGTAATCCTTATGCATGCTTTAGTATTATAGGTTATTCTGTGTCTAAATATGTGATTTATGTAGTAAGGATTTTGTTTGGCTGTATTGCCAAATCAATTACATCTACATTAGACCTAAAAGCAAGTGTCCTAAGTGTGTCTCTTTATTGTTTTTTAGTTTATATCCCACAGCACTACTTGAGAGTCTCAAACTTGTGTGTATCAAACTATCTATATGCTTTTGATGTTATCACGCAATATACTACACCTCCAAGCGTGTTTGCCACGTTTGCCTTTTCACACTTGTGGAAACCGCAGGTGAAAGTAACAGAGTCTTAGCAGGCTGCGTTTCTTTTTGCCACCAGTGTTGTTGTCTGCTTTTGCCCTGCCGCCTGCCTCCTCCACCCTCGCAGCGGTCCCTCCTCCAACCACCAAAGGTCCCTTCAGCGACCCCCAGCCTCGCGACTTCCCCTGGATCACACTACTGTGCTGATCCTGTTGGTAGGTTTGGATTTGGCGCGTTCGACTGTACCTGTCCCCCCAGGTCCGGCTCCAGTCTGGGCCGACGAGGGCCCTTGCTGACCCCCGGCTTGTGAAGGGGGGCCTTGGTGCTGGGGGGGGAGAGGGGAGAGAGGCATAAGAGGGGTAAGGGGGGAGGAAGGGGGGGGTAAAGGGGAGTGGGGGGGGGGAGGGGGGATGGAGGACAACGGAGGATACTGGGGCAGATACTGGCCGGCCGGCGGCCCGTGGTGGGCAGTGGCGGACGCGGAGGCTGGAGGCGGCTGAGTGGGAGCAGGGAAAGGCGGAGGAGGAGGGCTGGCGAAGACGAAGTGAGGTTGGTGCACGGGGTGGGAGGCTGGGTGGGGCGTGTGGACGTGCACAGGGTGGGTGTGGGAATGTGTGTGTGGGTGCGAGTACGACAGCGTGAGAGGGGGCTTGGTGACGGCGCCCCCTCTGGCTGAGTGTGTGGGCTGTGTGTGGAACAGTGCAAACTGCGGGTGAGGGGAGAGTGGGGAGAGAGGAGAAAGGGGGGGAGGGTGGGCAGAGCCCATGTTGCCCATGCTCCCGTAGCGACCCTGCAAAGTATGCTGGGAGATTGGCTCGTACTGGGAGGGCGCGGAGGGGTTGGGGAGCGGTCGACGTGGCAAGGTAACCCGCTGAAGTGTGTGATGCACCTGACCAGACGCTGGCACAGTCTGAGTGTGGTAGCGATGGTGGTGGTAGTATGGGGGTGGAGGTTGCCCACTGACGCTGTTGCTGGTAGTGTGGCAGTACTGGGCGTGCAGGGCTTGTATCTTGGAGGGTACCCCTCCCTCTGCCGGACCCAGGGAGGATGGGGAAAGAGGTGGCGGCCCTCCTGTAGTCGGCGGAGCCACAGGGGCGGGGTAAGGTGGCCCCGGGGGGATAATAGGACCCGGGGCTTTGGCTCGTTTGCCCCCAAACAGGGAACCCAGGAAGGAACTTGTGTTGTTGTTGTTCCCAGTGCCCATTCCAGTCACTCCTCTCTCGCTGCTGCTGGAGACTGGCCCAGCGCCAGTCACCGCAGGTGTGTGTTGCTGCCCCGGCCCACCCCCCACCCCCACTCCGGGGCTCAGGATGGGGCGGTGAGGCCGGTAGTCTTCTGCTCCATAACACCCTGGAAGCACAGTGGCTACTGGGTAACGCTGGTGAGGCTGTGGACTGCTAATGATGGAACCCTAAGACAAAGAGAGTGGGGGAAAGGAGGAAAGAGAGAAGAGCACGGGGCAAAGGAGGATTTGGGGTACAAAGAGATCAGAACCAGGAGGAGAATTATGGGCATGGGAATGTGGGCAATCAACAGGATTGGAGGATTAGAGAGAAGGAGGGGAAAATATAGCAAAAGGATACAGAGAGAACAGTGATTTTGTTGGATGGGGAGGAAAAACAAGGGTGAGTTGATTAGGGTAATGTAACAACATTCTTTCAGCATGTTCATTTATATGTACTGTACATCAGGACATAAACACGAGTCCAACTTTTATATTACAAGTCCCTAATACTAATGCATTCCAGTTATATTCAGCAATATTAATAACCTCAAAATAGGAAATTATTCATGTTGTGTGTAAACCTGTGCTTACAGAAAATTATAATTTTACCAGTTAAATGGTTTTCATTGTCTATTTATTTAAAAATGGTATTCAATATCTGCTTTCAATGTGATGTTATGTATGAGGTTGAAAAATGATTACATTTTAATAAAAAAATTACAAAAACCAAAATTTGTTCTTTTTATATTTAAAATATCAAAGGGGGCCATTTTAATCTGATGTTTACATATATTTATGAAGGGACATCTAATATAAAGTGGAACTCAGTATAAGAATAACATAACTGTTATCACGCAATCACTTGCATGCATAATATTTTGCAAACAAAACATCCGAACAACCACATTCAAAACCATAATACATAATATTAATACATTTTAGGAAACTATAAATACATAATCACTACATAATGAAACTATAAAATTATGACACTAGTGCACTAAAATAGTTAAAGAAATTCACATGTAGTTCACAATATTCTACAGATGGTCTACAGAGTATCAATCCCATGCAGAATTTATTCCAGGGCAAAGGGATATGTTCAGGTTTAGATAACCCAGAATAAATCCTAAGATATTCTGTGACATCTTGATTACAAATCATCACAGGCATTTCTCTCTGCATTATCAATACTCATATTATTATTTTATCATTTCAGTGCATGTGTACATTAACATTCCACAGACCACACATGATCAGAGGGACACAGGATGCACACACATGGCTTTGTGTCTATGGTCAGGACACATGCATGATGGCTCCATGTTCTGTGGATGTTCCAGGCAGACATGCTGGTGGTTTGGGATTGGGACTAAAGCTAAAGATACAGACCTCTGCTTCACTCAGACTTACTTCCATTGTACTGTCAAGGGAACCAACGCTGTTTCTGCGGCCACGTTTCCCTGTTACCCAGTTATAACATGACAATCACAATGTGTGAGTGAACATGCGAGTAAGTGGGTGTGAATTAAACGCAGTCAACTTTTAATATACATTTCTTTTTTGATGTATTTTAAAGCTCACATTTAGATCATTTAGTTCACCCTTTTATAAATAGTTTTTCACCCTTATGTCGGCCCAAATCCGTTTATTTTATTCTTCTGACTGTCAAGATCCAATGGCATACAAGATCCAATGGCAATGACGTTTTTTAAAGGATTTTCATTTTTTGGTGAAATACCTGTTACCTAACATTCTATATGTATGTTAAATACACATTAAATACATGTCTTCCAATGTAGTATTGGTGTTTATTGTAGTATGAGTTAAATTATTGCAGCTTATTTGGTTGTGTAGAAAGCGGCCAGCTAAGCAGCTATATTATGATTACAAACTATAAACCATGGTCATCGCCTCGAGAGTGAAATGAATAACAAAATGACATAATGCAAAGAAATGCAGTGTTATAAAATTTTCAAACATCTGTGAGGGTAGCTGCCTGTGTATGTGTCTAAATTTTTCTGTATACAAATTAGCTGTTTGTTACATGTATGCATGTATGTATTTGTCTCACCTGATTCAGACAGGTCCCTCAGTGAGGAGCTGAGAGCCGTACGTTTGAGGCCTTCTCCTGGTGAATAATTGTCATCCAGACTAGGTCCACCCATAGTGCCATTCACCACTTCATTCTTGACCCCACCCACTCCACCTCCCATAATGCTGTTGGTGAGCAGGCTTGGCCGCATTACACCTTTCTGTTTTTCCAACTCAGCTGCAGGTGGAGAGGGAAGCATGGAGAAGGCAACATTAGAGAAGTTTATAGAGTAACACATCATGTTCATGTGGCACTCAAGTGTCACCAGATAAAACTGCACAATATTACAATTCATATATTGAGACAATAATGTTGAGTTGGGATGGTTATAAAGCTCAAACAAACAGAGCAACATTTTGAACACAAGGCCAATAAAATCAACCAACTAATAGTTTACTTTTAGTTGTTTCTGCATAGTAATATGGGAAAGGAGAAAGTATTTTAACATTGCAAAAATGTATCTTTTTATGGTCATGGCTGGTTGAGGCACAATTTTCAAATGGGGTAATTGTAGTAAGTATAACTATAATAAGTCAATGTTAAAGTAAACCATGGGTAGAGGAACAGAATGCGTAGTTTATTGGCAAGAGCAGCAGGGGGCACTGTACTTACACTCCACTCTGTATTTCTCCATTTCCTGCACTTCAGCAATGCTCTCCCTAAGATCACTGACAAACCGTGTGCGGTCCTGTTGACTGGGGGCTGTGAACACAATCAACACTTTGCGCTCACCACCTGGGATTGCCGACGTTAGTCTGATACCATGTGGATAGTCTAGGGCAAAAATAATTTAGTTAGTTATGATATTGTACATCTTTCTGTTTCAGGATATTTTGAGATAGTTTAAATGTGCACCTACTTGGATTACTTTTAATTAGATAAACAATAAAATTAACGAAATCAATGAAATCTTACAAGAGTTCTGGAACATGTGAACCTGCATCTCCACCAGTGGGAAGGATTGTCTGAAACTGTATGTCACAGAGGTTTTCTTCCTCTGAAAGATCTTTGTAACCTTAAAATATAATAACAAAGAAAATTAACCATGAAGTAGCTCTAAAGAACATCTACTAAGAAATGTTTTGACAGTGGAGATTGACAGTGTTACCACAATCAGATCATTGAAGAGAAAGACCTCCCTCTGGTGGACTCCAGATCTTTGGGGACGGTTGGGGTCTGGGACTTCATAAAGCTGACAGCAGCAAACCAGCCTGCGATGGGGCAGGGACAGAACCTACACAGACAGCAGATGTTTACATGGAACATAGAACTTCATTACAAACAGTTATTAAAATTCTGATAGACAAAAGGAAGTTTCAAAGTAATAAATCAGATTTCAAAGTTTCATACTGATACAAAAAAAATTTATAATTTAAAAAACCCTCAGTAGTACTCACAGGTTTCTTGCCCACTATGACTCTCTCCACAGCTTGGACCTGAGAAACATGGTCATCATTGGTCCTCAGTTCCCACTTCTGAATACGCTGGTAGATTCCAACTAGTAAGTCCCGTGGGATATCCTGACCATTATCCACACCTAAGAGAAAGATAATCGCATGACTAATGCACACTAAAGAGATTTAGTGTATTATTTACATCCTGGTTCTCAAGCACTATATGATATTATGATGTCATATATTACGATGGTAAACATATTTGGCTTTCTGTTGAAAAATGACATTGGTCTGATCCAAAACTGACTTGATCAAGACTGAACCTGGGTATAAGGTCTAAATACCCCGGTGACCGACTGTTTATCTGAACGCTTATTTACCATTGTTTATCTACAAATTATGATGAACAGGTTTACATGAACAAGCTCCTCTCAAACTCTTGTATTTGACTCCCTCAAATACATGGCACCTTTAAAACACATTTATGGTGTAAGCTTGTTGCTGAACCCTTGAAATACCAACTGGCAAATCAAATTAGGCAGTATCTGAACAAGTGATATTTGAGCAAAAGAGAGATTTAAACACCACCTCGCAAGTTCTTGATGAAATCATCCAGCTTCATTTTTCTCTCTGCTTTGATGTTGGGGCTGTACATGTCTGTGTTGAGTAGGATGATGGCAAATGCCAGGATGAAGATCGTGTCTGGATTCTGGAACTGTCTCACCAGTGCTGGATTACAAACACAGTACCTCTGACTACAAGACAGAAGAGACAGGTATTACAGACTTAGACGGCACAGAAAAACATGGCTACCACAGGAAGAAAGGTTATATAAACCTATAGAGTACACATTTGAAACTTTTTTTACCTAAAAGCCTCAATCAGTCGTTCTACTTTTTGGGCCTCTCCCTGCACTTTTATCTGAGCCTGGAATTTCCTCAGAGCGTCATCAAGATCCATCCCAGAAAAGTCCATTTCATCCACGACACAACTAGAAAAGAAAGTGTGAGGCATCTGTACAAGTTCATTTCACAACCTGCATTTACTTGTATTGTGAGTTAATGTATTACAAATTAAACTTTAAGGAAGAACAAATTGTCTTTATTTTCTCACACCAGTGCACAAGCACACAAAATCTGCTCACCCTTTCATGTTTTATAGTATTGTGCAGAATACTGCATCGCAAGTTTTTTTTGGCAATGTAACCTTTTGTCATTTCTATAACACTCTCAGACACATAAGCCTAGCTGTTCTATAGTGGCTGTAATGTGTGGACTCACTCCAATACATCTTTGTTGAACTGTTTCTGTCTGTTGCCAAGAAACTCTCCAATCATCTGTCGGCTCAGTCCTTTTCTTTCCAGGATAAAGCGAGCAATGCCCACTGGTGTGTCTGACACAAAGCCCTTCTCAATCAGATACTGGATACCCTTCTCTGGCTTTCTGCAGTCCAGGAAAACAACATGACAATTTACAGTCAAAGTAAACAAAGTTTACAGTCAAATGAGACAAAGTAGATCTGACATGTGGCAGACCTCTGCTTATGGTGACATCCTGGCAAAATACAGCAGAGAAAAATTCCTAGATAAATTTGGATCAATTTACAGTATTAATCTCACATCATTTGATTTTTAATTACATGATTGCTGGATGTCTTTATGAATTGTAAATATGAGAAATTATTCTCACTTGTTGAAAAGGTTGAGCCCTATGCGATACTGTCTTCTCTGAACCACGTCATTGTCAAAGGCAGGGGAGTCCCAGCTATGTCGACTTTCTCTCTGGTAGGTTTGTTTTCCTAGTGGGGGCAGGGGCTCCCTCAAACTGTCCCTTGATGAGGAGCCAGAACTGCAATTAATGGTCTCATTAGAGTTTGTGGTGGAGTTCAGTGAGTCGTTATCACCATCTGAGCAGCACTGCTGCTCCAAGCCACCAGGGGGCAGCGGTGCTGACGAGGAGGATGAGAGTGGCGTGGCTGGTGGCTGTTGAGGAGATGAGGAGGACGAGGGTGTGTCAGGGTACTGGTGATGGTGGTGGTGATGATGGTGGTGATGGTGAGCCATGTGGTGCGGAATGTGCGACGGCAGTGATCGGCTAGCTGGACGTGTTTGACCTTGTGCAGCTGTTGAACATGTTGAACGAGCATTGGGGTTGTGTTTTAGTGTCCCTTGAGGTGACCCTCCCCCTGAGTCCTGCTCATACACTAGTTGTCTGCTAAGGGAACCTCTGTCTGAGCGGTCACTCATGTCCACTGAGCTGTCACTAGGTGGTTCAATTGTGAGTAAAGGCAAGTGGCCTCCCCGTAAACGGTAATCACGACATTCCGTGCAAGGTGTGCTTCGACGACTGTTGCTGCTTCCTCCCCCTTCTGTGTCACGGCTATCATCCCTGCCACCCACTCCACTTCCAACACCCCCCCAGAATTCAGTGTCAGTGCTGCTGGGTGCCCGGTCAAGAGAAAGTGGGGAGGAAGGTAGTCCGTCATCCATGTAGAGTGTGACGTCGCTGTAGGAGGTGGCTGTGCTATCTTCATGCATGCTTAAGCCCCCTGTACCTCCTCGATCCCTGTCTCCAAGGCCTCTGCGGATGGACGCGTGGCTGTTGCTGCTCCAGATGCACTCACCAAAGTCATCCACAACGGCACTTCCATCTCCTATGCCTTCCTGGGAATCATCTCGCCGTGGCCGGCAGGTCAGGGCATCATCAATGGAGTCAGCCAAGGATTTTACCTTAAGTGTAAGAAAATGAAGATTACATAGTTTAGAATCACAGGACAGGTTTTGTCCATAGCATGACCTGGCAATGATACGACAGATGCTGAGGTTGTTCTAGTAAAGCTAGTAGTTGACCAACAAAAGTCTTCCTAGTTATCTTGCTCGAGTTTTAACAAGGTACATGCAGGCATAACCACCAAAGACCACCCTTTATATTTATGAGAAGTTCAGACATAGTTAAACTGAGTACTAACTTGTTTAGAGAAGGAGTCCTCTAGGTGGGTGTACTCTGGCCGTGGGGAGCTTGGTTCTGTGGTGCAGGCTGGAGAATGTGGAGGTCCCATTCCTGGACTGTGACTGTAGTGAGTTGGGGTGGAAGGTTGGGGCTGCCGGTCATCAAACGAGTACTGCAGTCGCATGTTGGAAAGAATGATGCGCCTTGTCATGCGGCTCTCAGAAGCTGAGCTGCGCAGGCGCTCAAAGTTCTTGTTCATACGATATTGACGGAATGCTGTCTGGATTGTACGGGCTGCTCGTCTACTCACAAAGTAACCTCCATATTTCTTCTCCAGCATCTCCACCTGCACAGTGATGGTTCTTTTGGTTATATATTTTTTTATCTGATTTGAATTAGCATTAGATTCTTTGTTTCTTTACAGTCTGTTACATTCTTGGCTAGTGTTTATTCTAGAACTTACCTTCTTGTCTTGTAAATCCGTAGAGAGCTCATAACTGTCCGATAAGGCTTTGCATCTCTTGTTTTCCTCTTCCTCTTGTTTACGTAGGGCCAGGCTAGCTGGTTGGTTGCGTGTACGTTGTGCCCAGACAAGGCTGGCTTGGCTCGGAGGAGCCACAAAAGGTGTCCGAGGGCCTGGGGGGCCACAGCTGTTTTCCCTGTAACGGTCAGAGCTGTGTACGTAAGGAGATTTACTGCAGGAACTCTCTGAGAAGGGACGTGAATCTGAACTCTGGGTTTCCTGCTCACTGAAGGGGTGGGTGAGAGAAAGAGAGAGAGGGAGAAACAATCATTTTCAGTTTGAGACGCCCCCATAATGAGAGGATAAGATAAAAATCACAAGCAGCTGAGGAATTCGTGACATTGTTCATTTTCAAATGACTTAGCATTTTGACTGGAAAGCATTTAACAGGCTGAACGTTGCAAACAAGCCCCAGTTTTTTTCAGAATTATCACACAATTACACATAAAACCTTTTGGGAAATTAAAAGAATTCTAGTTACAGTTAAGACTCTACAGTAGGTGTTACATAAGCGCTTAGTTTCCCGTATTAGATCATAATTTACCATATACACAATATATAAAAACTTTACAGGTTTGCTTTATCTCCCTGTCAAGTGAGAGGTTTTGCATTATCATCATATTCAGCCTCATCTCTCTACTGTTGATGTGCTAAACTCTTCCTTAATGACTGTCACTACCAAATGTGACTCAGTTATCCTGCAGGGTACCACAAGAGGAAAGGTTTGATTGATGTGCACACACTAAACAACATAAACAAGCATACCACAATATTCACATCCGCATCGCACACCCCACTATTATCAATGGTCTGAATTTTACAATTTCTAAAATATATGTTGCACTTGCCCACTTAAAACCATAATTGCAGGGGTTTTCCATTCCATAGCTTTGCGTTTGCTAAAGTGTTCTGATTGGTTGTTAGCACATTGCTATACAGTCACTAGGGTGTTCTGGGTGGTTGTTAGGGCATTTCTATGTGGTTGCCCGCAAGCAAATCTCTATGACATTCTTGTCTCAATATATGCAAAAATTTACTTCTGCCTGCTTTATCATCCACAAGGATAAAACATTTCTGATGGCTCACAAAAGTAGCACATCTCTCTTCAACAAGCTGCATTGTTTAAGAAACCAAAAACAGCCAGAGACGAGTTAAGATCCAATCCATATTTTTTCCCTCTATCACCATCTCTGAAACATAAAATTGTAGGTTACTTTACGTACTTTGCTTTTTGTATGTTGATTACAAAAAGTCAGATTAAGCCAAACGTGACATTTCTTGGAAATCGGATGCAACATTACCATTGCAAATTGGGGTAAGATATGTTTTGAAGATGATTTTGAATACTGATCTGTTTTGAATACTGACTGAACTTGCTTAATAACTGATTTTTGTTCAATTTAACCAGCAACAGTTATGGATTGCAGCTCTAAAATAGGACAAAACAAGCATCAAAATAAGCTGAAACAACTAAAAATCAAAAGAGGTCTTTGTGTTTAATTGTTTTTTAGAACACATCTTGACAAGCTCTGTAATATTATATTTGGTAGTAACTGTGAGTGGGAGAGCCTTTAAATATTATTGTACACAATTAGGGGTTTGTTTAAATAAATATCACCACAGTAATAGTAATAGTGATGATTGCCTTAGTAACCCCCACTACATATGTATTCACAGAATAAGAACTACCAGTCTATTATTGACACAGGAACATAATTTCCAGGAAAAGTCACCCCACCACAAAGATGCTGACCCATAGGTTTTTGCATGGGAAACACAACAGCGTGTGATCTGAATGCATAATCCTGACACAGCTTTCTGACGGGACTGTGTGGGCATATCTGAATCACTGCAGGCAACTTCCTTTCTATATGACTATGTCAAAACAGGTTATTATAGGCAAGTATCTCATACTTTATGATACTAATGCAGTCCAGTTTAGACGTCTTGTGAAACTATTCTCATTTTGCATAAATGAGTCCTAACTTTCTCAAGCCCACCAAAAACACACACACATACACACAGTATTTGCTGTTTACCATACATAACAACATTATATCTTACCACTACACACTTGTATAGAAAAGCTCAAATCTTTACAAAAGCACAATACTCTTCTGTCAACCTCTGTTGAAGGAAAAAACGGAAACCTGCATCCATACAGGCTTGTGACACAGAACAGCAGATGTTGGCTTCTCTAACAGCTAAACCTGGACAATTTACCTGTACACTTACCACATTTACTTAAACCCTTCAAATGGGTGACACAGACTCACATATGCACACATCCACCTGAGAACAGGTCCAAATTTGGCAAAAAGTCACTAAAACTCCTAGAATTCACCATAGAGCTTAACTGTGTGGCTTCATAGTTGTTCTGCAGTTATGAGCAGCTGTCAGGAGGTCACCACCACCTAGTCACATGACAGAAGCTCTGCCCCTCCCTTCTCCATTTCTCTCACTATTTACATTATTCTAAGTGCCCTGGTGTAATCCACTAGTGTCTAAGTGTTTTAAGTCAGTGGCTTGGAAAGAGTGACACAATGTGTAAACTATAGCCAGTGTGTCTGCTCCAATCAGCATGTTGTTACATTTGGTGTATTTACATTTTCCCACCCCTAATATGGATGGTTTCCTGTATGTGTATAAATTAGATAAAGACGGAAGAGAAGGAAGACAAATGGCTATTGACAATAGTAAGCAAAATCTTACTGTTCATCAGCTAAACCCAGCTAAACTGGTTGACCAGTTGTATTGCTTAAAAAGAAAGAGCTTTAAGTTGATACTGTAACTGGGAACTCTTAAGTTATGAAAGAACATTTGAGCAAAAAAGTAATGTTTCCTCTGGGTACCTTTTTTTAAAGTTAAGTTATATTTATAAGGACAAATGAAATCCATTTGAATTTTATATTTTTAAAATGCCCTAAAGATATCATTATATTACTGTAGATATTACTGTAACAAATAATGTAAGTTCCCTTTCAAGAGAACTTGCATCGCCATTGTGATGCTTTGGGAATGCCTCTGCAAAATTGCGTCTGAAGCATGTGTGAGAAATCAGTCCAATGGCATGACAGAACGTCATAAGCAGGGTGACATTAGGAACAGAAAGTTACAAATGCATATCTGGAATGACCAGCATTAGCTTCTGTGCCTCAGCAAGCACTCTGTGTGAATTGTTTGTCTCATTTTTCTGTGTTTTTTGCAAGCCCACAATGCAGCTTCTTCTGCCCAGAGTGAGAGCTCATTGCTCAGCTCTGAGGAGGTAGTTATGCTGAGCATTGACACAGGGAAAATCCCCAGTGTGTGAAGCGCTTGTGAAGGTTATTACTTGTGCTGGGGCTTACTTAAATATCAATTGGCCAACTAAGAAGCAGTTGCGGTCTTCAGCCCCCAGTGTAACATCTATGCAAATATTAAGAAATTGAATTGGCATGAGTATGGGGCAATTCCCAAAGTGGAAAAGATGCTTGCAAGCTATCTGCCCCCTTCAGCTTCATTATCCCTTAATCCCCTGACAATACCCATGAACTATGTCAAGTCAAGTCAAGTTTATTTATATATCGCTTTCCACAATGACACAGTGTTATAAATTAGCTCAAGAAAGAAGAAAAAGCTCAGATTAACGATTTATACATTTATATGAATATAATACTACCACTCCAATTTAGTGATATATGTCAGAAAATGAGATTAATGAGAAATATTTCAACAAAAGTTGGGGTAGGGCCATAATGTTAATGACAGAAAACTGAGAAATGCTTCAACAGAGATGGCAGTAATGGCATAATGTTAACATTGGTTGCAGCAAACTGCTGTTACCAAAACAGAATGTATGCTGATTTAAGTCTAACTTGAATTTAAACAGAAAAAACCTGGTGGGTAAACTTTTCTCTGATGCTGTCGTTTTGTTATTTTGCAGGTGAGACCTCGGTGAAGGAAAGGGGGTAAACCAAGGGGCTATTAAAGATCTGTGCAAGGCCATAGATATCTCTCTCTGTGCTGCTAAGGAGACAACCAAAGCTATTGGACTATCTATCAGCTATCGGCAGCTCTCACTCTCTTTTATACCCTATACCAGGGTATGTGCCCAAGGTACCTTCTAGTGTACCATGGCCCATTATTTAGCAGGCCTTCTGTTCGCCTCGCTTTAGAATTTCAGACCAAGAGAAGTTTAATTTAGTGTGTCCAGTGAGAGCACAGAAAGTCTGATGAATTGTTTTCTTAGATGCGTGTTATGATTCATACACACAGGCACTTGGAAGTCTTGGGGTTTAGGTATATTTTTCCCAAAGCGTCACTCTGGTGATGCAGCACAAGTTCCCACAAATGGGAATGTCTTGGGATACAACTGTAACCAGGCAACTGCGGGGGACGGGGGGTGCCCCCCCATTTTATTTCAAATTTGAGTATGATATCACAAAAAAGTTTCCTGTAGGCCATTATGGCATGTTCCCAAAATTGCCACTAGGGTGCTCTAAAATGCCACTTGGTATTCTATTTAGAATTTATTATATGAACATGAGGGTCACATTACCTGACACCTGTCCCCCCCCCCCACTTTTAAAATGGCTGCTACACCCCTGACTGTAACTTAGGAAACCAGGGTTACCCCATGACGTTTATTTCACTGATGCGAGATGAGGGCCACCTTCCTTATCACAAGTTTTAAACTTTTAACGTGACTTTTATATTAACTAAATAATGATGGAGACTTAAAAAATGTGTTTAAAAATGTTTATTTAATATACTGAATGTAATAAAATCTAATATTATTAATTGGTTTCTTTTGTATAATAATGTTATGGTACATCATATGACAAAGTATAAATCTATACTATCTACTATACAGTATATTATTAGATCCAGTTCTCTAATTTGATTGGACAAATAGAATTTTGAACCCATATTTAGTATGAATTCTAGACCTAAACAGGCAGCCAATGTGTGTGCTACTTGTTGACATGCAATATCCTGATGCTTTGGCTTCTTTCGGGAACAGTTGTTTTGTTGAGGAAAACTAAATGCAACTCAGAAATTGTGTAATGTCAGAAATGTAATTTATAATTTGTTATTAACTTCTTAAACCAATGTCATTATTGCAATTGTCTTGTAATGAATATCAGCACGGCTTTGATTACCTGCAGCCAAATCACACCTAAAGCCCTTTTGCTCATGGCATATTGCTTAACTTAGGAGCAACATATCTGTGCAAATTTGAAGCAAAGTCCTTGCTAAAGTAAAATCCTGCTAATTGGAGCTCCTTGGGCATGTGGATCTTTTACTGTGTCTTATACTTAAGCTCTATCTTTCTATTTTACATATGCACTGGTTTCGAAGTTGGGTACAGTTTATTTTAGCAAATAAGACCCTGACACTGCAGCAAGCTTTAATAAGACAATCTGACACCTGCTACCTACATTTAATGACAAACATGAAGAGCTGTTTTATTCTGGGATTGCTGATAAAACATCTGCTCATAAAATTGTCTCCTCACAAGCGGCCTCCAAAACTTCTGTATCACGTCTTCATTTCCTTGTTCCTCCCACGCCTCCCACTCACACACATACATGTAGGAGTGAGAGAGGTAGGGTTGCTTAGTGACAGTTGCCATGAGACCACCGTGGGAGGTGAGGCAGTCATTAGAGAGAGTGTTGCTATGGATACACAGCAGTAATACAGTAATCGTGGGTGTTGGTGGATAAGCTGCAGGTTGTAAGATTGTGAGACTTAACTATACAGATATACCTAATTGAACAAAAGCACCTTCTTATACAGACATCTGTGCAATGAGGAAGAAAACATTACATTTGCATAAATAAATGGCAGTATATGCCATTGAATATTGCAGATATCTATCTTGCAGCAGCAAACACAAATATCTAATGTTTAGCAACAAACATCTATATTCAAATTTATAAAACAAATATCTAAATATCTGAGTGTGGCCAGTCAGGATAGCAATCTTATATGTGTCAAAGAAACCGCTAAATCAATTGTATAAATAAAGCCTGCCTCCAGAAAGGTCTGTTTGAAAGAAAAGTGGCATTTGAAACACTGAAACAACATAACATTAAACTAAAATTGCAGTGTCTCTCCTTTTCTTTATTCAGCACATGCTTTTATAGCTTCCTTCCTTAAATGATAAAAAAACAAAATAGCATAATAATGACAGGCGGTGATTTGACCTTTTTAATTAACCCACATTATAATGACAGGTGGATAATGACTGAGGAATATCCTATTATTACTTATTAATGCAGCAAACTCAAGCATGAGCCAAGAGCTTTTAACAAATCTGCTGGTGGCTGTACCAGATATGTGTGATGCTAATCTTGGAGAATTAAAATGAGGAAACTATTAAGATTGACTACTAGGTATTATTCTGAAAGACCACAATGGGGGCCACATCATGAATTAACCTGTTATTTAATGAGCTGTAATGTTTTGTATTGCTCAAGACAGTATATGTACTGTGTAAAGATATGATACAGTCATGCTGTGTTTAACTTTTAAAATCTGCAATGTCTTTGCTGTCATTGTTTCCCAGCATTTAATATTATTTGTTTTATTCTTGCTTTCAGGTTATAGAAGAAAGCAGAACAGATCTATCAGGTTATTCTTTTCCAAACAAGCCAGAAATGTTGTAGTAACTTGCTGAGCGAGTTGAATTAGAAAGATAGTATCTACAATCAAGTGCTTCTGAGAACAGAAAACTCTAGAATTTAAAATTTTCCAGAATATTTGTTTTTATGACTATTGATTCAACATTGTAATTTGTCATTTATGGCATTTTATGTTCAAATGTACTTAAATCCAAAGATTTTGTCTTACCTATTGAATCCATAATTTTAAAGGGATAGTTCACTCAAAAATGAACATTCTCGTTAATGCAGTTTAAGTAAACGGTGATCATGGCTGTCACTGGTCCCCATCAAGTTCTTTTCTATATAACAGAGCAGCTAAGACATTCTGTTAAAAAACTCTTTAATGCCAGAAAGGGCATCAAACAGCTATGAAATGACATGAATGGGTGAGTAAATTAAATTTTGTTTTATGGGGGTGAACTGTCTCTTTAATTTCAGCACCAGATCAGCTCACAGGTTTTTGTAAATATAATTGTTCTGGGTTAAAACAGTAGGCGTTGATCTGTACTTATTATCTTTCAGTACCTGTGGCTAATCTGCCACATTAGGATCTAATTATATTCTAATAGGTTAAGACAACAACACTGTTTGTACAAATGGTACGGTTAACAGGAGTTAACATTTTTAAACATCAGAAACATTTCTTTATTCATTATGTGTTTTGTTGACAACCACGGTTTAATGGATGAACATGTCACATGCTAAGAGGCTCAATTCTGACAGTTCTGTGTTATTACTGTATGTAGGCTGCACTGCACAATATTCCTCTCTGGTTTATTATGCAGTGGAAGCAAGTATCCACATCCCTTCATATTTACCATATTTTTTGTGATTTGCCAATAATTAACAATATTTTATTACAGCCATGCTGATAATTAGTACAACAGCAAAGTAAATGCAATATTGCATTTACACAATGCTTTGTGTTTTGTGTATTGCGTTTTAAACCAAGAAGTTAATACTAAATATAACATTTTAGGCACAATGTCAAGCTGTTTTGTACATTTTTGCTCTGATAACAAAAAAATAAGCCAAAGCAGAATCAATTGTTGTGCGTCTTCAAACAAATCATAACCATCAGCAAGCAAATAAAGACAACCTGCATGAAACAAACACTGAAGTGCCTCTGTGCTACAGATATAAGAAATATTAACAGTTCTGGAACACTGCTTTGTCCAATCAAACAGAGAACAAGAGCCAATGGTTATATAACAGGTATTTTAACATAGGATGTAGAAATCTGATACTCTTTGGGCTGCAGAACCTTCCATAAAGGTTTAATGATGTTTAGATCTGGCAATTGGTGTGACCTCAGACCCAGCTAACAATTTTAGGTTATAAGAACATTTCCCTAACATTTCCATTCAGTAACAAAAACTTAAAAAATATATAATTTTTATAATTAATTTTTTTATTTTTTTCATTCTGTAACATTTTGAAAACGTTCCACCAATAACTTAAAAATTTAATTTTTAATATATATGATATATAATGCTCTACTAACATTACTGCAAGAACCTTTTTGATAACTTTGAAAGAATTTTTAGAGAATGTTAGCCAATGTTTTGGGAACAATGTTCTAACATTCCCTGTTAGCTAGGAAGTCTTCAACCTTCTCCTATAGTGTCTATAAAAACACTGCATCAGAATTTGTCTAACAACATGTACAGTATAAGACTTTTATCTTCCTAGTATTCAGAGTTCATGAGTGAACAGCATCTACTATAAAATGTCTTTGTCTTGGCTGGAAAGTGTCCACACAGAGCAATAATATTTAATGACTTCCATGAGATGAGATGTTGCGTGTACTATTACTGGGCCCCCAACCATGTTTAACAGTTGCCACTGACATTGGAAGGACATTCTGGGAGTAAAAAACCATCACATTATATTATACATTTTTTTGAATAGATTTATTGATTAATGACATTGTAATTTAATGGAATGGAATTTCTCAATACATTTATGAGTACACTTTCTTTTGTCAAAATAAAAATCTTTGTCTTAAATGGACTTAAATGTTGTCTTCATTTTTATTCATGAAGACTTTTTCTTTGGGTAAAATATAATTCTTTTTTGTTACATTTAACTTGGTAATTTCTAGGCAGGAACTGTGAGATTCCGCTTAGAACACTTAATTATTTAACTGATAAATATATATCTGACCCAGACTGCTGCTAATTAGTAATCAACCTAAAATGACTTACACGAACAAAACAGAAAAAGAAACAAAATTTCTAAAATGAATAAGGGTTCCATCCTGCCCTCAATTCTGTAGTTCTTCTTACAACATTACAATGATTTCAAATATAAAACCAAGACAGTGCTTGAGATGCCGTCATGACAGAGGTCTGAATGTCCTCTAGTGGTCCACTCAAAGCTCAGACCTTCTCAAACAAGCTGACAGAGCTTGAAAGCTGAAAGAAAAAAGGAATAAACTGCCAAAACGCTATGCAAAGCTGCCAGAATCTTCCAGAAAAAAAACACAATTTTCGCAGAAGCTACAAGTTTTTTCTACAACTTTTTAAATTCTAATATATATATTATTATAATTATTAATATTATAATTATATATTATATTATAATTATATAATTATAATTATATATTATAATATATTATAAAACAAAATATAATAATTTAAAAAAATTCTATAAATTATTATAATATGGGGCAAAATTATGTCTTAATGCTGTTATATTGCATCAAACACCAGAAAGAGCAGCTTCAACAGTAGGGCAGAGTCCTTTTAAAGCCTTTTTACAGATTATCTCAAACTTTACAAAAATTACAAACAGGGTTATCACAAATAAGCTTATTTGTGTGGAAGCATAAAAAACTACTTAAAACCTCCCTCTCTCTCTCTCTCTCTCTCACTTGCTCTCACACACAAACACACACATACATACACAGAGGAGAGTTTTGCCTGCTGAAGTGTGCCAACTGCCGCTTCAGTACATTCATTATTGATTGACTGCCAACACACATAACAGAATAATAAAACTGATATGAAGGTGACAATCATATCATTAAGCTTCACAAATCATGGCTACCTCAGCAAAATCACACATTTTGAGGAAAATTTCCTATAGGAATGTTCCTGACGCTCTTTAGATAGTTTAGTTAGATATGATATTTCCACTTGACAAGATGAAATGAAACTACTTACCACCAACTCAAAACCTTTTAACAAGAATCAATCTCAGCATAACTGTTCATGTGGCCAGCCAGAATTTAATGGGCTAATTAATATTTCTTCTCTTTGTATAAGAGCATTTCCAGCATTCAATCTATCCTGTCTACCTTTTCCTGCATGCATACACAGCTTAATGTCAGGGGAGATTAACCTGCCATCTCTCGAGTGTCATGGGCATAACACACACACAAGTTAATACAGCTATCTTTGTGGGGTCTTTCCGTAGACATTTTTATCCCCTAACCCTAACCCTCACCCTACCCCTAAACCTAACCCTCACAGAAAACTTTTTGCATTTTTACATTTCCAAATAAGCACATTTAATATGTTTAATAATCAATTTCATTTGTGGGGACTGCTGGCTGGTCCCCACAATGTAGTCTGACCTTTTCCATCCTTGGTAGAATGGTAGAAAAACAAGAACACAAACACAACACACACACATTACTTTCAATTGTCTCCTACTGTGTTCACCACCTTATAAACACAAAACTACAGTGAAGTCACGAAACACAATCACACACACATTTACAGGAAATAATTATGAGTTCCTGAAAATCCACATTAAAAAAATTTGCTAATATTGCTTCTCAGTATTTTTTGTTTGTTTATATATGAAAGATATGTTTATGTTTGTATTATAGAACACAAGACTTATCACAAATATCTCTAACTCCTTAAAAACTTTGTGCTGTAGCATATCAGCAACCACCTCTATGTGAAAGACATCGAGGACAATATTATATATGAGAGAATCAGGTAATGTAGAAGACTTACCATGTTGCTGGCACAGACAGACATCCATTCAGACTGGCCCAATGTTACAGCAACCACACCCTCATACATGCGCATGCTGCGTACACACAGTATGCTCAAACTCACACACTTGCTTCAACTATGGAGTTGAATGGCTGCATTTTTGACAGTCTTTTGACAGCTCCAGCAGAGAGAAAAGAATGTGTATAAATATAGCCGCCTGATGCACATATGGTGATTAATGCAACTTTAACACTATTGTGGGTGAGGAGAGAGAGAGGAAGGGAAAAGAAATGAGCAATGCTTTCATTTACCTGCAGACATTCCTGAACACAATATGTGCAATAAAAAGGGGGTGGAGCTAGTTAATAATTCAGGTGGTAATTACAATTATATGTCTGTGTATGTGTAAGAGAAAATAAGAGAGAGAAAATAAGAAAGAGAAAAAGATTTTTCAGCCATCACATTTATTCAGCTCTACAACATATGTGAATTTTTGCTTTAAAGGTGCAGTGTGTAATTTTTATGTCAGTAGTGGCAACAAACAGAATTGCAAAAACATAACTATTTTCTAACAGTTGTCCCAAATATTACCTCATCTGCTACAGTCAACAGGAAGTCCCTCCCCGAACATGGATGAGCCAGAAGATAACATGTCAGACTGCTCAGCCAATCAGAGCAGTGCAATTAAAAGCACCAGAGAATCACACTGCTTAGATTCCTCAGGAAAATCTACTGTATGAATGGCATACTCACAATTGTCTTCCTTACGTTACACAGGACTAGAAATATTTCAACAAAAGTACATGTAGTGGGTTTTCTTCTGCATTGTGTACACATAGCATGTTTAAAGAAGTACGGTTACCTGTGCATTTCCATTGTATACATGTATAATTTAAGTGGCCTTAAACAGATTTAAATGAGAATCTGTTGTGATATTGTGCTTCTGTAATTTGCAATCTTTAAATATGTCATGACATTAAAATGTCAGTAAGATAAAAAATTCAATACTGAAATTTCTTCCATCATGAACGTTTTTCATGCCAACAGGTTCAGGTACAATAAATGTCTCCTCCTACAAGAGAATTGTAATATCAATTATTGTCATGAACAACAAGGAAAAGAGGTGTGTACAAGTACAGTGACATTTGCTTTGCTTCTTATACACACAAATGTTCTTGATCTACATTGAGTTAAATAAAGGTTTAAGATAATATAACAAATAACAATAACGTAAATACAAATAACGTAACATGAATGTAATACTACTACTACTACTACTAAATTCTAAGCACATCTCACACCGCTTCAAATATCATAGTCATTATATCTGTGGGTTACCTTACTGTTCATTTAACATCCAATTATTTCAACAAAAGATTTAAATTTTGAGGATCGTTTCTTACTCTTACATCTAGTTGTCCCATGTGTACCTCATATCTATATACACAAAAAAATATGTTTCTTAGTGAAGATGATAACTGACACAAAACTATTTATTTAACAAATTAATTGAATAAAGTTGAATAAAGCTTTAAAGTAATGCTGTAAAGTTCTAGAGCTCAATAGCTCACAGAAGACAGAAAACTACATAACAATTACATGAATTCTACAAAAAACACTACAGGCATTTTTAACTAACAAATGTCAATCATAGAGTTCCATTCATGCTGATTGGTTGTAGGTTACCGAGAGGAGGGGCTACTGCACCCAGAGGCGGTGCAACAGAACTGATGCACAGAATCACTCTCGCCCTCCTTCTCCTCCTCCTCACTAATGAATATGGGACAAGGGTCAGAAGTTGGAAAGAGGTATAGATACAGTGACAGAGTCAGAAAGAAGGGATGAAATACACAGAGAACATAAAAACACAAACAAATGTTACTAAAATGAGACTATTACTTCTAACTTAAATAAACTAAAGTAAGCTAAAATAAAATACACCATTGGCATATGTTTGATACAGAGGGCAGAACCACTTTGTGTTCTTGCATCCACCAGATGGCAGACTCAACACATTCCAATTGTGTTGGAAACTCTTATGTGTCATCTGTACTACAGCGCCATAGTGCCACATCTTTAGGCTTAATGTTTTTCAGCACTGGCTTCAGGATACATTTGTTTCTTTGTATTAGCACATAAATATGTGATTATGAGTCACTGTTTAGCTAAAATATATGAACTTAAGGGTAGATTCCATGTTATTAAGCAATTAAACAATCATTTTTTTAATGTAATAATTTAATGAAATTATTTAACAAATAAGATTTTGAGGAATATAAATATGGGTTAAATTGGAAGTTTGAAGATGAGAAAACCCTAAATTTATCCCCTAGCCAAGATATTACATAACCACATCAGTGCTTTACCACAACCCTAAACCACATCTGTCCAAGCAAAATTGCTATATTAGTGGATGTATATCAGAAATTGGGGTTGGTTGTATTTTATGTTGTGGTTTTAATAGACCAAGGTTGAATTTACTGTCCCGTGCTGCTTTGAACAAATAAGTCACCTCTATAAGGATCTGCCCCCAGGAAAGTATATTGCTTAATGCAATGAAATTTGAATACTTATTTTGAGTACGCTTACTAAATATAGATAAAACATGCATACTGGTTCGAAAAAAATGGACTGAAGCTTACAAACGTATTGCCAATGTTTTATTCAAAGGTTCCAGAATACCATTCTGCATTCTTTAGGCCCAATTTAACCCCTGGACAGAGTTCATTTACAATCTGTTTAATATGTTTAATAGGTCCTAGATTACCTAAGTCTAATTTTCACAACCAGCTTTTTAAATAGACCGTCCTTCTATAGGATCTATAGGAGTGGCCTATAAGATCTATAGGAGTGAACTGCATGCAGAGTAATACTCATATAACTCAGTTAATAGAAAGAAATATCAAAACATGACGACACTACAGTGCAGAAAATAGGAAAGTGAAGAGGCAGACAGGGGCTACAGTAATGAGGTTGCACTTATTTTGGGAAGCATTTTCCTCACAGACATGCACACACAGCTTTAAATGGCACAGTTTAAGGAAAGAGGATACAGAGCGATAGAAATCAAGTTCACCATCTCTCTCTCTATTTCTGAAGCATGACTTTGTAAGGCTTGCACTGAGCCAGTCATTTTTAGTGTGAGTTACTGAGGGACTGGTGGAATAATGAGAGTTAATGACGGAGGCTTACTGTAGACACAGGTGTGTCTTTACCTCAAACAATAGAGCATGCTTACAAGCCAAGATCAAAGTGTATCTTATATGTGATCCATTAAAGGGTCGCCCAAATGTGTAAATGTGGTGCTGTGAAGTCCTTAGACACTCACCTCAATAAATCAATACTTATAAATTAAAAAATGAATTACCGTTAAATTATTCATGTTATTAAAAATGAATTATTAATGTTAAATTATTAACATATTAACAAAGGCTCAGCTAGTGGGAGGTGAAAGGGGCAGCAACTGATAGTATATGTATATGACAGTATATGACTGGCATCTGTCAAACTATAACACATTAATCGCTACTTTATTTTTCCAGTCCTCAACCTCCTGTCTGACACCTTGTGAAGCATCTTAAGGAATCACTCTTCAGTGTCCTTCTCTCAAATGACAGTGAGAGAAGAAAGTGAAGGACACACACACACAAACATAAACACACAATGACAAAGCTAGAAAGGGCAGCAGGTCACAGACTGTGTAGTTTGGGGTAAGTGCAAAAGGTCAGAAGATGAAGCGGTAGATAAATTGTTTGTAGCAGGGGCTGATGCTGGTGGAAGCATAAACACTTTTCTATGCCGCATGAGTGTTGAGTACATTTAGAGATGTGCAGTACACTGTGCCCTAAGCAGGTGCAGCGTGTTTTGAAGCCTTTTTAAAGTCCCAGCTCATTGCATTGGCAGGATAATAGCTGGTGAAGGGCTTGGAACTGTGGCACTCTTGTGGTGCCATCAGCCAATTATTGTTAGGACATCATTTTTATGTAACTTCAGAGTGACTTTTCTTAAGGCATTAGAAAAGTGTTTTCCCCCAAACACTTAACAGCTGTATCACTATACAGATGCTGCAGAACTGGATGAGTTAACAGCCCAGTCATTTAGGAAGGACTATAATGTCTGTAATGTGACTGCCAACTTCAATCTATTCCAGCCAGACAGCAGGATGCTTCATTGACCATTGCCTGCATGGGAATGCTAACAGATAGCTCACTCCAGGCATTATAGACCTCCTTGGTCTATACGGCACCCGTTTCCCATAATAAACAACAATGCTGTCAACCCATCAAGGTGTGTAGCATCTATACAGGGAGTTGATGCATGACATCTATGTTGGGGGAAAAACACTTTCCTATAGCATAAAATACCACTTCAAAAAAAGAAGTACAAGCACAAAATGCAGCTCTACCTTTACACAACATCTCTGAAGAGTCTCAGACAGAATAAATAGTTGTTAAATTACAAAACACTACATACAAAATAATCATGTAACACAATTAGTTAAAATATTTGGGACTAGTGAGCTAGTGAAGGCAATGCATTACTTTTAATAAAAACATCCCTCTCTGGTTAGGACACCGTGTTAGACTGAAGATGATGTAGGATACGGTATGACAGATGATAAAATTCTGAGTTAACACAGGATTAAGGAATAGAGTGGGATTTGGGTCTGTCAGCTCTTTGCCAGCCCTTACCTGGCCCAGTCAGAAGATGGGGCAGTTCTGCCCAGCCTGGATGGGCAGCAGAACTGATGGTGACTTTGGCTTTTAGCAGGTTGATTATAACTGAAGGTTGACGAGAGATGAGTGAGTGTGGAGCAACTGGAAGATGAGTGTAGTCTGACGCCTCTGAGAGAGAAAGAGAGAGGGGGGAAGAGAAAGAGAAGGAGAGACAGACAGACAGACAGACAGACAGACAGACAGATAGATAGATAGATAGAAGAAAGATAAAGGGAGAATGATGAAAAGAGATGACAAACGGAGAGCAAAAAAGGAGATAGAATTGGGCAGAGGAAGAAGCAGAAAAGCAGACAGTTGCATGAGACAGCAACATACAAACACAAAAGCACTTCATATACAGTACAGTCAGCTTATCAGACATTATTGGCTATGCGTGTTAATATGTAATGGCATAGCAACTCAAAAATGGGTGTTAGCAGCAAATATACAGCTCAAATACTGTTAAAAACACAAGCAAAATGGAATAAACAACAATAAGAATGGACAATAAAGCAGTTGTTTGCAGAGTTTTCACCTAGAGATGTGGATGCAGCTAAAACACGTTTTCAGTAATGGTAGAAATGCAGTATTCACAGTTAGCCATGACTCCTTTATTCATTTAGCAAAAGTGTCCACAGGTAGCGAGTAATATCTGACTGGTCATGTGATATCAACATGGCAGTCCCCATGAGGCAAAATGCTCCTTGTAAAATAAAACAGCTTTTCAATAGGCTACTGATATGACTGGACTGATATGACTGATATTACTTTTAGGGTAAAACGTTTTAAAGAGGGGGAAAAAAATGCATGTTTAATGTGGATATGAAAATTAGTCTAGCTGTAAGAAAGCCATTCAAATGTCACATTGTGAAGTAATGGTCACCATGCAAAGGTGGATGAAAGAAAAGTATGAGAGAGCGAGACAGAGAGAGAGCACTCTAAAGCTCTGAGAGGGTAACTAAACACTACCACCACACCAGTGGCTTACATATACCAGCACAGACTGGAATCTGCATATTGTATAAGAAAATTCATTATGTGTGTAGTATTTGCCTATTTGCTTTTATTCTGCCCTTTTCATATGCACGTGTGATATTTTATATTCATTTGACATTCTGAAATGTTCAGCACGCTGATCATATCACAACATCTCCACAGAAGAATTAGTGAAATAGCCTTCATTAAAAAAACTGCATCTATTTCCATAAAACAACTGGGCTGCATGACTCACTCTATCTGTAACATGTTTACTGTTTAAATGGGCTTTAGAACCCAACACAGTCAAACACAGACGCAAACCCTTTCAGTTTACCATGGAAACAACAACACGTGACACGAAATGTGTATGTTCCTTCTAGCTGATGTTGCAGAGAGCAGCTCCATTCTAAAGAAGATTAAAGGATGTGATAATGAGCTGGCTGTCATTTACTGAAGTATTTTTAAACCCTCAAACACAGCTAAAAAAATACCTGCATTATTTACAGAACAATGATATATAAGAGAAAGGTGTTAAAATCACAAATGAATTTCAGCACGAAAGCTTAGAATATGAAGTGTATACTACATTATTTACTCCCTTAACCTTATTATTTAAAGCTTTAGCAATACAAATTCTTAAGTGAGGCACCACTAGCATGTATAACAGGATATAGTTTAGGCTGCATTGGATGGCAGAACTCCTCAGACAGTGACACTTCACTGATCACTGTCTGCATCATTCCAGTCATTTAAACTGGACTCCAGTGTCTATTTATTAATGTATGACTGCAGTACATTCTGTTCCAGACAGACAGCAGGATGCTTCATTGACCACTGCCTGCATCCCTACGGCCAGTTCTGGTGGGACTGCAAAGACTATTAATCTTTCTTTTTACAGTTTCAACATTGCCTTAATAACATGTTACATAATTGCATAATTATTGTAGTCAATGAACACTTCCTGTGTTACACTTAAAATGTAACTGGATAATATTTAGCACACAGCATGTACATTTATTTTAATGACAGAGAAAGATGGGCTTTACTACCTAAACATCTTATAGAGTTTTTTCCTCTCTTCCTCTCGCTTTTAGCTCACCTCAGTAAGGGTTTAACACATTAAGCGTGATTTTAAAATGTATTGTAAAGAGAACCCTGTGTAGTGTAGTGTAAAGCAGTATAGTATACAACCCCAAATCAAAAAAGGTTGGGACGGTATGGAAAAAAGAAAGTAGTGATTTCTAAATTTACTTTGACTAGTATTTCATTGCATACAATACAACAGCACATTATTTAATGTGTTCCTCATGATTTTTATTGTTTTTTTTCTTCAAAAAAACAAAATTCCTATTTTGGTTCTTGCAACACATTTCAAAAAAAGTTGGAACAGGAGCAATTTAGGGCTAGTAATCAGGTAAACTGGTTAAATAATGATGTGATTTGAAACAGGTGATGTCAACAGGTTATTGTAATTATGATTTGGTACAAAAGCAGCATCCAAGAAAGGTCTAGTCCTTTAGGAGCAAAGATGGGCTGAGGATCGCCAGTTTGCCAACAAATACGTGAGAAAATTATTGAAATGTTTAAAAACAATGTTCCTCAAAGAAAGATAGGAAGACATTTGCTTATTTCACCTTCAACAGTGCATAACATAATTAAAAGATTCAAGGAATGTGGAGGAATTTCAGTGCATAAAGGACAAAGGCTCAAGCCTAAGCTGAATAACCGTGCTCTCCGATCCCTCAGGTGGCACTGCATCAAGAATCGTCATTCATCTATAAGCAATATCACCACATGGGCTCAGGACTACTTTGGCAAACCTTTGTCAAGTACCACAATACGTAGTTACATCCACAAATGCCAGTTAAAACTGTACTGTGCCAAAAGGAAGCCCTATGTTAACAGTGTCCAGAAGCGCCCTCGACTTCTCTGGGCTCGGAGGCATCTGGGATGGACCATCACACAGTGGAAACATGTACTGTGGTCAGATGAATCAGTATTTCAGGTATTTTTTGGGAGAAATGGACACCGTGTGCTACGGACCAAAGAAGAAAAGGATCAGCCAGACTGTTACCAGCAACCAGCAAGTCCAAAAGCCAGGGTCTGTTATGGTATGGGGTTGTGTCAGTGCCCTTGGTAAAGGTAACTTGCACTTCTTAATTGGCACCATTAATGCTAAAAAGTACATAGAGATTTTGGAGCACAATATGCTGCCTTCAAGACGACATCTTTTCCAGGGACGTCCATGCATATTTCAACAAGATGATGCAAAACCACATTCTGCACACATTACAGAGTCCTGGCTGCGGAGGAAGAGGATACAGGTACTTGACTGGCCTGCCTGCAGTCCCGACCTGTCTCCAATAAAGAATGTGTGGCGCATTTTGAAGCGCAAAATGCGACAACGAAGACCCTGTACTGTTGCCCACCTTAAGACTTGTTTGCAGCAAGAATGGGACAAAATTACACCTGAAACACTTCTTCACTTGGTGTCTTCAGTCACTAAACGTCTTTGTGAAAAGGAATAGCAACATTACAAAGTGGTAAATGCTTTACTGTTCCAACTTTTTTTGAAATGTGTTGCAAGAACCAAAATAGGAATTTTTTTTTTTTTAAGAGAAAACAACAAAAATCATGAGGAACACATTAAATAATGTGCTGTTGTATTGTCTGCAATGAAATACAAGTCAAAGTAAATTTGGAAATCACTACTTTTTTTTTATTTGTGTTTTCCATACTGTCCCAACTTCTTCTGATTTGGGGTTGTAGTATAGTATAGTGGTGAAGTGCAGTGCAGTCTAGTCTAGTGTAATGTAGTATAGTATACCATAATACAGTATAGATAACCTCAATTAAACTTTTGTTGTTTTTGTGATGAAATAACTCAAGCAAGAATCAAACTTTGCACACCCACCACTTTTCTGACTACATTCTGCTTTAGGTGCCAATATATTGAACAGAGATTTAATAACAAATCTGGAGTTTTGGCCAATGACTACAATGACAAACTCTATCAAATAAACAATCAAACGTCAAAATAACACTAAATATAAAATCAACAGACCTCCGGCACAACAACACTCCAGATCTTCCTACAGCTCTCAGTTTAATCCTCATTATCACTCTACTGATGAAATTCTTTGCTAACATTGAGTCTTTAAACGTTCATCACTTTCATTATTCTCCCGAGTATGTACTTTGGTCTACATCAATGTCCTTATGAAGCTATTTCATATTTATCTATGCATGTATACGTGTATGCAACCAAGTGTGTGTGTGAAGTCAGTCTGCAAAATCAGATCTAAAAAGAAATAGAGAAACACACACATACAGATAAAAACTGAAAATCATGTTATATATTCATTACCTGCTGAATTCAGCCACACACTGTCATAACACTTTTTTTCTGTAATTGGTCTCATGAATGAATCTGTTTCATTATAGTCTTGATAAAACGTATGAAAAAACTTGAGACATTCATAATATTTGCCCGTTCAGTCACACTCAGCAAGGCCAAGGAGAGAATTTAAGGATAGTTTTTAATGTTTTTCTACAATGACTCCTATAAGTCCCCCCAAAAGTCATCAATCCCCCATATGAGCTTCTGACAGTGGATTTCCCCATACACTAAGGGTGTGTTCACACAAGGCACTCTGATCTGTGTCACCCCCAAAGCCTGGTTTGTTTAACTTTGGTTTTGCCCACTTGAAGAGGTAGGCCAGAGCATGGATTGATTAGGCTTGGGCGCGGTTCACATGTAGTGTGACTATTAACGGTGCCAAAACACAGAACAGCTACTCATAATTATGACAACAAACATCTTATATTACTACTTGGATAGTAAATTTTTGTATTAATTTGATTAATTTGAGTATTTTTAGGTTTATAATGGGTCTAGTTCCCACCTTGCTGAAGAAATGTGCGGGTAAAGATGCAAATTTCTTTATCAAGTCAGCTGTCTCTGTAATAATAACCTTATGATATGTGCTGTAACAATAACCATGCAGCATAAATGATAAATCTTTTAGGCAGTATATTAGCGAAAGTGCTTTTCTTCAAAGCAAAAAGTTGTATCGTTAATAAAGTATGCTCCGGCTTGGAACTTTAAGTGTGAGTGCAGGCCAGCGGGGGAGAGCACACTTAGCCATGGTTCACGGCAACCATGCCTAGTGTGAGTACACCCTAAAGTTACTGCCTTTAGGTATTATTATTATTATATGTTAAAAGTGAATCTAGTGTTCTTTAGCACTGCTAGTGCTATGGCATGAACCCTGCCCCCACAGCAAACACAACCGAACTGTGGTTTCAAAACTGTGATATGAACTAAACCATGGTATATCGCTACACCCTTAATAAATATAAAGCACAGAAATATTTTGTTTTCAATTCAATGTATGGCTAATGTTCTCTAAAAGGTCTCTCAAAGTTATCAAACATTTTCCTGCAGCAACATTAGAACTTTTTCAAAATTATATATCATATATCAAAAACAATATTCTTAAGTTGTTAGTTTAATAACATTCTTATAACCAAAGAGTATATTAATAACAAAGAGTATGGTAATAACAGTACCATTAATACAATATTTACAGAACTGGACATTTTACAGAACTGGACATTCCTAGAATTAACATTGGTAATGTTTTTTATTACTAAATGCAAATATTAGGGAAATTTTCTTACAACCAAATTTGTTAGCTGGGAATCTGTCTAGAGGTTTTATGACAAAACCTGAATTAAAGGCACAGAGAGAGACAGTCAGTCCCCAGGGCAAGTGCTCCCAGTGAGAAAGATTACGCAATGCCAACAGTGAGAGCTTTTCACAGCCACATTTATTACCCCTAAACCACAGGATGCATCTGTCTGCTAAAGCCCAAATAATGAGCTCACCTGAGGGGCTTTACTTTCCATTTCACACACACACTTGTGCGTACAGGCTTGTCACACTTAGCTGTAATTAAAGAAAGATTCTCTCTAAATCCATTTTACAGGAGATCTCTCTATTTTTATTTCCCAGTTTCTCCGCACCTTCCTTTATCTTCTCCATCCTTCAATCTTTCTAGCGCTCCACTGCCTGCATTTACTTTGGCAGTCTGTAGGGTCAGAGAAAAAGAGGTAGAGAACATTTGAACGTGTTGAATGTCAAAATTCAAAGCTCATTGAGTCCATTGCCTTAACTTCATTTTCGGCCATTACAGGCATAAGTGAGCATTCGGTTTTTAAGTTAGAGTTTAAAAGCTGGTGAGCTGTCTACCCAGACAGCACATTTGGGCATCATAGACCTCACAACCTGGTTAGCTGCCAATCTGTTCTGTGCATCTGTTTTTTGGCATCACAGGCAGGTTTGAACATTCAATTTGAATGTCCTAACTCATACTGAGCTGCAAACATAGATCGTAGGCAGGGTAGGAAATTACCTTTATGTACTACCAGCCATAGTAGCCGGAGAATGTTAAGTTTTACAAAGCACTTGGATATTTTACTATACATTTTTGTTTTTATAAAAAACTCCAATAAATCCAGACATGTTTTTCACTTTATTATTCACATTGAGTCCTTTTTAAAATAACCTTTTAAAAATGAACAAAACAAAAATGGGAACTAAGAATCCAGTTCACTTAACATTTGTACTGTCGCTGGTCTTGTAAATTGACTCAGATCTCATTTTAAATGTGGGTCTCAATCCATTTTGTATTCACAACATAAACAACGAAGCGGCTTGGTTTGTTCTTTTGAAAAATACTCCAAGCACAGATGCTCCCACGCATTGACACTGATATTTTCATGTGAAGATTTGATGTGAATGTTCAAAACTGAGCTGCCTACCAAGGATTTTTGGGCATCATGTGGGCCCATTTTAATGTTCATATCAAATGTTTAAATTCAAAATCTAGTGAATCACATACATAGACAGTATTTGTGGTCATCACAGGTGTGCTTAAAAGAACAAATGTGATGTTTCCATTAAACTTAATACTTGTAGTGAGCCGCCTAACGACACAGCATTTTTGAGCATTATTCAAACTCTAAACCTAGGGAGTTGCACGCCTTGACAAATTTTTTATGCAATGCCCAGTCTGAACTTAAAACCTAGTGAGCTGCTACCAAAAATACCCTCTAGGTAGGCAGTTTACTAAGTTTTTGAAACATAGCCAGAGATTGAGTGAGATATAGATCAACAGAGAAAGAGAGAGAGAGAGAGAGAGAAATAGAAGGGATGAGCAGCAGGACAGTGGAGAAACACCTACACAGTCAATAGCTTTTGAGGGGACCACAGAATGAAGGTTTGGAAGCATATAGGACAACACAGAGGGGGCTGAAGGACAGAACTAGGACTTCACACAGAGGTGGAGAGGAGAGTAGGTGGAGAAAGAGAGAAAACACAATTAAAAAAAGTCTGCAACAGGCTCTGTGGGGGTGGCTGAGGGCAGTGAAAGAGGGAGAATAGGATATATATCTAAAATGATCGGTGTCAATGTGTGGGAGCAGCTATACATATAAGAGGGAAAAAGGAGAGTGAGAGAAGAATGAAAATAACACAAAATACTAAAACAGCACAGAGAAGAAATTAAGAGAGAGATAAGGCCATTGCTCTGGAAAGCAGTCAGATTAATGAAGACCTACAGCATATGATCCGCACATCACATTATACTGACAGCCAGAAACACTACTGTATACACACAGCATCCAAGCTCATTATTTTTAGATTACTGCGTGTTACTTCTTCACATACTCTTTTTCAGTTTCAGCTTCTTAAATGTGGTCTGGTGTGGTCTGTAAGATTTGCTTTAATTTGTTTCATTCAGGTTTGTATTTGTGTATTTAGTTCTAAAATAAAAGCAAATGTTCACTTTGGAACTAAATATGCAACCAAAAGTTTTTTTATTACCAATGCCATTGCAGCACTACCCTATTCACACATCACCCTATTTTATGTATTTGTGACTAATTATTCATGTACTCTATGTGTAAAAGGATCCAATAACAGGATGGGTTTCCACACAATCTTAAGATCTCAACATGTCAGCCCCATTGGAGGGGACCCAAACGTCTTTGATGTTATCAACTAAGCTGTGTGGTAAATACAGTTTTAATGATGAACTAAAATCTATCTTAGATAGATTGTTAAAATGTACACTGGCAGGTCAGATAGAAAATTTGTTGTTGAATATTTTGGAATACTTGAAAATTGTTTTTATACTAACAAAGTGAACAGTTTGACAAAATGTCATTTATGTTGCCGTGGTGCTGTGAGCCAGCAGTGCAGGAAACACTTCTTTATGTAGCATTGTCCTCTTGTTTAGAAACACAAAATGCTTTGTTTTGTCGTTCATTATCCACACGTACCACAACAGGAACCAAAATTACTGACAACCTTATGGGCACAACATTTTAATAGCTACACATATCTTTTCAACCGAACCATCCACAAAACAATTTTAGCAGTTGCAATTATTACAACTGCAAACAACATTTCCCCCCTTTTAGAAATTATAGCATTGTTGTCAACACTTTTTGAAGATAATCATTATTTTTAGAGACCCATAGATCTGTATTTAAAGCTTCTGGTTATGGCAGACTGAAAATGGTACAACACTGGCCTGGCATTGCTTTGTCCCCCAGTTACCAGGACATCACTCTTGCTGCCTGGCAACCCAGCGGCTGTGCGTGTGTGGGTGTAGTATGAGGAGTGCCAAGAGATGAATTCCAGTGTTTAGAAAAAGAGACTGAGGATTATTGCATTCTGTCAACCAGCAGCTGCAACCTTTTTCATTTCCCAGCAGTTTTAAGACTTCCATTTAAGCTCTGCGGTAAAACTAGTGCCAGTGTGAACCGGTTCATCAAAAGGTTAATCTTATTTTAGTCTGGCTTATGTAATGACCTATAAACACTAGTAATAATTTGGTGGAACTCGGTGCACAAACATTGCACAGTATGTCATGTGAACTGAACAATTTTTAATTCAAACAAATGGTTCAAACAAAAAGCAAACAAAACCTAGATTACACCTGTTATTTCCGAGGTACTTCAGAGTTGAAAAGTGCTGTATGATGCTTTTCTACCCTATGAAAAATAATCAGAATTGTAACAAAAAAAGTTTAAAAAACAAAATTGCTAGATGCAACAATGCATTAAACTATGTATTTTGTAAGCATGAATTACCACATATTCTATGGTAATAGTCTATATAATATTTAACAAGGCAAGCAAATACTTTTATAGTAAACTGTTTTTAAAAATATGGATAATTTATGGTTAAAATCAGAAAATGCGTTCTTATAAGTGCATAATATTGATTAAATTTAAACTATGTGGCAGTTGAGGCTATTTTAAACTACATCAAAACATGTGGCTGCTTTAACACCTCTATTAATATGGTGGTTATCAGGTATAAGGTAGGTTTGATATATTAATATTAAATCAGTTAATGTGATATTGCTATGAATTGTAAAATATACAGGCACTAAACCGACCCTGTAATGACTGAAATGGTGCTGTGAATCCCAGTTAATTCTGCAGTGAATCCCAGTCTGTCAATCATAGCTGTCAGAATGTTGACAGCTAAAATCATGCAGGAACCATGTTTATGAGGTATTGTGGTGTGGAGCATCTGTAGTCAACAGTGTAGAACAAAAGGTCTGTTAAAATCTCTAAATACTATTTTAGGCCAAAACAATTTGTATTCCCGCTTCCCAGTAAACACATGCTGCATGTTTTGCTGTACAATTAGATGAGTCAACTGACATTAGTAGTGAATCATACTTGAAATATGATTCCGGGTTCAGTGTTTTGAAAAGGTTGAGCACCACTGCTGTTGTGGTTAAAGTTCCAGTCTGGTAATTAGAAACTGCAGGTTCTCTCCTCAGTAAAAATGAGTCGTGCCTTCACCATTCTGCCCTTAAGCCCTGGTTGCTCCAGTTAATTGCTCCTTTAATAAGTTTACTGTAAGTTGCACTGGATATAAGCCTTCTTCTGTGGTCAACAGTAATGTCAGGATGAATTATAAAGTCTAATTATTACCACCTGAAGAAATGGCTAATAATATTATAGATACAGTAAGATAATTTCTAGGTTAATTTGATATTAGCTACACTAATCTGATAAAAAAAATTACATTTTTGTGTCTTACAGTAGAATCTTGGAAACTTGTTTCCATATTTAAACACTAATTGCTCTACAGTAGTTGTTCTACAGTTTATTACAAATAAATGACTGTGCCAGACCATGAAATGACTGTAACAACATAGCATTGTGTTGTAGAATCACAATGATTTGCTGTCTCTGAATGACATTAATCTCTTAATATTTACATGTTAACAGAACCACCATTTAGAACTCCACTTAAATTAATTCACAGGAAGTCAATGGGTAAAATCAAATGTCCTGTTTGACGCAAACAGCCGTGGCTAATTGTGTCTCATATGAAACAAATGCTATGCTTGATGATATGTTTTTCCCCAATCTCAGCTGTTCTCTGCATCACTCTCTCTCTTCTTCCTCCTACCCATGTTTCTTTCACTGTTCTGTTTCGCCCACAGAGTTGCTCTGAGCTCATACGGTTCCCTCGGCAACAGATCTCCTCCACTCAAGAGCTATGTTTATTAAAGAGACCCGAAAGAGTGCTGGTTATGACTTATCACACATTACATATTCAGTACCTCCCGGGGCACGTCATCAATCCAAACACACATTGAACAATCCACTCACTGTCACTTATGTTCACATAATGGTCTGTCATTATACTTATACAAATGAGTTTTCATGTGAGACTGATGAATCAACTGTAAGAAATCAAATAAGTGTGCTGCATTTTCTTTTCAATAGGTTTGAAAGGGGTTTCCCCAAATCTCAACAGAATCCTGCTGCAGTGTGTTACGTGTGTGGTGCTGTGTTATTTTTAAATAAAGAGGGAATGTATAATGTTTACCTACTCCAACCCCTACTGGACACATCTGTAATTAAATGTAAAATACAAGCTTCTCAATTAGGCAAGCTACAGCAGCAGCAGATTTCTTATGCTGCAGCTACTACACCATAAGAAATCATACTCTCTTATCTTCAGCATGACTATTAATATTAAACGCAGCCCACAGGCAGTAACTAGCACCTTTCAGATGCTACAATTGACATTAAAGGAGGTTTTCTGCATATTAAGCTTATACTTATTTTTGGGAGCTAGTTAGTTGTCATTCGTCTGCATAGACCAACAAAACTAACACTGGAAACAGGAGTATATACACACAGACTAATCAGGGCAAACAGGACACACCTGACATAAACAAAACTTAGACATATTACAAATATATTATGTGTGATTTTAGCTTGTTCTTACAGCAGTTGTTTAGAATTTAAACTTGTTATAACTCTGCAACATGCAATTTTATGTTTCAAACCAGCTCTAACCAGGGCCAACATGCATTTTATTTAATGTATTCACATACCCAGACAGGTTTTTATTGATCAAATCTGCTGCCCTCACAGAGCACATATGAATATTCATTAAGATTGTTAAAAGGGAACTACTAGGTGAACAGAACAGAAAGATTATTTAGACTAGAAAGCTGAGTACAGTCTACAAAATGAAAATGCTATTAGCATTATATTCCAGACAGTCAAAGTCTAGAGTGTCTAGGGAAGAACCATAATCAGTATTTTCTCAGTATGAAAGCATGGCATGCATGTTAGGTAAGTGATTTATGTATTAAAATGAAAGAACTAAGTGCCTTTGACTGAGTCTGTTGTATCATATGGATTTTTCCTTCTCTGTAAGTGTGTGATTGTGAGTCACTATATAACTTCTGCCAAAGTATTAGCTTTGTTTTGGTCTCAGCAAGGACATTTATCACAGTTTAAACTGCACTGCTTTAAAATAGGAGAAAACTCTATATGCTAAAGAGGCCAGATACATTTTGTCAATGACATGGTGACTGAAGAGAATTTTTTGAGAATATAGTTATTCTAGTTAAGTTAATATTAATATTAACTTTTATAGTCAGGGCTAAAGTGGCTGCAGGCACAACTAAGCTTACAATGTTCTTCAGCCAGAAAGCAGCCAGAAATACAGAACAGTACTCTGTTCTCTTGAATACAAGGTGGTTCGGTAAAAGAGTGAAAGGTTTTTATTAGTAATCAAATGGTTGGGATCAACAATTATGTGTTAAAGATTCTTGTTTAAAGTGATGTAACAATTAGAGAGAGATTACCTCAGGGACTTACATGTTTTGCATGTGTGTAATTTATGGAAGATAATGTGTGGAATAATTATGGGATAATTATGGGAATGGTTTGTTACTAGAAGGCAGATTTCATTGTAATTGTTAAAGCTAACACCAACCTGTATAGATTAGCTTTTAAAGAGGTGGAAGGCTTAGTCATTAGCCCACTCAGCCGAAAGCTTTGTTTAGCGTCTTTTTAAAAACACTTTCAATACGGTAATACTTGTAGTCCTTTCAACCAGCTAAAACAAGTAATTGGGGTAATTTAGTTTATTGTTCAGTACAATGACCAATATTTTCATGCTGGACAAATACACTTATGTAATTTCTTGTCAAAAAGAAATGTTACCTGTATCAAGTGCTTGGGGGTACTTAAATAATCATTTTCAAAGTCTTTTAAGAAAGTTAACATTCCCTTGATCAGACTTTAAGATTTTTTTCCCACTGTTACTAACAAGCTGGACAGCATATCTGAGCCGGACGCGTTTCTTTCGTATACATGAACATCTGGCTTTAAAATGATCCATTCTATAGCAAGGTTGTCATTATTAGTTACACAAGAGCTATTTGAAAGATGTGAATGAGTAATCCATTTCTGAGCAGAGATGAAGAGGATGCTCTTACACGCACATGCACACACAAACACACACATGCACATGCTCGCTCTGAGAAGCTTCTGTGGGTGGGAGGCAGGGGCGGAAGGGTGGCTCGAACCCTACGAACAGCCTGCGGGAATCTTTCGTTTCCACAGCAACAACATTATTCATACAACGATCTGCTTTTTATGTGTGAAGAAATGCTTTTATGGAATTAGAATAGACTAAATTGAAAACCACTTGCTTAGAGAGCAACTGTGTGTGTATAGGAAAACATACACAAGCGTTTGTGAAGACACGCAAACCATACAAACTCCAGCCTGACTTTGTGAACTTTGATGTTTCGACAACAGAATGATTTAATAGGATGTGGAACTGATTTCATACTTTATACCAAGATACATTTGATTGTATATAGCACATTTTCATACATCATGCTAGAATAAAGGTATATGCTATTATTGATGTATAAATGTAATGCTAATTCGAAGTGCTTTACTTAGTTAAGCTTTCACTTAACTGAAAAAAAAACCTTGCTGCCTTAAAATTTTAAGTTTAATCAATGTGGCTGCACAAATCATTTCAACTTTTTATAAATTTGACTGGTCTTGAGTTGCAGTAACTTATTAAAAGTAGTTGAAAATTTGTTATTTTACAGTGACACTTTTTTACAGTGTATGTACAGTATGTGTGTGTGAATATATTCACATAGGTAAAAGGAAATCAGTTTAACGTCTCAATTGTTTCTTCTAGACTTATTCACATCTTTCAGATGAAAAACAAATAAAGACTTTTGCTTATGTCTTTTGCTCAGATTTTGTTCCTAATAAACAGACCCTAGTAATCTCACTTCGCTTTATGTCTCAAACTGTAATCAGTCTTGCTCAGACACCAAGACTACAATCAAAAGCCAGAAATTTCAATATGAACTAAAACATTTGTAATCTAATTATTTTAATACCAAACTGCCTGAGCAAAACCACCCATACTAATTTTATAGTATAGTGTACTAATAATTTATTGTATTCTCTTACAGTATGCTGAATTGTAAAAACTGACAAATCATACAATTTGTCTCTGGGTACATATTGTGTGTAAATAAATAGCACACAATGTGCAGAGAAAGGATCTCACACAGACAAACAAACACATATACAAGGCAAATGCATGCATGCAAGAATACATCTTACACAATACACATTCTCTGGCAAGCAATGCCACTTTGGACTATTTGAGTGTGTGTGTGTGTGTGTGTGTGTGTGAGGGCTTATATAATATGCAATGTAAGAGTGCACTCAGATAACCAGGAGGAATACCATTACATCAAATAGTCACCCATCCATCCTCCCTCCCCCTCTCTCTCTTTCCCTCTTGCTTTTACAGTCAGTCATCCAAGTCAAGGGACAAACTATTCTGTAACAGCCCAGTTCACCGCACTCTCTCTATTGGTACACTCTTTAATAAACACTCTTGTTTACCTGCCGTGAGGGGAAAGCAACCATGTAGCACTGGCACTACTGCACCACTGGAAGCACAGGATTACATCATTACAGCCCAAAATGTAACCCCACAATAGGGCCACTCTCCAGGGAAACTGTCTGAAGAGTCAATCTTCATGAAAAGAAATAAAAAACAAAAGACAAAGAGTATAACCACAGGCCATAGTTTAATGCCCCTAAACAGCACTGAAAATTCAATGTGTTTTTGCTATGCATTTGTAGGACTCCAACCCTTAGATAGACTAAATGCCATACTTATTATTTGAAGTTTTGTAAGGTTCTGGTTTTCACATCCCAAATTTTTATAGGTGTTTTTTATACATTTTTATTTGTATTGTACATTACAGTTGTACTGTACTACCTAATGAATAGACAGAACATGGACTTTCACAGTGGGGTTGAGGGAAAGATCTATAAAGCATGCGAGCAAACATTGAAGCAGATTAATGTTATTATTACATGAACCTTTTACACATAATGCTGCCTGTACATTTACATTTGTACTGCTTATTCTTTATAAATCAAATTTTTAAATAGTTTTTATAGTTTAAATAGTCTTATTCTCTTTTTAATTTTCATTATTCCTCGCATTTTATTTAAAAACATGAACTTTCAATGGTAAGCTTATTTTGTTGCAATGCATATGAGAAGGAAATTTGATTTTAACAAAATAGCAACTATTATAATTAGTAAGATTTTAATGTAATTCTGTAACCCTCAACATCAAACTTAGGGTGTAACTTATTCCATAACATAAATAATATCTCAATTTGTGTTCCATCTAACTGACTACAGATGTGCTGTTACTGTTTTTTTCCTGTTTTTTAGCAGATGGATGATAAAACAAGCAAAAAATGCCATAATCTTACATTGTGTTAACAACTACACAGAACTCCCTATAACAATGCCCTGGCTACTGCCCAGAATTTTGTACAAACACATTCAACTCAGGCAAAATCTAGTTTGATATATTGTATTTGGGCTTTGTGAGTGTAGAGAGAGAAGAGAATGGGTTGATGAAAGCAAGATAAGAGAAGAGTGACAGTGGGGTAAAACAAAAACCGTCATTTCGCTTTCCATTCTGAGTCACAGCTGCAACACTCACACACAGAGGAATAACGAGACAAAGGACAGCAGAGTGATTTGTTGATTCTGCAGTAAAACAAAGCTTTACCCTATCTGATAATACATGTAATTAGTTATTAAATTGCCCACACAAATTTTATAACCAATGACAGGAAAGGACAAGTGTGTGCATGTGTGTGAGAGAGACAGATAGGGAGATAGAAATCATAAAAATAGCAAGTTTGGAGACATAGACTCCAGACTGAGGAGCAAATCCTGTCAGCTTTTCTTCCCTGGTGGATTGTGTGAGTTTTTGGTGGTAATTGTTAGATTCATCCTAAGATCCTGGATAACTGGCATGCTGAGAGTGTGATATTAGAAAGCAGTAATGCCAAAAATAAAATAAACCATAATTATGTAAATGTATGAAATCAAACCCAGCACTGGGTAATTAGCCTTTTTCTGTTTAATAAAAGTTGGAAAACAACTGGAGTATACTGGCGTTTTACATGCTTGCTAATTAGTGGTGCTTGCTAAGGCAAGTGTGACTATTATTATCGCTCAAACTAACGGTTAGAGATTTGTTGACCCACCAAGCCTTACTATTAAATATAGGTGTGTCAGGCATCCCCCACTGCTTGTAACACAGATATATACTGAAGGAGAGAAGGGGACCACCCAAAATTTATTTGGAAAATGCTAATTTTATAGTAATCTGGACGTACAAGTAAATATTTGACATTTTTAAATGTAGCATCACTGCAGTTATTTTATTAATGCCTTCTAAGGATTAATTATTATTTCAAAATGATTTACAAAATGATTAATTATGTTGTTGCATTACTCATTTGTAAGTAATTTTGGATTCAGAAAAGTGTCTGGTAAATTAATAAATATAACTGAAAATTGTATATACAGTACATAATATACCGTTTATAACATCATGACAGATTAAGTCTTGTCTGAAACATAATCAAATTCTCCTATACTAGTATACTGTAAATATATATATAGCGTATACAGTATATTTCCAGCAGATAAGAGTTGCATAAATAAAGATCACAGTGGTAATTAACACCCCTGGCTACTGCAATTACACTCAGGTCAAACTAATTAAACACTGTCATACTGCACGTGTTGTCTGGCAAACAAGTGAGCTGAGCACACAGACAAATGTTTCTTCTGTAATCTGTACAACGCCAGATCAACCTGGATGCAATTTTCCCTTCCTTTCTATCCATTTACTGCACATCTAGAGTCAAGTTGAATCATATTATACAATGTCCCTGTGACTGTGGAAAACTGGTTTCCATACATAGCATGGAGTGTACATAGGAATAATTTGATAATTGTTCATTGTTATTGTTCAAGTGTTTGTAAATGAAATTTCAGAGTAAAACTAAGTACCCACACCAGATGTAAAGAGTTACTGCACCTGTGGTGAGAAACCTTTCCTGAAAGCAAACAGTGCGTTTTAAATATTAAACACTGTATTAAACAAGCAGAAATGCTCTGCATTCTGCATTTTGAGGTAGTTCACAACTGAAACTTATATAAAGGTGTCAAGAAATAATTTGAAATGTTATATATCAAATTCACTGTTTTACAGTACTTTACAGTAAGTTTTGTAAAGGGGGCATGTTAATAACATGCATAAGGCTTCTAGTCATCCAGGAGGTTAATCTAGGACAAAAGGGGCCATGTTCTATAATATATTATTTTAAATGTTTTAATTCTTCTTCTTGAAATCCACATGTAATGGTAATCCATTTTTCTTGCACACACAATTCTTAGTTATTTAGTTTTAACCTTTTTTAACAGTATCTCACAGACTCTTAGAACTAAACAAACTGTTTTGCTTGTGTAGCTTTAATATTCTTATATGTAAATGACCTCTGTTATGATTGGCTAACCTCTGCCTATTGGTTTAGTTTACGCTCAGGGCAGTTTGCTGCTGAATACCGAATAGGTTGGACTAAGGAGAAAATAGAGCAGATGTGAGACAATTAGCTATTTATATACCTGATGCACCGTGACAATTACATAAATATCTGCTTATCTCATTATAAAATCCATTTAATGTGTGATCATGTGACTCAGATGCAATGGTCCAACACCCTAATTAAATAACCATTATTATGTCTGCCTATAGATGTCATGACCATAAAATGTGTAGTTAGCTTTAAATGGTTGCATGTAATTGAAGAAAAATGTCGTACCAGATGTAAAGACCTATGTGTAACATACAGATAAAGTAATTGTTGCAACTAGCATCTCTTAAATTCTTATTGCAATAGCAAATGTAAAGTTTCTTTCACGGTACCATGTCAATGTTACTCAATATGATTTTATGAAGCAAAGCTATAGAGTTTCCTTTTGATACGGACTGTTTTCCACTTCCCACTTTCCTGTTGCCTAGTAAAATGCATTTCAGCTGAAGGTCACGGCAGCATGATGCTTGCCCTGAGTCTCACGTTTGTTTTACATGACAGAATTATTACTTTACTGCCAGGTTTTAAGTAGAAATAAGACAGACACTCGCAAGTGTTTAGCTTAAATTGAACATGGATAGGTTACTTCAATACTTGTAGCAAAAATCACATAGCAGACCAAGTTTGAATGTTGTAACAAAGTCGAACAAACCTATTTGACCACTATTAGTACTAAAGTACTAATAAAGTATTTTAGTATTATTTCCATATTGCATTCCATAACTTTTTAAACACTGACACCAACAAGGGCATTAAAGGCTCAAGAAGGAAATCCACTATGGCCATGTTTATACTACATTAATTATAATTGTCACTCCACTTCTAAGTGCTGAATCCTGTTTTGTACTGCGTTATTACTGCGCTACAACTAATATTAATATACAGTTGTAACATACAGTATAATTCACTCTTATTTAGACACTGAAGGGTTTGTATGAGGTGTGGCACTGGAAACATTGCAGCTTAGGGTCAATAAATGACCTAGGGAATTTTGATTTCTGAGTTACAAAAAATTCATTTTATGACCCCTTAAATTATAATAAACGCTTAAGATGGGCAAACATAATTTAAATGTGTGTACAGAGGTCCATCTGTCCATTAAGAATTGAATTTAAGCAGAATCAGAAAATCATTATTAATTTAAGTGGGGGTGAGTAATATTCTAGCTAAGATGTTGATCAACTTTTTAATGAAAGATTAGTCAAATAAATCACGTTTTATTTCGTTAGAATAACATTGGCAGTGATGACAACAGGACTAATAACACATAATAATCGATTTAACTAATAAATAGGCTCAGTTTTGATTTCATAATGACTTTACTGTGGAACAAATGCTCAGTTACTCCAAAAGGCATGAGTTCAGCTGGAATAGCTCAGACTGCTGGCACATGGGACTGATGACTGAGGTGTCTGTGCTCTTTAAACACACACAAGTCAATAATTAACACTTGCTGAACAACCATGACCTTCTGCCATATAATACACAGACAGATATAGAGTGACAAAAACACTTATTTACTGTCTGTATATATGTAGATGGGCGAGTTAAAATGGAGGAAAGGTAGGAGGAGAGAAAGGGAGAGACACAGAGACAGAGAGACTTCTCGCAGCATGTTTGACTCTTAAAGAGAAACAGTGGAGCACATACTGATTCTCCATCTGTTGGCCAAAGAGAGGGCGGTATACATAAAAGGAGAGAGAAAGAGAGAGACAGACTTAAAAAGACAAGAAGAGAGCTAGTTGGAAAGCACAGGGAGATGAAACAAATGAGGGGATAGACTGAGTCAAAGAAAGAGACAGCGAGAGAGAGAGAGAGAAGGAGGAGGTGGAGAGAAGGTATGAATAAAGAATAACCTCTGACCTGAAGCAGTTAATAGAAGATGCTGAAGTTGTGAGGGATGAGTGTGAAAAGGGGACAAGATGAAATTTAGAAAGCAGAATAATGTCAGAACAAACATGCTCCATCCTTTCCCAAAGAAAAGAAAGATGCTTTAAGGGTGGAAAAGTGCTCATAAAAACCTACTGGAGTTGAGGTTGAATGCCTTCATATTACTACAGATAACCTATCGAGCCTAAGTTTGCTTTCAATGGCACTGTTAGAAATATGTATTGCTTACATGTAAATGAAAGAAACACTTAATTTTCTATTTTGGTGGCTTAATAGGAGAACTATTCCCCAAATGTATCACCACACAGAGAAAATAGATCTTTAAGAATGGTAGTCAAACTTCTGATGGTAAATCCACTGAGGTGAAAATGATCAAAAGATAAGTTGCAACTGTCTGTTTTCTTTAATACAGTTTTTGTCTTTGGTTTGGATTTCACATTATCTAAATTAGTGATTGAATATCATTTTACAATTAGATTTACATCATGCATTATATTACAATTTCTAATAAAGTTACCTGCCACAGGCCACCCACAGCCCGTTCCATAACAATCTAAGGTATTTTTACACAACACTGCAAAAGTCTTCCTTAGGTTGGTAAGCACTAAACTGATTTAGTCAATTTAAGCAACTTCCGTGAGACAGAGTGTTTTTTTTAATGCCCTGTACATGTATATTTTTCACAATTTCAATGTACATTCGTTTGCAAAGAGTGGCACATCATTAATTTTTTTTATACCTGTCTGGTATTAATATAGGTCATGTAAAAACTAAACGACCATGATTGGTCACTTTACATGTAAGTCAGATAACTCTTCCTGTATAAGTGAACAGTTTTACCAGTTTAAGCTACAAAATGCTTCAGATCTTTTGCTGCAGGTAAAGCTCTGGCTATGCAAGATTACTGGTTAATTACACACAATGCAATTTTTACTTGCTTTTGGTTCTTGGTGATTGTTCAACCACGAACAATATTGTATATTACTTTAAAAGACAGTAGTATTCTAAAAATATCACTGTCCATGGAAACCTTTAGTCAGCACAGACAACAGAACAGTCCATTGAGGTCCCTGAGGTCATAAATCGGAGAGGAGTTAAGCGCTGGTGCAAATGCATCCTTAAAATCATAGTGAAAGAGGCAATTAGAGGAGCTTAAATAAATCCACACAAAAATGGAAACATTTTATTTGCTGCCTCTGCTATGAATTCTGTAGTACTGGAATAAACTGGCCAGCCAATCAGTGCTGGGCTTTACACCCACATAAATAACTAATATGTGTTCCTTACTAATGACTAATGGCCCCATGGGAGAGAGGCAGAGGAGCAGCATGAAGAGAGAGAGAGAGACAGAAAGAGAGACAGAGAAAGAGAGAGAGACAGTCAGTCAATGAATATTTGCCTGTAACACTAAACAAATGAATTCTCCAACAGTTTTCAAACAGTAGGAATAAATTTAAACTTCAATTCTGAACTAACACACAATTATAGTCCACTGTAGAAACTGATTGATGAAGAAACACTAAATGTTTTTAAATACCACCCATGAATCATTCTTTCTAAGTACTCTCGTTTGGTTAACTAATACATTTTTATTTTGCATCTGTTGTCTTTAACAATTCACCTAAAACTGATTTTCAAGAGATGATTGTCTAATAAAACACTAGTAATAAACATTATTATTTAAATAGATATTAGTTTTACTACAAAAATAAAATGTCAAATAATATGCAGGAAGTCTAGGGATTAATCTAATGTATAATTGTTTTTACAGGTTCTTATCTGTTTGCCCAAATTGTTAATATAAATCAGACTGTCAGTCAAAAATTGGACAAACCAGACAAAAAACATTGTACATTTTGCAAAGTTGTAATGAGAGACACTGCATTAATCCTCTTTGTCAACTGACATACAATTAAGTTCAAACTGAAATCCCCACTAACAATGAAATATAAAATAGCCTTTTCAATATTCAAAAAAAAATTGAACACTACTAGAAATGTTCCCAATTAGAGACTGCAGTGGGAGAGAATTACTGGGCCAAATCTGAGCTTTGAACTGCACAATGAGCACTTCTTTACAGTATTAACACCAACTTATGGTTCCTCTAATAAGCCTAGTTTATTTTAGTTCCATTTTCCCCTTTTCAGAACATGGTGATTCAACATTATGAAAGAAGATTGATGGAATGTTCCAGTCAACAGTTTTAGACAAGCGAAGATGAACGAGGGAGAAAATGAAATGATCGGAGAGCTCTCAAGATGCTTAAATTCAGAATACAGGAGATGTGCTGCAGCTGCTGGCAATAAGCAAGCAAACATAATTATATGAGCCGGGTATCGGGCTGAGCCCACTGAGGCAGAGAGGAAGACACACGCTGCGTCTGGCGCTCTGTAGCTGCTGCTTTTGTTGATGCCTGTTTCAGTCCAGGATGCAGAAGATAAAACATCTGCAGAAAATGCAACCTATAACCACCAACATCAAATTCCATACATCTACTAAATCCAAAAATGTTTAATATTTAGAGCTAACAACTTGGTTTTGTGGTTTGTGCTGTAAATATGTACATACAAGAAACCTCTTTTCTTACAGAATTACAGGTATTACTCCTGCATTCTGTAATTCCAGCTGTACTCAAATAAATACCTAAACACCAAAAACAGTTAGACGCTTTGCCATACATCCTGTACACACACGCATACTGAGTATACTAAACCATACCAGTACAAAACAAAAACAGTTGAAAAAAGGCCAAAGCATCCAACACGCTGGATCATCCTTCAATAGAATTTTTAACTGAAGAAATAAGACACTTACTGTTTGCGTAGAGTTGAAGTTTTGTTGGTCCCAGTGCTGTCCTTTCTCTCCAGTCTGCCTCTCTCTTTCTCTACAGGGGCTGACCCACAAGACAGGCCTCGGGTCAGCTTTGTGTGGGTCCGTCGAGCTGGACCAGGCACCGTGGATGAGGGTATATTACTGCCGATGTTCTGATAGACGCCTTCAGCATTGTGGTTTGGTAGTGATGATGGCTGGCTGGGCTTACAGCTCTGGTTGTAGTTGTTGCTTTGCGTCGAGTTCTCTGTTCCTGGGTTCCTGTCCTGCCGTAGGTCATGGTTCTCCTGGTTGACACGGTCTAGCTGCGTTTCGAGCTCCTCAATACGTTTGCGCTGTGTCTCTAAAAGTTTGGCCTGGTTCTCAATGATGTTATTGAGCTCCAGAAGATACTCCACTGCCCGACTCGGGCTGTCTGGGTTGGACTCCATAGTTTGAGCTTTACCCCTTCCCCCCCCCCACCTGATGAGTACAGTGGGGGGGAGATAAAACAACTGACAGTGAAGGTAGAAACTTAATATAACTGTATATTTTTATCTAATGCGTTGGAACTGGAGGTGTAGCAGATGTATAACACGAGCAAGAAACATTTAGAGCAACAGCATTAAATGTAGTTGATCAACTACACTTTATGTTATTTACACTAGTGCATCCATGATTCCTTCAGAAACGGGCAGCTACAGTTGTGACTGTACGTCAACAAGTTAGCAAAGAATGATGAGGTTGAAAAGACCCAGTAAGGTAAAAAGTATGACATAGACAGTTCTGAGCACTGGTATATATAGCTTTTCCATGAAAAAAACAATCCATTTGAGTCCATGTGAGATAAAATCATAAAAATTACTGTAATAGAATTTTTACATTTTAGTCAAAAATGACATCTGTAGAGACATCCTTTCTGCTGTTTCAACAAACCCGTAATTATACAATCTAATCATCTTGAGATCTGCTGTGCTACACACAACCCCAACACGCTGAGGTAGCATAGGGGAAAATGGGGAACAGCAGCAAAACAATACACATCTAATCCCTGAAATTCACTAGATTCAAATTCTATATAGCTTGAGTCAGACATCATACCATCACACTAAACTAAAGGGTTTTGTTCACTGATTAGGAAAATCTAAAAGGGCAAGTGGTAACACATAAAGTGAAATGTCATAAACTTGTCTGAATTACAAATGCAGTGTCCAACATCTCAAGACAGCAAACTGTTTTTATTCAGAGTAGCATATGAGGAATGTGATAGTGACATTCAAATTTCTTACAAATTCAAAAAATAAAACACCTGCACCCACTTATGTTCTCCTTCAATAGAGTGCCAGTGAAACATCTGTTTCAAAATGAAAATGTACATATATGACTCCATGTTTTTCTAAGAAAAGATCCTACTTACGCCTCTATTGACGTTTTCTTTTCCTCAACCCATTTTCAGTTTTCTGATTGACAGCTTTTAGTCAATCGCGAGCAGTTCACTGTTTCCTTTGCAAAACGTGAGCGTATCGCGTATCTTTGCATGCACCTCGATGTCGGTCTGAATAATAACGTCGTTTAAGACTTAAGGCATTTAGTTCTTCTCTCATGCAACATACTTTTCTAAGACGTTGATCTAGGAGGTGAACCAGCCTGCTGTAAAGTTCTGCGCTTTTCTATATTTTCCAAGACATCGACTCTTAGTTACTTGACGAGCTGCGTTCGTTTCGGGGCTGAGCTCGTGGATGCTCAGCCTCTTGAGCGTGTTTCTCACCTGACAGATCCAATCGCAAATGCTGGGCAGAGATGGGTTCAACTAGTCTTTCCTATACTCGTCACACATTCAACCCACGCAAGAGCTTTCAATGCATGAGGAAGAGATTTCAACAACAAACGAAGCTTAGATCACAGAACAATCGGTGCTATTTTACATATTACATATGGATAATTCATTGTAAAAGTATAGAATCCTTACAAAAACGTATATTTCTGCCAAAATACGAATGTTGCTTTATGCAGGTATTGTCAGTGACAAAGCCACTGGTGTAGAAACAATGTATAATTGCAGTAATGGTGTTTTGGTAAGATATGTTTGACAGAGTTTTTATAGTATATTGTAGAATATAATTACAACACAATCACTGAGTAAACTGACCGATTGATTACTTGGTCTGAGCTGTCAATCATCTATAAGCTATATGCTTTTAAGCTTAGTCCTCGAGCTGTTTATGCTGTGCATTACAGTTTTTATGTAACAGAACAGTGTAGTGCATGCAGTTAGTGTGTGTGTTTGTTTTTTCTCTGTGATAAAGTTCTTTTTCTTTAAATATTATAATTATTTTAATAACTGCCAACTGTATTGCATGTTTTCATTTTATGATTGTTTTATCTTAAATACTTTTCCTGAAAAACAGTTTCAAGATAAGTTGTTGTCATCCTTATTATAGTCTTCCTTTGAAAGTTCCTTGCAGCTTTGCTGTCTCCTACTGCTCAGGGCAGAAATTACATCTGCACTCACATTGTGTAATGTATTAACCCACTGAAATCATATGGGTTACATTAATAATGGATGAATGCTTTTTGGACCTTCAAAATGCTGAACCAATATCAATAACATTATAAAGCCAGGAAGTGTTATTTAACATAACTAGGGGTGTTATTTGACATAACTCTGATTGAGGCATGAGGATGAGTAAATTATAAGAGAATTCACTCAAAATACTTAAAGACTGTCACTGGTCACTACCTATGTGTGAAGACGTAGCCTATAGAAAGTCACAGAATAAATCAGTAAACGAGTGTTTTTGCTAAACAGTCATAAGACTGGAGTCACTGGAATTCACCAAATCACTACTCTTAGCTATTACCTATGGTGTATTCCCTTAAAATATTCCCTAAAGGTGTAACATAAGGCTAATCTATAAAGATATTTGGAATAAAGTCATGCGCCTGTTTTTTTAAAGGGCACACTGTACACAACACACAGAAACGTGTGTGCAAATAAAACCACTGAAAGCCATATTATAAAGCACATTTCTTAAGAGTAATCAAAACACCATGCAAATCTGTGACAGTAACAGTCCTCCTCTCTCACCATCAACCAGCCCTCCTCCTGTCTGACTGCTAATGTCTACAATAACATGATAAGATGAAAGAATTATTAGAAAAACAGACATCATGGTAACACTTTACTAAGGTCACAAGTAAATGAGTATATGACATAAGTAAATACTTTAGACATTTTAAACAATGAAATATTTTAGTTACAGGATTTTTTACTCTTGCTCAATGTTTTTTGTATTTCAGCCAGGTAAGTTTCTGCCAAACCTGCTAGTTTGAGCAAGCCAAATTCACAAAAGCTTTAGAGCTTGCACTCTGTTGCTATGGATTGTCATTATGGCATATTCTCATTGGTTTGTTGGCATGGGGCTGATTTCATGCCCAAGGAAATGCCCTGTATGCCAGATCTTGATTATATAAATTCACATTGTATTTGATGTAAAAGCAATTTAGCTAATGATAGTTCACATGACAATAAGTATGTGGTAGTAAAAAAATTGAAGTTTTTTCTTTCTTGTCAAAACAATCCTCATTTAAACGGATCTTCGAAAATGACCAAAAATACTGCATTATGCATGCCAGGCCAATAGTTTATGCTGGAACAAAAATGCAGTTATTTTCAAAAACTTTAATATTCAAGTGACTTAAATATTCAAGTGCTTCTGAATTCTGTTTGATGTCATCGTATATTTGGACCACCATACACGTAATTTGGCCTTTTAACAAAAATAAGTATATTATATATTATAACATTTATTCCTTAAATTCCTACACTATTGCAGGATGGTCAAGGTTTAATGCCCATTAAGGTGGCATTGATGAAGTGGGTGAATTCAGATCTGTCCTGTCCCATTGTCATGCTGCTTGTGGAGTGGCCCAAAAAATGGTCCTGGTCCTAGAACACCCTGAACTTTTCCAAGATCTTAGAAGATTCTGTGAGAAAAATGGCAGTTTGGATGAGAACTTGGCCAAGAGGGTGTTGGTACAGCTTATCAGTTCACTGAAACTGTGAGAGCCAAAGAGTCCTGCACCAGGACATCAAGCCACAAAACATCCTCATCAACACAGACACGCATGACAAAGTATTTTGACATGCTGGATTTTGGTAGTGGTTCCTTTTCATGGGTGTTTTGAGTATGTCCATGAATGGTTCCTGTTCAGGCAGTACCATGTAAGACCAGCTTGTTTGGTTCTTGGGAGTGACACTATACAACATTCTGTGTGGTAAACTCTCTTTAAGAACCAGATGAGACAACATCACAGGCAAACTGTGCATGCTTAGAAACCTTTCTATAGGCAATACAGAGCAAACATTTCATTGTTTACAACAAAACTGATATAATGATTATTTAATGACAGCTTACAGGACATTAAGCGTCGTCCCTGGTTAAAGTGAACAGGTAGCCCATGACATTACTCTTATTTGAATCAACTTTTAATATTTAACAGTATGACTAAAAATATAGATGATATAGGTTGAAGCAAAGCCCTTCTGATTAAATATATATATTTTATGTCTATGTTAAATATTAATATTTTGTAAATACACAGTGCTCTAAGGGTCATGTTTTAGTATTATTTAGTATTGTTAAGGTATTTTTTTGTATTAGACCAAATGTAGATATGTGTTGTTTATAAATTGTTTATATAGGATCAGTGGGGGTGAAGTACTGTAAATAATTCTGTTAATGTAATAGTGAACCTGCGCCCATGCCTGTCTTGGACCCCAATCCCATGCAACAAACCTCACACCTACATTCTTGCCTGCAAATCTAGCTAGAGAGATCATGGCAGTCATCTTTAGGAAAGAGAGCATAGTTATCATCAGGAGAGAGCACAGTCATACATAAGGGAGAGAGAGCAGGAGAGCGTAGTCATAGAGTCATCCTGCAGTATTTATAAATTGTATTAAACTCTATTGGCTATGTTAATAGTTCTTATTTGAAAATATCAAACAAATAAATGTTGGAAAATAAGTCACTAATCAAATAAGCTGTTTATCATATCAAAAATGACATGGGTAATTTGATAGAAGTTTACAGAAACTGAGAGTTGAAGTTTAGAGAAGTGTATTTTTGTTGTAATTCTTTGGCTTGACCATCATGGACCTACATGATCTTTCAACTTCTACCTCTCTGTACAGTTTAGAACCAATAAATGTTTTTTAAATGTGCTGATGCACAAGACATTGTTTTTCTTTACACAAATCTGGGCACCTGTTGATATTAAAATTAAACAAAAATTTGTATTTTAACACGTTTAACCAAATTTATGAGTTTATTAACATTTGTGAACAAAATTTTGGGAACCACATGTATAGCCAAAGCTATTTACACTCACGCTAGAAAAATAAGTCAGGGGCACAATTCATTTCAGAGAAATACATGTATGTTTATTATAACTCTCATATAATCTATTGCATTAGGGTTACAGTAGAGTATTACAATATATTCATAATATAAACATAATATTATATGTATATTTATATATGTATATAATTATAATACATTTATATCTTTTTATAATCAATACATATGGCCATAGACATTACTATGTACTGTACATAAAGACAACTCTAAAATCGACACTTTAGATTGAATGGGTAGTAAATATATAAGCATAAGACTCATTAGTGAAAGCGTATGAGGCATTGGCTCATACTCTAAATATTATGATATGTTTTAAGATGCACTCATTCAACTCCAGTGTGTGAATCATTTACACCAGCCTGGCTTCAAACTGATCCCAGACCTGCTGGGGGGTGCACAGGGTACAGTTTTGTCCTAGTTCACTGTCCTATCTGCTGTGGTTTAAAATGGAAAGGGATCTTATGCATAGTTTAAATGTGCGTATTAATTCTGGTGGACAGTATGATACACCTGATGTAAAAATATATGTGATATCTTAGCAGATTAGAAAGCAGTGATAACGTTTTGAAAATCAGCAAAAAAGGAATACAGCTGATAAATAGTAGGCACAGTTTTAGGTTGAATTGAATATATTCATTTGTATATCAAGTGAAAGTTACCAAGGACACAATATAGCATAAAACTTTCACTTTCCCTAGCAAGCTTTTAACCCAAAAAGATAAGGAGGTAAACCTGAACAAAAAAAACTCTCAATGTGAGGTTAGAGAGGCCAAAGCTTGCAGACAGGAAGATATTTTTGTTACCAAGGCAACACTATGGGAAACTTTGAGGGTGTAGCATAGGAAACATTCTAAAACAGCTTGTTTGTTTAGGATGAAACAACAAAGAGTTTACAGTCTGTATATTTGCTCCCTGAGACGTCAGAGACCCAGAGGGCACAGATGTAATGAATAATATACATATACATTAAAAACAAACAAATCATTGATCATAGATGAGGACATATTCCTAGAGGTGTGACAAATAAATGGCCTCTTAACAGTTTAGGTTTACATACATACAGTATACACAACATTCACAACAATTTACAATCATTCTTCAGGTATCACCCACATGAAACAGTTTATCAGAAATCAGAATAATACTTATTTAAATGGGAAAACACACAGATACTAATATCATCTGGAATTTTTCATCTTTTAGACTATGAAATCAAGGGTACAGTTACATCATTATTTGCTCACTAGTCAAAAAACATAATCAAACAACAAACAAACATCTCACCCTCATTTTACCGGTGGTATTTTGAAGGTAATGAGCTGGACATTATGAAATGGAAAGAAAATATTTGGCCCTTCAGATGACAATATTGTTGCATATCAAGTAAATATATTATACAAACACACTGATATAAAAATAAAAGATACCATGTTTTGTTGATCACTGCAGACTTTCTTTATAAATGACGACATATGAGGGATTAAGAGAGGAGAGTGCGAGAGAGCAAGCTGAGGTGGGAGCTTTATCTGCTGTACAATTCAGTTACATGTTAGTCAACCTATGTTGACTAACCTTTCCATGTATAGTCACAAATTATGTATGCATATATACTAAGAAAGTCATTTGAAGTGCGCTAAAATTTTTACACTAATTTGTGTTGTTAACTTCACATTTTCTTTTTAGTAAATGAAGGTGCTTGTCTGTTAAATTCCCCACCACAATGCTGATGTTGTGGCTGGTTGCCAGGGCATTGCTATGTGATTGTGCTATGTGGTATTTTCAGTGGTTGTTTACTGGTTTAAGTCAAAAGAGCCCACCCCATGTCTCAGTGACATTCTGGTCATAAGGTATGTCACAGATTTCTTCTGTGTGTAAGATGTTTTATCATCTGCCAAGTGAAAATTATTACTCTGATTACTCTGATTTGAACAGCAATAACACAGATCTGAAAATTATGAGGTATCATTCAAATCCAGTGTAAACATGTAGTATGAGTAACACGCTAAACGTTAATACTTGGGGTTAGTGGCTTGTTTAAATACCTAACCGTAAGTATGATCAATACTAACAGTAATCCTTGCTTTAGCAAATGTCACTAATTAATAAATGTTTCTGTTCCTCTACCATTCGTATCTTCTCGTCTTCTCTAATGACCCTATGTGAGCTGGGTTTTAGATAGGGGCCTGGAAGAAGGGACCCCAGGGCCCTTTGTATGAATTTTGAGCTATGCGTTTCATTCAAATACTCAGTAAGGCCAGAGATACTGGCGGCAGAAACGCTATCATCAGACATGCTGGCTCAGCATCTGTGTAATCAGATGCCTCTGTGAAGAAAGCGAACAGGGTTTGACTGAATTCAGGATCCCCTACAGGCCCCTCTGAAGAAAGGCCAGACAAGGGCCTGTTAGGCCAAAGTGGGTGAGGCTGAATTCCTAGAGGTAGGACAAGGACACCTGAAAAAGAATGAGACTTACGACTTGTTTCTACACCGTTCTTGCATTTTTGATATTTCTGAAATTTGTCAGGAATCTCTACTTTATTTTTTTATATTCAACTCAAGCTCTTCACTGACTCTCATTTTCTCTTTCCCAATGCTTCTTTCTGTCGCTCGCTGGAGTGAGTGACCTCCTCTCCACCCTCAGCCATTCTCTATCTAGCTCTCCCTCTCCTCCTTTTCCTCCTGCTCCCACTGTAACATAGGCTCAGGAAGTCTCGCCTCGTTTTCTCCTTCACTCCTGCTTCTCACCCATCTTGCCATTTCTTTGCTCCCACTTGGCCTATTCTCTCCTCTCTTTTTGCTTTTTTCTTCCATTTCCCTTTTGTCTCAGTTGCTGCCTTCGTATTTTACTCTGTCTTTTATGATGTCTCTAGGCAAACTAGGCCTAGAGACATTTGACCTTTGCCTCCTTTCGTCTTTCACCTTTCGCCTCCTGCTCTGACCGCTGTCCTTAAGACTGTCAGGGCTCTCCCAGTCTCCTCCATCGCTTCCCCACCCCATCTGTTTTCTCCACCCCCTCTTTGTCTTCCCCGGTTTTTGAATGGTGGATGTGGCATCCTGTTGGGTGCAGCGACGGGTCACTGCAGCCAAACCCGACTGCAGGGCTCGGGGTGAGGAGGGGATGGCTGTGACGTGATCACGGTCTGGGGTGAATGGTTGTTGAAGACAGACAAAAGTAAAGAAAAACATCCTTATTAGTAACACTTACCATTTAACCCAACATGTTAATTTATTCACATTCTTCTCAGGCCATTCCAAACCGATGACCCCTTTTGTCCTTGGTACTTGATATGTTAACTATTGAGATTAATTAAATATGTTTAGCCCTGATATTTGTTAATGTTCCCTTTTTTGCAATCTGTCAAAAGGCTTAAAATAAAAAAGTAATAAATTAGACTGCAAGTAAATTCATTTTATCTGGAATTACCAACAAACATTAGCGCTGTTTTCATTACCTGTACTGTAATGTACTGTACTGTAATGTACTGTAATCACAATGACTCCTGTAGAGGAACAAGGTGTTATCAACATACAAAAAGGGAACCAGCAAGCATAAAGATAACAGAGAAATATGAGAGAGACGTAGAGAAACAGTAAAATGGAGAACTAACAGGAACAGCTACCAACCGCGTATTTTCTGTCCTTCCAATCACATAGAAACATGGTTCGCCCAGCTTGGAGTTGGTCATACAGAGAGATAGACTGGAGAGCTCCACTGATGGAAGAGAAGTCAAAGGGATGAAAACAAGACAGAAGAAGAGAGGAGACAGGAGATAAGGGAGTCAGGGAAGAGTACAGGAGGTATGAGATAAAGCGGAAAAGTAAAATGGAAAAAAGCACATAGGAATAAAAAAATAGTTTAATGAATAATAAAAAATGAAATGAAAGAGAATAGAAAAAGCAAGATCCAAATGAGAAAGCAGGACAATTTTTAGTAATTGTACCAATTGTTAGTAATTTATTTCCATAAACAACCAAACATTCTTATATAATGACAAATATAACCTGTATTACAGTGACAGTGATAATACGTTATAAACATACAGATCTGATTAAATGGCCCCATTTGATGTTTGAATGTACACGCACCTTTGAGCACACATTAAATAAATTATATATACTGTATTTTCTATATGCAAGTCTACATACAGTATATAACCTTAGGTTAATGAACTACATTACTTGGACAAATTTTATTGTGATTATTAGTAGTAAAACTGAATTTATTTGTTATCTATTTGAAAAAGACCACCTCATGTTTTCAAAGATATATGATAATGTTACTACAGTAAACCCTTTGAGCTCGTCTTACCGTAATCAGGGACATATCCATTGCCTCTCTTAAACACGAGGTGTATTCTGCTTCCTCCAGTTCTGATCTGCTCTACAGCCTGAGCGTGAGTCATCCCTGCTGTACTTTCTCCATTGATCTCCACCAGCTGATCACTCACCTGAACACAATCACGATCATGTACAGAACTGTTATTTACACATCTACATTAATCACAATATTAGAATACAAGATATACATGTATTTCAATACAATTAGGCCTTTTACATCTGCACTTTAGAAACCACATAACAACGTCCTGGCAACCAGCCAATAACCCTTACCCAAATCCTACCCATTTTTTAGACATTTTGCTAGGTGAGAAACACACCTGTATTTTGTGGCTGCGTGAGGCTGGTCCTTCCTCCATTAGTCCTAGCACATAGAGGTCCATGTTATATTCGCTACCTCCTCTGAGACTAAAGCCGAAGCCTGTGGGCCCCCGCTCCAGTTCCACGCTGTAGTAGCGTGAGGCGTCCTGCTTTGCATACATCACAGAGAAGAATGAAGAGAAAAACTTGCTGCAGTTATGTGTCACACAGCTAATGTTAAAGCACTGAAGGTTCCATTATAACTCACCTTTGGTTTTGACCGGAGAGATTTCCTGTTCTTATAATCAGGGTCATAGTCTGCTTGCTCTGAAGAATCTGGCATGGGAGGAATGGGAGGGGAGGAAGAAATGGGAGGAAGGATTGAGAAATAGAGGAGAGTGTTATGATAAGTCAGCGTAATTTTTGCTAAAAAGAGTGAATTACTATTTGCTAATTGGCCCAATTCAACTCTTAATTTAAAATATCCCCTAACTCTGTGCCCAGGAAAGGCAGGAGGTTAAATATTTTTTATTTAAGAGAACTGTTCATTTACATTTTTTATTGAACATGGCAGGAATATTTTACCAAATGATGATCAAATGTCAAAGAAGACCATGCTGATCACGTATGTGTGTATCCGTGTTCATCAAGCATGTAACGTCAAGCGTGCTTTGGTATTTTAAAGAGCTGACTTAGGCACCTGTATTGCAGTGGAGTAATGCTGTACAGTCGCAGTCAAGTATGACAGATAGTACTAGTTTGCCTTACCTGCTGCAATCTCAGAACTGTCCTGCAAGCTCGGGATTTGCTCCATGTGTATCTATTTTGTGCATTTGCAGCATTACCCCATTACAGACAGTATATGTCAATAAACAGCATTATCAGGTGCAAATTATTCTGTTAATACCCCATGACACTTGCACAAGAACATTAGAACTTGCACTAGAACATTCTCTATTTAGTAGGTTTGTAATCTCCAAAGAGCTTTACAGATCTATACAATACAATCTTACTGTAACAACTTTGTTAATTTTTGGATTCATTGTCATGTCAAAAGTATGCCATACATAGTTTCTGAAAATATATTTGTGAATCATACTATTCTATGTTTAAATAAATTTAATTTTTGACTACTAGCAAAGGTCCAGTTTTAAAATAAACACTATACACTGTAATTAACGTACGGGCACTGAAGCGTGGTACAATGGTTAAGCGCAGTGTGTTTCCAGCTCTCCGCAGGATCTGAGCCAGCTCTCTGTGGGGTAAATTAACCACTGATCTTCCATCAACTGCCTCCAGCCGATCCCCAGGCCTGATCTGACCACTGCGGGCCGCCGGGCTGCCTCTGCGTATTGTCACAAACCTGTGAGGGAGCAGAGATGCTGCTGCAGAGAGAGGGAGAAAGGAGAAAAAGAATGCTCAATCATAAATAATCAACTCATTTTCCTTCATTTCAATATTTCATTATTCTAAAATATCATTCATAAATGTTTTTTTCCCTTCATTATGTTATATAATAGAACGTTTGAGAAATGTTACAGTCTGTTCTGAAAATTGTAGATTTTGATTAGAGAGTCAATAATTTTACCTCTGATACACTGCCATTTCAATGGTACAGCTAAGAATTTGGGTATTGATTTACAGAGAAGGTGAAAAAAAAATTCAGAACAATCAATATGGTATTTTAATAAATATGAATATATTTATGCAATTTAGTTTATTTAATCATTTTAATGAACTGTTTTAATTTTTGTGTACTTGTATATGTGTGTTATTGTATTACAGTTTGATACATGGACATGTAAAGAAAACACATAGAATCACATATAAAACACACAAGGTGAAGCATACAGATGGATTATATAAAATTAACAGTAGATAAAGAATCCCTCCAGAGAGGAAAGAGAGAGATGATGGATAGATTATGGATAGATGATGGATAGACTAAAGCTAAAAGGGATTTGAGTGGGACAGAGAGAATGATTGTGAGAGAAAGATCATCAGTGAAATTATTCATCAGTAGGGCTGCAACTAAAATCCTTCTCTCTCTCTCTCTCTCTCTCTCTCAATGTCAGCCTCATTCTAGGGTGGCTTTAAAGGCATCTATCTTTAATGCACATGCTGAATCAGAGATTTTGTGACTGCTGCAGATCCTTTTGCCAAATCACACACTAAATGACACATACAGGAAGCTGAAGAATTAAAGTCTTCCTCTTATTAAATCACAGTCTGCATTCACAATAGTAAAAACTAAAATCGCTGATGTGTTGACAGGGACTAAATACAGATTACAGATTACGGACATTTGAAATGATGCTAAATGGGAAAAATGGAAAAAAATTTAAATGTCTGACATTGCAAAATATTATTGTAATATTTCATAATTTCATTAAATGTCATACAATAGCAATACAATACAATATCAACATAACACTATGAAATAAACACAAATAGGAGTGTATGTTGATTATGAAAAAATATTGTTCATATTTAAACATGCAATGTGTTGTATTGTGTACATATACATAGATCTTAAATATAAATTGATACAGATATAATTCAAAAGTCACATGGACACACTATAGGAGAATGAGACCACATTTATATCCCAAAACTAAAGTCAATATGTCTGTCTACATTAGTCTGTGCCATTAACTGACAGCTACAGCATGTCCTGTGCTGACCTACTTAGCAACACACACTTATTCTTGGAGGCACAAATATTCACATGCCCACACACATTTAACTCTCTTTTCTTTTTGGGATGAACCTCTGTGAGCAGGCTGCAGAGATCTTCACTGATGTTTAATGCCAACTCACTTGCTGCAGCTCAAAGTGGAAGATTCATTTTAAGCCTTTTGATTTTCTCTTTAGCCTGAGGGAGTATCTGTACAACTAGCATTAGCTTCTGCATTTAACATGACATTGTATTACTAGGCTGGGCTGATGCCAGTGTAAGACCTGCCAGGGGGGTGTTATGCATTACAGTTCCTGCTCTTACTTGAAACAGTAATTGACTGAGACAACAATGTTAACGACCATTCAAATTTCATTTGAGGTTAACTGACTGATGGTCTAAATTGCATGTAAAGCAGCATCTTAAATGGGCTGTATTTTATTATTACATTTTTCCCTAAAGTCCTCTTGTCATTTCAGCCAAGATTTACTGTACGAAGAGCAGCTGCAAATTATTTTTACATAACAATCTTCCAACCTCTCTATGACCCTTAGCATTATACAGGCCGTTTGTGCTACTGCACCTTTAAACTTCTCTATGTAAATAAGCCCCATTATGATTGGCTAACCTCTACGTACTGACATAGTTTACACTCTATTCTACTGTTTATCACACAGGCCAGGTTGCTAAATACATAATTGGTGCTGATATGTCAACATGGGCAGCCATATGTTATGCTTATTGCTGTGATGTGTTTAATAACAATAAAAAAAAATACATATCTTAAAATGTCTCCGTAATTAAAAGTCTGGACTGGTAATCACAAAGATTCTGCCTCAAAGCCCATAATGGGTAATACATACCAATATATCATCAATCTGCCTGTGTGTAAGGCAGTTATCCTCACATCTCTGGGGAGACTCTTACTGTAATAAATGTAAATCACTTTAAGTAAGAATCCATCAGCAGGACTCATCTGAGGGAGTTCTCTGAAGGACTTTTGTGACAACATGCCCCAATGGTGATCACACTGCATTCTGGGTAAAATCTACATTTCTACATCTACAATCTACATAAGATACATTTCGGTAAAAATATATCTTATAAGGTATTACGCAGACTTTATAGTCCATAGTATATATATAGTTATATAAGCTATACGGGATACCAGAAGTACAGTGTTACCAAATCATCTGCTCTGTGACAAATCACTAAATAAAGAAAAACATTTCAATAAGTCAATCTGTGACTGAAGAATTGATAGAGTTTGAGAACAAGAGGAGGATGACATCCGTAATCATGTTTGTCACTGAAAATAATGTTCTTATACAATAACACATTCGCTGTGACTCATACAGATTCTGTCAGTGGAAACACTTGATCACTGAATGAGGGATGTGACAGTTGTGTTTGTGTACAAAAATCAAACTCTATTATCATTTGTTCTGTATTGTCTCCATGTACATTCATACATGACTAACATTCAGGCTTTAATCTATTAGAACTTTCTTTATCCCCTCCATCTGTTTACTTTCCTCACCATTTTCTTCCTTCCATCTCATGTGAGCTGTCACTTTTCCTCTTATTTCTCTTGATTATCCATCCACTCCCCTCACCCCCCACCCTTTGCTATGTGTTCAGTCATAGCAGCTGTTCTGTTGAGTCAGACTTATATATGCCATCAGACCCAGTAAAAGCAAACCTGTGAGTGCAAACCGCTATAAAAACATTTGACACTGACCACAATATATTCAGTGCTTTCATCCTCAAAGGCTTCATAAGAATACCTCTGTCACAACAACAGCTTTATTTTTGCTAAGATACATGACAGAGGTTACACAAAGCTTTATATACATTAATAATAATACTAAACTTTATTTTCTCCAGCATGTTTAAAAGTTGCAACTTAAAAAGCATTGCATTTCATTTACAAATAAGCCCAGAGGTTCTGCAACCAATGGTTTAAGTTTGGACTATCTGTTTGGCCGACCAAAGGCAGATGGAAGGAATATTTGGGTAACCTGTTTGAAAATAGTAATATATTCCCTCTGGGGTAATTTCTGGTGGCATTAGAGTGAATCACAGGATAACCGCTTTAAAAACAATTCCTAAATACCCTTCCCATCTTAAATGTATTAAACAGGCACCCTGATTCATGCATGTTGTCCAGCCCCAAACTCACACCAATTACTCTACCAATGTTTAACTTAGACATAAACAATCAAGTCAGAAAGTCAAATCAACTTACGAATGTTAAATTAGCAATGATTTGGCTGCCTGATTTGGCTGTGAGACACATTTTGAGAATCCTAAAAGATTCCTGTGATCCTCGGCCAAAATCTGTAGTCTTTGAGTGCTATTTTGACCTATTCACTGTCAGATTATTAATGACTATTTGAAAAGTTTCAGTTCATGGTTGAGTAACAACAACTCAGCATAGATTGAAAACAACCCAGCATTTTATCAAGTCAAAGTAAAAAAGCCAAAGTCTGCTTTATTGTCTATTCTGCCACATGTACAGCACATACAGAGAATTGAAATTGCGTATCTCTCAGTTGCAATCATAGAGTTGCAATCAAATTTATACTTTAAGAAAGATGTGCCAGTATCAGAAGTCCTGAAGAGGTAAAGTCCTGCAGTGTGACTTTTCCTACGACAAAGTCAAATCAAGGACCAATAGTCTTTCTATGTGTGTCCGTTTCTTGTCAAGTCAACTGTTCGTACATTCTGACAAGCAACAATCGTAAAATGCTATTAAAAATTGCACAGTGTGCACATTGCTTAACATATGGATAACCGTGTGCATTAAGCTGTTTTTTGTAATTCACAAAAATACTCACTTCTTTATGAATGCTGTTCTGTTGTGATTTGCTTTGGGTAGCATAATTATTCAATAATCTGATGGAATGCAATTAAATACACACACACTCTCGCATGCACTTTGCCGTCTTAGCCTTGATATCCTGGATAAGACTGGACCACCTTCAAGTAATCAGTAAGCTATGGAATTAAGCTGATCCAGGCGCTTTTAATTTACAAGCACAGACACACATACACAAACATAAAGCTGCATTTGAGCTTCAGTAACCTAAGTAACACAGATGGAAGTTTGTGTAATAGTCGCAGTCTCTGTTCATCTTAATAAAAGTGCTGTGCAGCTGCAGTGTACTGGCTCTATTCACTCCAGGAGACTGGAGCAGAATACTAAGATACGACAGACAGAGTGTGTGTGATGCTCATTATGAACCTGTGTTGCACCGCTGCAGCAGTTTTTCACAGCACCACCAACGCCTCTACAACTGCAACATAATCATTGTACTAATTTTTAGCATTGTACTAATAATGCATTGTACTTCTGTTTTGTAATATCCTGTATTAAGATTGTATGCATGAATAGAATTAACAATGTTTATGCTAGCTACAGGTTTATTTTGGCACAACGAACACTAAGCACTACAAAATGCATGGCTGCACTTAAATTGCAATAAATTGTGGGATATCAAAAGCAAGGACGAATGCATGTATGCTGCCTTCCATAAACAACCAGATGAATGCATCTCAGTATGCAAACGCCAGATTTGAATGTACATTTATGGCTTCCTGCCTGCATATACTGTCCACCATGTGATAGAATGACTATAAAAGCTATAAGGCTATAAAAGCTCTTTTATGTGAATCTGATATTTTTGAATTAGCATAGGGTAGTCATGATTATTGTGTAATCTCATTGGTCTAAAACTCATCTTTAAGTCACTGTTCATTAAACATTAAATATCTTCTCCATTTGCTGTGATTGTCAGGTTACACAGCACTACATTTATTGGACAGACAAAATGCTTGTTGCTGGAAACATATAGCACAGCCCACATAGCACCTGGACAGAACAGTATTAATATTACACCACATCATTTCTAAGAACAGTTTTTCTGAGTTAATTGAATTTGGAAAATGTTATTCATTTGCCAGCGATTTTCTTCTTTTTTTATTTGTTCTTGGTGTGAACAGGCCTTTAGAAGGCTCTGGCATTTTCAGGAAGTCCAGTTGGTCTCACACATGGTCTCTATCCCCCTACAATAACCCTACTCCCTAAACCTAACCACCAGAACATTTTCTGCTATTTTAGATTTTCAAAAAATGATTTTATATAAGCTTGTTTCCTTACAGGGACCTAAAATATTATGAGGACCTAAAAACCTTGTCCCCACAATTTATTGGTATTACCATACTTGTGGGGACATTTGGTCCCTATAATATATATCAGGATATATGTTATCAGGATCTCAGGATTACACACAAACACACACAAAGGCCGTCTCGGGCTTTGCACACTCTGTTCCTAGAACTAATATGTTACAAAGTATTTGTTAAAAAGCGCAGAACCAAAAGACATTCTAACAACAACAGACCACTAAACAAAATGTACTTTAGACTATAAACATGTAAAAAATTGTCTTAATAGATTCTCTAATATTCTAATACTCCAATATTTATCTAAAACATTATCGTGTAACTACTGAGATTACACATATGATATGAACCAAGAGGAGGTTCATGTCTCAGTGGTTAAGAGAACAGACAAACAAATCTTGCTAGTTAATGAACAGAAGTATATGTTCAGCAGATGTGCAGATATTGTAGAGGGTACAGTGCAGTACTGCTGTACCTGAACAGAGAGCTAAGCACACAGTGAGCTTTAGCACTGTCACAATGCTAACTGTGTGTGATTTGAGGGAATGTTTCAGTTACACTTATGGTCATAAGAACATATCGATTGATATCCAACCAACACTCACTAAATTAGGTCAAAAGAACAGAACCCTATAAAACAACCACAAAAACTATTGTGTGATTAGTTTCTACATATTATGATATTGCATCTAAATATGGGAGGAGATTTACGCACACACACAAATACAAACATATAAATACACTCTGCTGTTAGATTGCCAACACAGTTAGCTACCATTACAGTTAGAATAACAATCCATACAGACTATTAAACAGACAGCCTTAATTCCATAATAATCACCTATAACAAACAGAAAAGAAAAAGTGACAGCTAGACAGTTTCCCATCTATTAAAGTAAGAATGAATTCAAGAAATAGAAGAATATATATAATTACGTTTGGAGTCCTTCACACTTTTCAAGGCTGACTGCAGTCTCTCCAGCATGGCTTGGTGTGTGTATGTGTGTGTGTGTGTGTGTGTGTGTGTGTGTGTGCGCGTAGGCAGGGTCCCGATCCTGGATCACACGCAGTTTAAATTCCAACACATCACACGATCACGCGGAAAGGTCATAGTGAAAACTAATGGAGGGTGTAAACAAACAAACAAGTTAAGAACACAAAGCCAAACATGCTTTCGTCTCGCTTTGCGAGCGAGCAGCTTGCTGTAGCAGATTCATTTTCCATCTGGAGTCAGTGAATGAGAGAGAGAGAGAGAGAGAGAGAGAGAGAGAGAGAGAGAGAGAGAGAGAGAGAGAGAGACAGGGGAGACCTAGGCAGAGAAAAGAGGGAATAAAGAGAGATGATGGAGATAAGAGGAGGGGTGATAAGGGAGCGAACAAGATGAACGATTTAATCCTTGGACTACGGCAGAGCAGGGGGATGTGCCGATCAGAGAGACCTACATGCTCATACATGTATAATCTGTTTTTAGCACTGTTGATGCATGCTGCTTTTGGTATTGTTTTTATCATGCCAATAAAATGCTATTTGGTAACATTTCAGCTATTGCATTTAATTGTATATCAGTGCACAATGTTAGTGGTTGTTTTTAAGCATACAGTATGACTATACTAGCTATACTGCATTAAATAATCGTTCATTTTTCATCCATACATTTTTTAAAACCTTTAAAAGATTTTCTTGCTACCTTTTTCCATATAATAAAAGTAAATAGGGTCTGGGGCTGTCAACCTCTTAAACAGCAAAATTAAAAAAAAGAATTTAAATTCTGAATCTACTAGTTTAATACAATAAACAAACCAAACAACCAAATTTCCCGTATTTGTACTTTGACAGCCACAGTATCAGATTGCCTTCATTTTATCCAAAAATTAACATATTGCTCAAAAATAAACTATTTGTGTTGCTTGCAATGAGAATATTGCACAGGGTTTAGACAGATGTGGGTTCATTTTTGCGAGAACTATTCCTTTAAGAGGTCAGCTAGTAGTGACAGAACTCTATTCACTCTTATTGATTAATTTATCCTGTTAGTTTTGTGTTTTGTTTGCTCACATGATTCCTTCTCTTCCCATCATCCTCTCTTCCATAGTTCCTCTGCTGACATTTCTTATACATCATCTCTGTTTTTATATACCTCTATATTTGTAGCAACATCTTCAAAAAATATATTTTTAGATTCATGAAAATAAGGTCATGACTTCTGACTAGTTGTCAATGCCATGGCTTAATGCGGGGCTATTCTATTCCAGTCCTGAAGGGGCACCATTCTGTAGAGTTCAGTTACAATTCTAATCAGACTTGCCAGTAATTTTCAGTTCTGAAGACTTATAGTAGATGTGGCTGAGGTAGGGCTGGAGCAAAGCTCTGAAAGACACTGCCCTCCAGGATTGAAAAGCCTTATAAAGCCTTGAAAAAGCTGGAAAGCTCTGGCTTGACATATTACAGCAGACAAGCTAACTGCAAGGTCATGGCCAAAACACACATCTATCATTCAGTTACGAAAACATACCTCCAAGCAGAAATCAACACATCAAGCATTGTTTCAGAAAGGGCTCCTAGAATAACAATGTCAATATCACAGCAATAAAACTATAGTTGTGTTATAAAAGCATAAACTCTTATTCAAACTCCACACTAATTAGAGACTCTTAGAGCCTACAAACAAAATCACAACTGTAAACACAAAGTGGTTTACGAGCTTAACATTTTGAGAACAAGTCAAAACATGCAAACAGAAGCATCTCTCATATCAATATACAGGGATACAACTGTGACACTTGGGGCAAGCACTTTTTAGATGCTCAGGCTCTTAGCAAGAGCCAAGGCCACAATTAAAAGCACAGAAACACTGAGCAAAATTAGGTCATTGTGGGCTTAGGTAGGAGAGACTGGGACGGGAAAAGACGAGTGTGTGTATCTGGGTCTGTGTGTTGGCAAGACTGAACTACTGTCAGTCAGCAAAGTTAATACAGCTGCCACTAAAAAGATAAATTATGCATATAACACAGTCTGTGGCCTTTTTACTTTTCTAATGTTTTACATTTAAACATGTCATCTGACATCATTTAAGAAGGGTAGTGTTGTCCCAAAATGAATTTTTAGGGGTTTTTTTTCAACACAGCATTCATTGTTTTTCAGTTAAAAACAATTCAAATGCAAGCAATATGTTGCTGCTTCAAAATGTTAAGCTCCTCTCCTTTTGCTATGTATAAAAAACAAAGCCAATGAGTGCATAAAAAAATCAGAAATGTTTCAACACTCATCTTAATGTATTTCTTGGTACTCAGAGTGCACTGCAGCATTTTTAGTGTGAACACTCCACTTTTATGCTACAAAATCGTGTAGAATAGTGCATAAGCAGGCAAATTAAGGGCAACCATTATTATTTCAGAAATTTCAGCAATTCTTTGAAAAGTGATGAGCCTGGTCTGATGAATAGCTTGAGCCAGGTGTGTCAAATAAAACATCAAATATGTGCAGTGCAAGATTACTCCAGGACAAGACTAACCACTGCCACATGCCTACAACATCAATATTAAATCTTTATAATCAAAAATGAATCAGCTCCCTCTAGTTTATGTGAGGACCTAATAATGCATGACTAGATTGTGTGAAATATTTATAATCGAAGGTGGTGGGGATATAGTGACGGCATGACATTGGCACTGAATTAAAGATACTGACCTTTGCCATTTTCAACATCCTGAGAGGCAATAACAAATCCAAATCCTTCACCTGACTTCCTCTTCAGCTCCACCTCATACCCTTGCAGCTTTGTGGCCTGTTCTTTCTCCATTTTTACTCTGGGACTGAGCATTGTCCTGCCTTCCTCTGAACTCATCCAATCCCTTGGCTCAAGTGTGAGAGTGACAGGTACAGAATCCAGGAAGCTGGTGCTTTGAACCAATGAGGAGCGCACCAGTGCTGGAGAGGGTGGAGTAAGAGAATTGCGCACTAATGGGATGGAGTCTATAAAAGGGACTTCAGAGTCAGAGGTGGAGCGTGGAGGGGGAGGAGTTAGTCGACGCACAGAATTAGGGGAAATGGAAAAATGTGAGGGACCTACAAACAAAAGACAAAAGAGAAATAAACTGACATTTTACAAACATTGTATTACTAAAACCACTAGGATTTTTTTTCAAAATCCTGAAACTGCTTATTTCCAATTTTTTCTTTAAAAATCTTTAAAATCTCAAAAAAAATCTGGTCTCTAAATTTTGGGCCCCACTGTATGTAAAGTAATGGCTCAATGTAAACTTACCCCCTCTGTAAACTAGTAGAATAACCTCCCCTTTTTTGGTGTGTTCCTGTAGAATCCTTTGGACCTTAAATAACACAGAAACATTACTGAATGTACACAACACAAATCTCAGGCCGAATACTGCTCTTTTACTCTTTACCTGTGCGAAACTGAGACTCTGTACATCTGCCCCATTGATCTTGACGATGACATCTCCAGGCTGAAGTCCATTACACTGTCTGTGGTCCCAGATCTTCTTCACAAGCGTCTGTCTCCCTCCGTGACCCCCCGCAGTGATGCTAAACCCCATATTGCTCCCCCTTTCACACTTAGCCAAGGCTACCGGGACTAATTCCCAATTTCCAGGAATACCACTGCAAATAACAGCACTAATCGCTCCAGGTGATGGGAGGCTGCTGTTGGGACTGCCGCTGCTGGCACTGGCTGCTCCGTTGAAAGTGAAGTAAGGCCCATCTGAATGGGTACTGTTGGGTGGGGTCACCAGTGCATGCTGGGGTTTTTGTAGGTGGGAGTAGCGTCTTCCTCCTCCAGGGGAAAAGGAAACAGGGCTGGAACTTATTGTGGGGGGGAGGGGCATTCGAGATATGGGAGGTGTCGGAGTGCATGAGGAAAGGTCACTTTCAGAAGACTTGAAACTGGAGTACAGGCGAAGAGGAGGTGGAGTGGACAGGGAGTTGTTGTTATGGTTGCGGATATTAGAGGCCCTGTAAGGATACAGAGAGACAGTCAGCCACAGCAGAGCATGATATACTGCAAAACTAATTTTTTGTCATGTTGTTTCACAGTAACAATATCTATCTTTAAAACAACAAACATTTACTTAAGCAAAATGTGTAAGATAGTATGACTTTTTACAGAATTTTACAGCTTTTACAGAATTTTCTTTTTTGTTTGAACTATCGCTTTAAGAATTGCATTGTTCATTGTTTTAAGAATAAACCTTAATAAAGGTTGTTATGATTAAAAGAAGAAAATTCTATCTGCCAATATACTTTAAACATATAATCTAAAAGCAAGCCTTAAAGGGCCAGTTAACTTAAAAATAAAAAAATTGGTTATTTAAACACTCTCATTTTGTTCTAAACCCATATGACTTTCTTTCCTTTGTGAAGCACAAAAAATGATGTTCCCCAGTCTCAGTCCCCATTCACTTTCATCACATGGAGCAACATCAACATGACAATAATTCAGATTGTGAAAAAAATGCACTACAGACATATCACAGCAGCTACAGACAAAAACAAACACAAACTTATTTCACCTCTGTGATCCAATTGCAGACACCACCTCACTGTCACTTTGGCTGGACAGATCTGCATTCTGTACCCTTCGAATCCCTCTTGAGGAGTGTGGTGGTCTCAGGAATCCACTCCCATAACCATTAGAATATGAATGTAAAGATGGAGGTCTTGAGGGTGAGGCAAAAGGAGATGAATTACCATTACCGTCCAGACTCAACCTTGAAGCCCGTACTCTGAGATTTCTTGAGGATTCCTTCTCAAAATCCAACCACGCTAGGCCATTGTGGTTGAAGTGTGGCTGACCATAATGGAGAGGGGCTTGAGCCTTTGGTTGGGTTGTGGTCGGTGGATGTAGTGACTGTGAATCGCGACCTGGGGAGACCGTCATCCTAGGATGCATCTTTGGACAGCCGTCAGAGTTAAAGAGCATGGGGTAGCCCCTTCGCACCACAATGTCCACAGTATGACCGACTGGAATGACTTTCAATATCTCCACTACCTCCTTGTGAGAAAAGCCCAGCACACAGGTATCATTGATGTACACCAGAATGTCAGCTAGAAAAAGTAAATGAAACAGTGGTACATGAATTCAAAATCTGTTTACATTTATTTCAGCAAAGTTAAACAAAAATCTAAATAAAACAGAACCTGCCAATGCCCTTTACTCTTGGTCAAGAGTCAAATCAACAACTGCTACACCTTCTGTCATGGATGCAACTTTCCTGAGACGTTACAGATAAAGACCTCTGCTGTTTATGCCCAATGGAATATAGAGTGCTTACATGTTCACTTCCTGGTGACTTTGTATGGTCCATGTCTACTATTGAGGCTTCCCCTTTCAACTACATAAAAATCATAGCACCTTCTGAAATGTCATGTATTTTGTAGCAGTTCTCATAGGTGATCTTGGCTTAAAGGACATTTCTCATGGATCTTGTTATTTAATTATTTGCACATCAACTCTATACTGTACCTCTGTGGATGGATCACATACTCTCCAGTCCTTCTTTTGGCCTTGTTCTCGTATTTGCCATTTTCTCCAAACTGAGTGATTATCATGCAAAATACTTACAATATTATTCAAAACTGGCATGTAATCAAGTGTGCAGGAAAGGACACCTGGCTCTGGATATTACGATTACAGAGAGAGCAAGACACACGTTCTATAGGATCACAGAATCACAACACTAATCCACAGTGGGAAAGAAAAATCAATAAAAGAGAGAGAAAGACAGCAGTAATCCAATGACAAATTATCCCTACTCTACTCTGTAGGTGCCTTGCAAGCATGCACACTGTAGGGGGGAATTTACTATAGGAATTAATGTTATTTGGACTTACTGTCTGTGTTATTTTAGCACCATATTCGCTTAAGTAATTATGCAAATCATATAATGGCACAAACACCCCCGAAAATTAGCACTGAATGCAATTTGCATGGCCAATTCCCCATCATGCAGCAGAATACCACAATCTGCATGTTAATGTAATTGTGCAGCATTACATTATGATCTACATTAGACAGCTGAATTAGCTCTTTCATTTGTCAAGTTCATTTGTCAACACAGCATATGTGTATATGTGCTCTTATAATGCTCTTTTCATTTGATCATTATGTTATAAATTACTGTTCTTTTTTATTTTGACTTCTTTTGTAGCAGGCAAATACTGCTGAGGCACAATCTATAATGAGCCTAATTAACATGACAAAGAAAACATATTTAACTTAATATTAAATACTCAATGTGCAGAGATTTTTCAGTGCAGATAGTGGCTGGGTAATCTGCTGGTTAGTGATGATTTGTTGATTAGTAAATATGACACAAAGTGGCAGTGAATTCACCCCTGTATGCAAGGACAAATCATCTTATTATTGCCATCTGTTAGTGTTTATCATAAAGGAATGAATATATTACACATATTATATTAACATATTTTAGTTCCTGAGATATTTTAGTTCCTGAAGCATTTTCCTTGAAATAAAAGCATAATCATTCTCAAACATAATTGTCTTATGGCAGAAGGCAGGTTTTCTGTGATTTTCAATTACTTAAATTCCAGTGGATTCCTCACACAAAGCTACTGTATGACTATGAAGATTTTGAATATAGTGCATGAACCCTGTGGACTACGTTTATATTCTTTAAGAAGCTTGACAATGCAAGTTATAATCTACATTTGGAAAAGGGCAGCTTGAATAATGCCATTTGAGTTCCACAGAAAAAATAATGACAACATTTTCTTTTTTAGGAACCCCTAAATTTTCCAGCTGATGCTGTGGATAACAAGGTATGCTAAACAAATGTACATAACAAGTGTTATTTGTAAGCAGTAAAGTGGGATGTGGGTGGTTACCAGTTTTAAGAGTGGAAGGTCCCCCAGGAGTGATGCTGTAAATCTGCAGAAACTCCCGTGGCCTGCTGCCACCCACAATGTTAAAGCCGAAGCCCCGGGCCCCCTTTACCAGACAGGTGTGAACAGAGAATCCCCTCAGTTCACCTGGCTGATCTGTAAACTCTGCTACTACAAAGCAAAACAAAAACAGGGAGAAAAATGGTTTAGGGATAAACATGATCCTTGACTGACAGCCAGACATGTTGGAAACAAAATGTAGTAAAAGTGTTAAATGAGGGGCATTTCTGATATTAAAAAAAAGAAAACATCTAAAGAAAAAGACAGATTCCACATAAAAAGGGACAGATGGTAAGATGGACAAACTGTTTGAGCATCATGTAGAACAACAGATCCAGGGATTAGGCTAACACATGGCACTCCTCTTAAAAATTTAAAATATTTAAGCAGGCATAGAATTCAGTCAAAAAGGACCTCTTATTTGCTAAATCTAAAATATTTAAAGTGCCCTCTGAAGGTACTAAAATGTATTGCATCGCTTAGCAACTGGCTTCATTACTGTACATAACCGCACTGCCAGTGAGGTGCAGGACAGAAGACAATAAAAATGGATCTACTGATAACTTAACCAAAAGTTTATATATACTGTATATAATATTTATATATACAATATATATATATCAAAAGCATGTATTATATACATTGATTTACAGAGTTTTTTCATGGGAATTAACATGAGATTCTCACAAAAATGTTCCAAAACCACACACTTGATGTGTACAAGTGTTTTGTTTGGTCCAGCAAGTTCATAAAGGTACCTTGATGTTTCATAAAGTCTAATGAGAAGTAGTCTCCATAATAGATCATGTTGAGTTGAAGAGTTACAGTATTTGGAAGTACATAAAGTATGGAGAGTAGAGTTACAAGTACACTATTGCTGCCACACTGGAAGTGATTTATCTTGCAATATTTATCTTACCTTCTGGAAAATAAATGATTAGCAAAAACTCATCTTTCATAATGATGATAAGCCCAAACACAATCAACACCCCCTTACACAAAAGCAGCCAGAGGAAACAAATGAGACATTGTTGGAAAGACCTGAACTCAACATAACTGAAGCTCTGTGATCTCATCGGCCACAAATCTAATATGATCTAAACCTCTTATGTGTTTACTGCCTTTTTGTGTTATTTATGTTTTCTCATTAATTCAAAACTTATGCATTGTAACTGCTCTTGGTGTCACAGGATATCTATTATATACAGTCTATATATATAAATATATATAAAAAAATATATATAAAACATTTTTGCAGTGCTTATAAATATTTATAATAGTTATAATCTAAAACAGTTGACCACATGACAGCATGACCTGAACCTTTAGAGAAAAGACATGGAAAAAGGGAAAAACATCTTGGAAAAAGGGGAGAACATGGAAAAACATCTTAAAAAATTCTAAATCACAAACTTACATTCAGTCATGGGGATGTTCTCTCTGCTGGGGGTGTGATGGTTACACCAAGAGGATGGCTTCAAATGATGGCTGCAGGACAAGCATATAACACAAGATGTCAGTGTTCTCACACAGGAAAATCACACTACATGACTGTAGATTGGACACACTTGTACCTTCACATATAAAGGGATAATACACCAAACAAAGATTAACACATTTTAAATGCTCGTGTATTTAATACTAAATGGTTAATACTAAATGGATGTGTTTCATATACTGATCATTAATATTCATACTCTTTGTAATAGGGATTCCCTGAGTCGCTGTTCATCATCTCCCAGTTTTCAGACCCTGTCACCTGTGCACCTCTATAGGGCCTGAGCCCATTCTCCAAGGCACTGCGGTCTCCTCCTCTGGAATCTCGTGATTGGCTGGGGGATGAAGTGGGGGCAGGGGCACTGCTTGCCCCAGCCGAACCCCCTAAAATACCAACAAAAAGAAAACAAGAATAGACTAAAAACACAGGGCACTGAAACTAAAAACTAATACTTTTATTTACTAATACGATATTAACTGAATTATCATTCCAAAATTTAATTAAATTGTTGATGGCTTTATTTTTCCTATTAGGTGAATAATTAAATGATCACTATAAGACTGATGTTTTATGTAAATGCCACCTACACACTGAATCAAATACAATTGTCACTCCTATTCTGAGTGTTTAATTTCGTTCCATTCATACAAAGTTTAAATATAAATGGGAGTGACAACTGCATTCTACAACCTAACCCACCCTTGAAAAAATTCAGATACTGACCACTAAATCTCAATTAAATAGGCATAGTGTCTTTAGAACCAAACTGAACAACTACTTAATAATGCCATCTATTTTAATGTGCGTGGCCAGTGTGTTTGTGTGTAATGTGTTTGTTTTCCACACATATTCCTTACAGTTAAAAAGCAAAAACATAACTTCTGAAATTCATTGTTCACATCCGAAGTCAAAGAAATCGCTTCAGTGTCAATTCTGAAACCCAACCAGGGTCAGCATCTAAGAGACAGAGCAGCACATTTAATCCATAGAGACAGATCTGTATGTAAACCTCCTCTGTTGATAGGCTTCATATCATGTTTTGATCAATGTCCCTGTCATCTATGCCACTGCGCATTGGGTGAAGAGACCAAAAAGTGCACAGACAGTCAAAACCCAAGTGAAGTTGTGAAAGAGTTGACCGGACAGTTTTTTTGGCTTGCACTCTGACATTACTTCTGACAAACTGTGGGTCTGGAATCAATAACTCTTCTGTTACATCTAGCATAACTAGCATATTGTAAACAATAACAGTGTTATTACAATTTGAGTTACTGTCTGACAGTCTTGAAACTTTGAATCTATATAATAAAAGTATACTAAATATGCTATACTACACAATACTAAGTTTACTTCTTTTTACTTCTCTCTTTACCAGGAAACAGACCAAAAATATTGGTGACTCATGTTGAACTACACAGAAGGACTACACACAGAATATCCCTCCCATGCAACTGCCTAACAAGTAGCAAATCATGGTTGCCTGAACATCTGCAACCTGCACACTGTATACTAATGTAATTAGCATATTCCCACCAGAAACCCAGACCCAGCTGTAAACACACACACATATATACACACTCTCTGGCTCATGGTGTCATAGATACGCTATATGCTTTAAGAACACTGATGCTAACCAAGAGAGGGATAAGACTATAAACTCATGCAGATGCTATTTTAGTGCTTGTGTTGGATATGTGCTGAATATACAGTATTTTAAATGCCATATGTTTGGATGTTCTGAATGATCTCAGCCACTGTTGTTGTTTTAGCAAGTGGGTAGGTCGTAGAACATCTCCAGCTGTCTACTTCACGTTGACCTGAGTATTCCTACAGTGTAGTGACCTTATTCTACATACCGAATGTGTCTGTCAAATTCAGTTTACTGTTAGATAGAGAACATATACATCCTTCAATAATAATCCACACTCAACTGCTGTTTTCACCCTTCACCAAGACAAAGCCCTTCATTTGCTTCTGCACTGTACTCATTCTCAAGGTCAGTCCCCTAGGATGCCTCAGTATTTCTGGGTCCATAATTTTTGTTCATAAGAAAAGGCACATCTACTTGAAACACCATAAGCTTCTTCCCATGTCACAGAGGTACAACAGTATTTAAAGTCATTAAAGGAGTCTGAGAAACCATAGTCCTCATCAAGGTGGGAGCATTCCTTCCTTGTGGAGTATGGAGGTCAGAACATCATCCTGTCAAATGTGTGACTGAGCAGGAGCTGTTTAAGGACCTAAAGGTCTTCATGAAGAGTAAAGTAAGACCAACTGGTTTGTAGGCTTTATAAGTTCTCTGAAGAACTCCACAGTTCTGGACAATACACCCTGTCAATCTCAGCCCCCTCATATTGATTCCATTGAGAATGTTTAATTTACTGTAGAAACTCTCCAAGGTTGGTCAGCAATCATTGCATTCTTGCCTTTCCTATATCTATCAATTAATGTTAAGTGTAACTCTAAATTGTGAATATTATGAACAATAAATGTTACTTGCAAACAGCTCACACCACACAAAACCTGGAAAGAAGAACCACTGAGTGTCCAGCCAAGACACTATGACTTTAAGACATATGGCTGTTTTATTTCATTTAATTTTTTACCCCATCTCTTAGGTGCATTTTTGTTGTTATCTGCCTATACTGAACATAAATTAGACATTTATCATATTCATGTGCTAGGAAAAGAAAAATGTTTAAGTGCCAAGAATGTGTGGGTATTTATATCAGAATATTGTAATGATATGAGAAACATCTGTTATATTATCTTGTGCCCAACACATTCCACTCAGAGTCAAATGTAAGAGGAAGGTGGAATAGTAATACAGGACAGCAAATTTAAATTATAACAGTTCTTACACAGGTTTGCAGTCTGCTCAAGAAGAAAGATAATATGTTAGAGCTGACATCAGAAACAAGGCAACATCAACTGACAAAATAGCAGTCTGGGTAATAATTGCCTGAAAACAAATAATCTGGTAATGTGTCTGGTAAATCATAAAAGACAAGGAAAACATTGAAATATATTTAATGCGATTGAACAATTATTGGTCACATTCTGGATTTCTTTGGCATCTGTATATTTTCTTGTTCTGGAAAGGAAATACTGCCTTTCACATTCAGCTAAATTATTTTGATTTGTGTAGCTTATATAAAAAAATTAAATTTGACAATGATGGATAATGACAAATAGGTCAAGTTTCCCTTTCTTAGTGCAAAAGCACCAAGTGCAATTTGTGTCCAGCCTAATCACTAATTCAAATTCACTAATTAGTATAATATTATTCACATAATATTAGTATAATGAACAGTAAAATTGGCAATAATACGATGTATTCTTTGTTTGTGTTATATATGTGTTGTGTGTTATATGTGTGAAAATATATATATATATATATATATTTATTATGATTTTCCTGTTTTCTGTGTTTTTTTCATTATATGTGAATATGCTGCTTTGTAAAAAGCGCTATACATTTAAATTTGAAATTTGAATTTCAGTGTCAAGTAAAATCCAGTGTTGTGTAACAATTCACAGATTGCTGCAATTTGCTACTCACTCCAGCAATACCAGAGTGAGGGAATACTTGGTCCTTTAAATTTTCAATAACAGTTCTCATAGCTCAGCAGGTGAACACGTCATCAGCAATTTGCCTTTAAATAAAATATATAGGCTGTACAATAAGAATTTACACTTAAATCTCTTGAATAAACAAGAAACAAAGAAATATTTACATAATACAAAAACAAATTATTTGACAATTTCATATACACAAAATTCACTCAAAATGTTTTTTAGTGATGTTTAAAAAATGCATAATGATTGCATAAACTCAGTATCCAACAGAGTTCATCTCCTCTAGACCTCACTAGGCCTAAAAGTAGCACATGAAAGACAGCACACCCATACCACAACTCAAACCTACAGACAAGCTACTGACTTCAGACACACTCACACATACAGTGATTTATAGTGACAAAACGACATAGTCATTCATTTACAATGACATTTGACATCAGTGCCTGCTGGGGATATGATAAAGAGTACTGAAGTGATATCAGTTACAGTATATGAAACTTTTATTTACACAGAACCGTTTAAAACAGTGTTTACAAAGTGCTTTAAAACAGGCACAAACTTGAAAAAGAAACTAAAGAAAATACATATACACACATACAAAACTAAGAGATCTCATGTAAAAACAGAAAACACAAATGCAGTACATGAAAAGTAAAGAATTAGAAAATAAAATGGATACATGAAAAGTAAACAGGGAACTGAAGAAGAAAGTAAAATCTTTAAGGAAAGGGGCTAGTGTACAAGGGTGTTAAGTAAGTCACCCTGAGTGATACTGTAGGCTGACAAAGAATTGCACAGTTTGGGACCGTAATGACTAAAAAAAGATTGACTCACCATTTTTTGTGTGCGTTTTAGGGACAACCTGCAAGTTCCAGTTGAATTTTTAGCATGCCTGTGTATTTTGATGCTTTTAATACATGGACTTAGTTTGTAGTTCTGTTCTTGTTTCCCCTTCCTAATTGTCCTCACCTGTGCTTTGTTCTCTTAAGTCTTCTGTAACATAAAAGAGTCTCAAACAGCAAGTGGTAGGATCCAAGTGGAGTTTAATACCATAAACAAGGGCCAAACAAGAGACTAAAACTCAACCCAATACCATTATACAGCCTAACATAGGAACCAAGAGGATTTAAATACACAAGGACTACAGTGGATAAGAAGTGTTCAGGTGAGAAAAATCAAGAAGAAAACAGGAACAGAACTACAAACTAAAAGTCCACATAAAAATGCCAGGACATACTGTGCATCTCTCATCACGGTCACCTTTAGCAATTTCCTGTGCCAGCATCACAGTTATTAACATTGCTTCTACACTGTCAGCTCTACCGTTCTAATGCCAAACCACCGCCCACCATAGACCTTCAAGTACAAGAATGTTTGTCCAAACACACAACATTTGTGATCACGTCACTTCTAACCCAACCAACCTGAGTCATTTTTGTGTATGCAACATGATAGGATAGTGATAGGATGATCTACCACGTTTGCCAAAATAACCAGTATACAAAGAGTATACGGTGTATGTCATGACTAATACTGAGTCAGCACAACAGGAAAGTCCTAAATCCAAAAAAGGAAAGCAAAATCTTTTATACTAAATAGGATTTAAAAATGGAAAATACTCTTAAATAGAGTATTATATGAAATAAAAAATTTCATATGACAAACATAATAGGATCATGTGACATTAATGTAAAACACAACAGTCTGATGTCAAGTCTGATTTCATATAAAGCATTAGTCATTACCACACAGACCAGACCTGATTACGGCTCCTCCTACCTGACAGCCCCGAATCCTCCTCGCTGTTGTAACCCTCCTCACCAGTTTTCTCTAAGTTGCTGAGGGACTTGCTACGGGTGCGGAATTTTCTCAGCAGGTTCCTGTGCTCCTGGTAGGTGATGGCGGGGCTATCAGGATTGATGTGGACTGGACGAGGTGTTCCATAGTAGTTCCCTAATCCAGTAAAGATGAGAAGAGGCTGGTCAGTTAAGAGTTTCCAGGTACAGGTGTAAGTTTTGTAGCAGTTTTAGATGTGTTGGTAGTATGGTCCTCTATGGTCCTCCAAGATGTGGCTGCTGCAGCACCCCACAGCAAAGAGTAGATTCACATGATGTACAGAGTTGAACATTTTGATATACACAACATGACTGAACTCTCATCAATATGATGATAATTAAAACCTTAAAACCTAAAACATTTAATTAACATATGCAATTCACCATGTGAATTCTAAGATGGGGAAGGGTATTTGTTAACCCCTTATCAGACAATATAAAGTATATGAAATATGATATAGGGGCATGTTTCTCTTTTAAAATGTGAGACACAATGTATTATAATATAGCAATACATCCAAAACTGTTTTCACTTGTACATCATTTAAAAATATTTGTGCCATTTTGCTTTGGTGTTATGTTTTTAAATAGTAAAATAGCAAATGGTTTACATTCAGTTGTCAAGTAGTACTAGTAGTACTAAGTAGTACTAATTTTACAGTTTTATACTTTTTACAGTAAATACTTTTGATACACATTATATACCTGTGGCACTCCCAATCACAAAAAAACATTTGTATCAAGACAGTCCAGCATACCATTGTTACAGTACAAAACAGTGAAGAATGATAAGTATATATATATATATTTTAAAGACCAGCTGATTATCATCAGCTCTCCTTCTGGCTCACCTTCCACAGAAAACATATTCCCATGGCTATATAGTGTCCTTTGCAAAACACTGAACTAGTTACTAAACCAAGCTAACCTCATGACTCTGTATATTTGTGTACTATGTGCATTTCACCTTAATTGCTGTATTATATATCTCAGAGTGACCCCATAGCTTAATTTCAACAGAATTAGCCAGAAGGACCAAAACAAAGGTTGGTTATCAAGGTCACTTTAATATCACGTGATAACCCATTATACTGTCATATTCTATAAATGCATAAAAATTCACCCCACTAAGAATGGAACCTTGTACAGCTGGAGTAATACTACATTTAGAGTTTACCCCTTTAGAGTTTTAGATCCGTTCTGATACCCATCTGTTATTGATTGCCTAACTTGCGGTGGTAAGTAAATCATGTGACTGGATCGCCAAGGTGAGAATGACATTTATGGCATTCTGTAAGCGCGACTGCATTTTTATGCTAATTCATTTTATTCATTTAATCAGGCGAGGTAGGTGATCTGGCCCCTGAGAGTCATAATTCACATGTTAAAGGCACATGATGCTGAAACAGCAATGTGGTTCTGTTTGACAGAATTCCACTCTTCTGAAAATAGTTTATGTTACTGAAATGCACTGCATTTGGCATAATAGGTCTATTTCAGAGGGTATATTACCATTATAGTAGAAAATGATCTAAAATCTTTAGTATAAACACATAGACTACTAATAATATTCTGGTCACATTTAGAAAGACTGCTGAAAAGACTAGTTTAGCATGTTTTTCCATGGAGGTCCAAGATTAGTGCTGGTCCAGCTGAATTAATTAAATTAAATTTCAATTCCATTAAGCTACATTTTAAACATAAAGACATAGGAGGGACAGAGGTTACGCAAAATGATAATTAATTTTAATGCAAGGCCACTTAGTATATCAGTTGTTTTACTTCCTGTGGGAATCACTTGAGTGATTATCAGATTTAAAGACCTCAATGAACATATCTCCTTCAGGCAGAAAGAAGAGTTATTCTCCAACAAATTTAAATTATTCTACAACAAGTATTATGGCATTAGAGTTTGGGTATGATCCTAAAAAGACCCCTCGACCAACTCAGCAAAACTGTGCATTGTAGCATTGACTGGATTAAACATTAACTGGATTAAACAAGGAGATGGAAAACTAAAAGAGATTCTTTACTGTATTAAAATATATTATCTGAAGATCAGAAAATGGTAGAAAAGTACAGGGATGGTACCATGGCAGTCATGGCATCAGATAGCTATACCATATTAGCATATTTACAAGGTATGTACTGGTACATGTCTAGTGTATTACCTTGTATTTTACATTAATTTACACTAATACTTAAAATATATATACTTATCTTTTGTTACAGTAAGTGTTACTGTTTGATACTGTTATTAGTGTATAGCACACCCTATTACTGTATAGGGTGAAAATGTTGAAAACAGTATGTTGCTACTGTGGAATGCTGGCAACTCTATTTAAGAACATTGAAAATAATTACAGTAATTTGTTGCAACTCTCCTTTAACCCTTGCCTATGTTTTTATTGATTTTTATGGTGTAGACCAATTTGTGTGCTGACCTTTAAACTTTCCACTCTCCAGCAGCGCCCCAGACTCCTCAAGTGAGAAGAACTCCTGAACCGAGACAAAGTTATAGTCGACTCCTGTGAGTTCCCCGTCTCGCGGCTGTCTAGTTGTACCTGTGGATGACAGGCGAAAACACATCAAATACAGCAAATCCAAATAACATGCAGAATTATTGACGTATGGCCATCAGCTTAGCGTTTGTGTGTGTGCAGTCCCATATTAAGATGGCTGATGATCTTATTCTCTCCATTCACCCTTGACTGACAGGCAACAGGGCTATGAACAGCCTAGACCAATTACAGCAATCCACCCTCAAAAATCTGACACAGCGCTCTCTTTCTCTGTCTCTCTCTCTCTATCTCTGTGGGCTCTGAACGGTTTAACACTGACACAACATCAATCACAAATTCTTTATCACTGTTCCACTCTGTGTGCACACCCCCGCCGCCCTCACACACACTCACAGTGCAAAACACACACACAAATCCTTCCTACTTTCCACTTTGACTTCTCTAATTAAAAATCTGATAAGTAAAATCCCCAATACATCACAACATAAACATTAGTCTCAGCACTCTCTGAGGTCCTACAGTGTGTGTGTGTGTATTGATATATCTACCCGTAGCTTACACAGCCAGGGGCCTATTGGAATGATTAGGCCGGATTACTTACTGCCACACCCACCATGTTTCAATCACAGCTATAGGAAAGGACACAGCAAGAAGACAGAGATGCATCATCTGTCTAATTTAAGGGTGGCCTCAAGGGTGTGTGTGTGTGAGCATATATGTGTGTAAACAATTAAACAATGCTTAATGCAAAAATCAGCAATGCCAGAAAACTGCTGTGAATACCCAAACGCTGCATAATAAGAGAGGACCCAACATGTATTATGCATAGAAATAGTTACATAAACTGTTTGTCCAATATCCACAACTGCATGTTAATTTAATTATCAGTAGCATGGTACATACAGGACAGCAGGGCCCAGATCTGAAGGCTTGACCAAATGTTTGCAAATACGTGCTGTTTCTAAAGGATCCAGTGCATAAATCAATTCATTACAGTCATTTAATACAATAGAATTGTATTTAATTTAGATTTCCAATACAGTTCCAATGCAAACCTGCATTGTGGCTAGGCTGTAGTTGGGTTTACTGAAGTGTATTAAATTGACATTTAACACTGGAAGTTAAACATTTTCAGAACTGTTATCATGTTTATATGATGACTTCATTGATCGTATATTGAAAGCAATCATACATCACACTGCGGACCACCACACTGCTGTACATTTTATAGACACACCCCTAAAGCGGTTCGGACCATATTGAGCGGGTTTCTTCCACACCAGTGGACACGTATTGAGAGGGATAGATATTTATTAGGTATAATAAAGAAAAGACCATTTGCTATTTAGTATGCAAATATTACAAACATGACAAATTCACTTACATCAGTTTAAATGATGGAAACTTCCAGAAGAATTGGAAGTAATTTTTTAACAATTTTTTTGCTGGTAAATGATTAACTGTTTTGCGAATTAGATATTATAAAAGGAAGACTACCCCTAAATATTTTAATGCACTTATACATTTTTAAAGTATTAATACAGCTGTCCAAAATATATGTGATACTATGTAAACACTTATAATTGTGTAGTGTAGTATATTATATTTGTACTAAATAAATACTTTAGTATTTAGTTTAGTACATTTTAGCATAAATGAGTAGGCTGATGAATAAAATGTAAAAAAAGTCCATGAACCATAGATTAAAATTGATTTTTAATGCGTAAGGAAAGTATATGTTTAAAAGCTGTAACTGGTCACCATTTTACTATTTGTATTATTTATCAAAATAGTCCTGTGGTTTTCCAATGATTTTTTTAAGTTAACATATTCCATGCAGCGTCTCAACATGAATATGCATATATAGTAATTATGCAAATGACAAAAACATTGTTTCAAATAGTTTTAGATAAAGTATAGTACATTACATACTGCTGTCATTGCCTGACACTTCATGTGAATGACCTAAGCATACAAAAAGTCTCAACATTTCAATTCTTAAGCTCAGTGGGATGCAGAGATATCCCCTAACACACACTAGACAACCTTAGTGTGAGTAATGATCTTTAAGTGATTGAGCCACACATCTGAGACATCAAGAATACATTATGAGACTCTCAATCCATGAATTAATAATGAGCCCATTAAATGTTTTCCAAGAGATTTTGACCCGCTGAGTCATAATGGTGACACTGAAAATAACCTCACAGTGACCTCGGCATGCCCAAAGTCCTTCTGATGACAGAATGAGAGACATAAAGCAACACAACAGCAAAAGTGACAATCATATGCCAGCTCACACTCAAATAAACACACACACAGCTAAAGTCTCCCCTCAACATCAGCACAGAGGGATTTAGCAGGGCGTACTGATGAAGCTTCTTCCACTGTGCACAGGGACGCAAATTAGGCTCAAGGCAAACAAAGCAAAATAATGATAAAATCTTCAAGCATACACATGATGCAAAGAGGAAAATGATGCAACCTGAACCAATCTTTTATGCATCTATGTTTAACAGTAATGTTGTTTAAGAGTTCTCTCTTTCTGTAAAAAGTTTTTTTTACTTCATATGTATTAAAAATGCAATCAAATGAGCTGTCATACATTGTACCAAACCAAACCAAAAATAATCAGTGCAGCAAAGCAATCTTTTCTCTGAAGAAGCCTGTTTGTACTTACCCATTATAAAAGCCATTTAATTTGATTCTATTGCATGAATAATTGATAAATGGCCTAGTGTTTTTTAAATTCTTTTAAGCAGTTTAATCCTTTATGTCCTGCTCAGCTCTGTAGCAATGGATCGTATGAACTCAGTGTACTGACTTTCTCTGTTTCCCTCAGTCAATTTTCATCGTTCAATGGCTGTGCTTTAATGGAACAGCAACAATATGTATTTGTATCATTCTAACATTCTCATTTGTAATGATTATGAAATGACCTTAAATATCCAGAAATTTGTTATAAAAATACATTCTGAGAAATGCACACTGTATGCATGCTGCTGACCTCTCTATAAACTGCATTAAACATGCAATTAAATATGGGCATGTCTATACGTGAACAGGCAATTAGACACAGACAGCGAATCAGTCCACTGTCCACCATCCACATCTATATCAGACAGTATATTAGGTAATAATGATCTATTACAGTTTCCAAGATGTTTTCCATACATATCACACAAAAATGTGGGGTAAAATAGTCATGTTTAAATAGACTGAACTTCAAGCTATGCTTTTCAATATTCATTAAAATACATTTATAATCAACATTTCTTTCTATCTCGATAAAGATATTTACAATTAATTGATCAGAAGTATTTTAGAAGGTACAATAATTATTAAGCTTCTTATCTTTTAGTACAGCTTCCACTACAGCTCATGTTCCTATGATGACTACAATGTATGATGACTAGAAATGCCATCCTAGTAAGCTAACTAGGTTTTGGAAAAGAGCCTGCTTACCCAACATTGTGGCTAAAAGATGTAGCAGAAAACATAACATAATATACAAACTTCATTTAGTCTGAGGTTAAAACACTTTCAGATGCTTCAACAGAGTCAAGATCAGGCTAAACTCAGGCTATCCACATGGATTTGTTTTTACCTCACATCAACTAAATGATTTTTTATGTATTTAAGTGACTCCAGTTACTGTCAGTGTTACAGCTGCATATATGGAACAGGTAAAGTATGACCACAGAGCTGGAGGCATCCACACTGTTTACACTGCTGTTTGTCAAGTCTGTCAGATGAAGCTACTGCCCTCATCCAGAGGGCACAGCAGGCTCTCTGTCTCCTCAACTTAACCAAACTACAGCTGCTTCAGGGTCAAAGACATCTACACAGCTACACTACACTGACAGCACACAGTACAATAATAATAACAGACCATTCATTGGTTAAAAACATTCACTGGCTGCAGCTTTCCTGTAGCTCTACTGTTAGATAATGGCACTCGGCATATCAAGGTCATGGGTTCGATTTCCAGAGAACATACATAAAGATCAAATATATAGTTGTTTTTGAGAATTTTCTATTCATCCTGGCAGCAGTTTTTCTTCAGATCAAATAAAGAGAAGAGCATAACTATACACATGTCCACAATTGCACTGGAGTCAAGTGCACTTTAGCCATTTTAAAGAGCCCACTTAGGTGTATGAGTCGTGAAGCAATGCTTTACAGTCTCAGCAAAGTATTCTAGATTATACCTTATAAAAATGAATCATACTTTTCTTATAGCAAAAATGTAGTAACCATGTTTTTTTGGCAGACTGGTTTAAACTATGATTGCTGTAGCAAAACCATGGTTAAGTTGTGAATACTATAACTATAGTAACCATATTTTTTTGGTTTTATTTTTAGTAAAATCACAGGTAAATATTGTAAGGTATTTGCTACATTCTTTAAAACCTAGTACTCAAAACAGTCTTGCAGGATAAGGAATTGTGTTTAGCACTAATTACCTGACATGGAGATTTGGATACCAGTTTTTGAGATTTCAGTTTTTTATGTTCAAACAGATAAGACCTGCATGACTATTATTAAATAAAAGTAGCTCCCTGTGGGGGAATTGTCAATATGGCCAGTGGTAACAAATTCTGTGCATGCACTAGGCAGATGTCACAGTCAGTTTCCTATGACCAAATCCATTTCCTTTAAAGCTTTGACTGTAATGTGATTATTTCTAATCTGAACTTGGTTCATTATCGTAACAGAATCAGCTTTTATAAATACAATTTGTCCACTTATGCTTATATCATTATCTTGATGTGTACTAAAATACACCATCAAAGAGGGCTAAATCATTTTGCCAAAATGTTGTCTTCCAAAGGCTTAAAGATATTTAAATACTCCAAAATAAAAAAAAACTTTTTGCCATATCTGCTAATGGTGAGTGAATTGTACAGACCACTTCTTACTGGCCATAATATAATGGTTTTGCATAGTTTTTAATATATAACTATATATTTCAGTTCTTAAGATAATTATGGTATCATTTAGTCAAAAACAGTTGCCTGTAAAAGGCATGCCTGCAGACTTTGATTGTGTATGTTTTATATGGGTTGTGTGTATGTTTAGCGGGGCTCAAAGCAAACAAAGGGGCACATGGTGAACAGCATAAAGCTCGGCATCAAGCTCAGCATGACCTACTTCACAGTAAATCAGAGATTACCCCACTCAAGTCCATGTAACCCTTCAAACCCAAACTCCCCAATCAACACACACATGCACACACACATGCACTGAGCCAGATCATGTGCTTTGGGTGAACTCTGAGGATGGCAACAGAAAAATAACACAAAAAAATCTGATTATTGGAAACATACACAGACATGTGGAAGACTTCTGAATTCCCTTCATTTGGGGATTTTAGTCCAATAAAAATTCATGTTCCATTTCCATTTAGAATATTAAAACAAAAAAGTTTTGCTGCCTCCCTCAACTTTTATCAGCTAGTGTCACAATGTGGAAAATGTTATTTTAAAAAATTAGCAATTTATACATTATTCAATCATGTATTTCATTATATTATGTTGTTTTGTTTTTTGTCTATTATTGTCTTTTATTTCCTCGTGTTTTCTGAGGCACTACCTCCTCAGCAAAAATTACAATTAGAACAATTCAAAATGGGGAAAATTAAAAAGAAACAGAATCAAAACAATTGGGGAAAATCTCAGTTGATCCACAGCAGTTTTACAGTGTATTAATGTCACTGTAAAACATAACAAAACTTCATCTACTTAACAAAAAGCTTATGATTTTTAATCCAAATCTATGTCTTATCTTTACATGCGACAAAGAACACAAAGAAAGACAACTGAAAAAAATTACTTGAAATTTAAACTAAGAATAAAGGGAGTTAAGCAGTAAGGAGGGTGAGAAATAAAGACAACTGACAGAAAAGGTGTAAAAAGAAAAGTGAAAAGCAAGGACATATTTTTAGGATGATTTCTGTGTCCATTCTCTCCATCAGAGCTTGATAGTATGTGCCTTGCTTTAATTCTTTCATTGTTGTTATTTAAAAAGCCTCTTCCCAGTACAGGAATACATCTCCCAAAAATACAATTTCATTATTCACTTTTGTGTTTCAAACCCATATGATGTTTTTTGTTTTTCACATACAGCTCTTGTCGTACAATGACATCTTATAGTGACCTGTAACTGTCAAGCTACCAGAAAAGGGCCAAAAGACCACAGCATATTGTATAACGTATAGGAATAATGAAAGTACTCCATAGGACTATAGGATATATACTGTTCTGTGTTCTGAAACCATATCTTCACCTTCACTGAAGCTCCTCTGAAAGCATCTAGTTTGACATATTTATATTTATTTAATGGAAAGGATGTCCTGAGGTGTGTCATGATGACTGATATGATTTTACCAATGTAAAGGGACTTTTTGTATTTATTCATTGCAGTAGGTGCAGCAGTTATTGCAACTGTTAAAGCATACCATATCCATATACGGCTGTGTGTGTATATGTATATGTGTGTGGTAAGTGACATATTTAGGTGACATATTGGTCAGATATGGTAACCCATACCTAAAATATTACCCATCACTATTGAGGAGTGAACACACACTGCAAGGCAGCACACTACTGCGCCCAGGGAGCAATTGGGGGATAGTTGCCTTGCTCAAGGGCACTTCAGTTGCTACCTGCCACCACTGGAATCGAACCAGCAACCTTCTGAGTACAAGAAAAACTATCCCTTTAAAAACTTAAACTTAAAATCTTTCAAAGTTCCCTCATCATTCCTGCCTCGCTGCCACTTATACATTTTCTTGTTGCACTGACACCAGTTGGAGCTGTCGACTTATAAATACCCCACACCCTAATTAGCACTTCATTGCAAAGCTATGTAAAGTACCTTGAGTTTGATCAGTCTATTGTACGTGCTGTTGTGTAAAATAAGCGAATTTTCTGCAGCATATTGGGCTATGATAAATGCATGTGTGTGTGTTTACCCAAAATCTAATCTAATCCCTAGTAATCTTGTGTGTGCCTCCTTTACAAGATTTGCTCAGATATGCAAAGTTTGCAGAAATAGGAGATGTTAGGTAAACCATTTATATAAGCTGTAAGGCATTAATAGGTTGATGCCTCTCAAAAGTGTAAACAATGTGGCTCTCGGGCTTTATCGGTCTGCTTGTTTGAGCTCAAACAAAACTGTTTGTTTGAGCATCTCGACCAGTCTGACACAGCAAAACAAGCTCAACCAATCAAATGATCAGGCTTTTTTGGGTACTCACAGGGCACGGCTCTCAGGTACAGGTTTTCTCTGATCACTTGCTGGAGTTGACTGTCCACAGAACCAGGTGTGAAACATTTACTCAAATATAACCTTAAATCTTTGCATAGAGCTGAACCTGAAAGAAAAACAAACAGAAAGTTACTAAGAGACAGGGAGCGACACAGACATTTTATACATATAGAGTAAGAATATTTCATAAATGAATATAGACATTTTCAAATGAGAAAATGTGCTTACATGCCTGAAAATCTGCAATTCAAAAAAACCTAAAGACATTGCAATATTGAACACAACACACATATGCATTCTTCTCAAGTCCCTGGAGAAAGTATTGATTAACCTTTGAGGTGTTTCTAATCCATCAACTGAAACCAGGGTCATTTTACCACCCAACAGCAAACAGACACTAACTGATAAAGTCTACTAACACATTCTTGTTTTACATTTAGCACAATGTAGTATTGTAATATGTAGAAACACACTGTGGATATAAAGCGGCACTTGTACACCACAAAGACACACACTCACAAAGCCTTGGATTAAAGTAAAAAAAAAACACACACACATACACACAGCATTGGCACGGCTGCCCAGTACTCCACTCAACATGGCTGATCTCTTCATTTCATCTGGTGTGCTTTATCGTCTCTGACGACAGACCACTTGGCTGTTACAGATGAACAGGGTGGCTCTCGAACCTATCAAAATGACAGACCCACCCCCACCTCACCTCTCACAGTAATAAAACATAGCTCACAGTTCTCAAAAAGAAACATAAACCATGAAACCACACACACAGTATATAGGTATGATATAAGTGATGATATTGCTGGACTGTTGTTCTGACTCTGTGTATTTATTTCAAATACATTTGTAGGGATAGCTATTGCTAGCTATTGCAGTTACTTATAGTTATGGACAGACATTAAAAAAACTTAACCCTTTAGTATTAAACTTTTTTAAACATTTAAGCTACTGATTTGAATAATATTTTAAATCTTGTGACATGTTGAGAAGTGCGCTGTTACTTAACATTTGAGCTCACGATTTTTGCCTGACAGAAGTCCTTAAGTTAAGGAGAAAGTTGTCTCATATCTAGAGACCAGAATATCACAGATGCATAGCGGCTGTTTATTTTAACTTGGGCCAGTAAGCATCCATCCAGAACCCCCAGGCAATGCCCCTGCAACTGCATAGCAAGGTGCTAACAACTTTTCAAAACACCTTAGCAACCCCACAGCAATGATCTGGCGACCACCCAGAACACCTGGTAGGTTCCACACAGGTAAGCACCACTCCTCTGAAAATGTAAAAATGTAACATAGTTTAATAATTTTTCATCCCCCAGCATTTCAGTAAATTGCAGATGTGCAAAATCAACATGCAACAATGGAAACGAACCCAGTCTAAAAGAAAGAAAAATCCTCAGTGGCATTCACCATGATCAATCCACTGTTTGGAAGCCAGAGCTGTTTTTATAAAGACTTGTCCCGGTGATGTATTTCACCGGGGACATATTGATCTTTTATCAAAATAGAACTGCCAGAATTAGCACAAAGCTGCTCTTGTTGTGTTGGCTATATCCTATATAAACACAATAGCCTATATAAACAGAGCCAGATCAAAAGACAATATCAACACCAGAACAAGATGCGTAAGTGTGTATTTCTAGATCTACAAAATATTCAGCTAATTAGCCAATGCAACATGTTACATGCTAACCTAATACTCTAGAGCTTTAATACTCTGTATTCAGCCTTTAGAGATGCTGAAGGTGAGAAATTCAGGAAATACAGTAAGAGACAGAGGGGGCGAGAGAGAGAGAGGGAGAGAGAGGGGACTTGTCAGAGAGGAGGCTGCTCATCAATCTGACCACAGAGGACAGGGGAAGTCATGGTCAGGTATGAAATATTTTCCAACAAAAAAACTGTCAATTCCAAGACACCATGTGATAAATATCAGCACCCCCTAGGGGTGGCATACAATCCACATGCCACAAATACCACCATCCTGCACCCAAGGACTAAACTTTCTGTATGAAGAGCTGACAGAAAGATGGATTTTGATCTAGTTCAGAAATGAACTTTCAGTGCTGTTAGAGTATACAATTCATGCTGTTAAATGTCAGATTTGCACAAGCAGCACGGTTTGACGACATTAAGATGCCGTGTGATGTTTCTGTGTGGCACCAAACAGAAACAATGTAGAAACATGTTTTTCAAACACTCCACCCACCTGAATTGTTTAGAACAAAAGTATGTCCCAAATGGTTCCATTGGTTGAGCCAACTGGTCAACCTGCGACTGGCTTACTTACAGTTAAACATGAAGCTTTTGTAAATAAGGCCCTTAACACTGAAAAATAACAGCTTGGTATATCAGGTTGACATAATTGTATTAAAACTAATTTAATATTTCATTGATATTTAAGAAATACATGATTACATTTCTTTTTTAAATACAGTTGACCCAATAAGTATTTGGACAAGTGTGGGATATCACACAAAATGTCTGACAACAAGACAATGTCACAACACTTTTAAAATAATACTAATAAAACTATAAAATACTAACTAATAAAATAATAAAAAAAAAAATTTAATTTTCAAAAAATTTCAATTTTTCCCTTTGATATTTTGTTGTCTGATGCAAAGATTCATGTCCACTGAATGTGATGTTTTGTGTAAATGACAGAAAACAAGCTATATACATGCCGTGATCTCCAGCTGGTATGTTTTTGTAAACGCTATCATAAACATAGCAGAAAATAAATCAAAACTCTGAACACTTTATTTTGTTCAAACCAGTTAAGAGAGTTTGCAAAGTGCTAAAAATTACCTGGAGACACTGTCTTGATGCGGATTGGATGGGGACAGGAGTTTAGGACCCCGCGCACATCTCCTAACGTCAGACCCAAAACAGGAGTTCCCCCGATTTCTAGGATGATATCGCCAACAGTGATCCCTCCCCCTGGAGCAGCTGTGACAAATGGGAATTCTCCATAATCTGCCCCACCTCCGATGGCGACACCCAACTCCCCAGAACTGCCCACCAGTGGTACGAAGGTCTCTTGTACTTTGGAGCGCCAGTGCAGTTTCTTCACTGCAGCCTTAGACATGGCAAGTGAACTGAAAGCCAGAAAAGAGAAAGACAGAAACATGGACATTAGAATACCAGCAAATATGGATAAATTAAATTCACACTCGAGGAGTCTTAACACAGAAAAGCAAAAAAAGCTGCAGCTAAAATACAACTATGTACGTACTGTACACTATTATTCGTCAGAATGAAACTATGAGAGCAGCATACAGATCAGGGAGGGCAGGAGGTCAATATGTGTCCTAAACAACATGGAGAATGCTCTCGTTTTCAAGTATGCTGTGAGAACCCTCCAGACACATCAACAGATGCCCTCTCTGCATGAGGCAATAAACAGTACACAAAACCTGCTTCATCAAAACAGGTGGACAAGATACACAAGGCAACAATGCTACCTGAAGCAAACCCTCAATACTCAGTGCAGTTTCAACAAAAAAACCCAGAACTCTCATACTGGGACATCATCTCTGTGCATCACAATCATACTACTTTGCATTAAAACAAAATTGCTATTACATAACAAAAACACAAGACTTATTAAAATGACATATGGTTGTATTGCATATGATTAGCTCTAGAGCCTAAATTAAATTCTCCGTAACAGTATTCATTTATTAATTCTAATGCTGGATTATATAGGCTACACTGCTGTATGAATAATAGAAAGGTAATTCAAAAACTGCAATGTATATATTTATTTAAATAATAATATTATTATTATAATCTGCTCATGACACATATAAAAAAGTACCATGGCTTGTTGAACAAGGTAACATGGTATTCTTTAAAGTATTGTGGAGTAAAACTACAATGGTATAAAAATAATCATTCAGTAACATTGAAAGCATCAAAGTACCACTAAAATCACTGTACCATGGCAAGCCCAAAGTACTTTTCTATAAATTAATGTTCAATCACAGCTGTGGACAGCTATTGTATTTGCAACACATTTTTAGATGTGATTTTTTAACCTGTTGTTTACAAACAGTCATAGGTAGAGCATGGTACAATTTATATTAGTTAACAACAGCCTTATGGATGGCAAGCCATCTAAAAAACATCTCTTTGTTGCTAAACTAACGAAAAACATCAGCCTCTTTATTTTAAAAAAGAACGCAGTGATTAACAATGATTTAAACAATCTGATGATGAGAACATACCAAATATAGACTTCTAAACAAATATAGACACTGGATTCAAAAAACAGTCACCTGATTCTTCAAGTGAAACAAAGTTATTTTTATCATGCAACATCACTCAGACTTAATATGTTTCAATTATTTTAATTCAGTTTCTTTTTTTAATTCTTTAGTAAAATTCAAATGGACAGGCTGTTTGATGTGAATGTGACAGACCAGAATTCCAAGAGACTTGGATGTTTAAAGCTCAAAGGTTTAACATGTAGAGAAGCCCCAGTAAGTGACAGTTGGAGGGGCAGGTGCAGTCTGAGTGAGTACGCCTTGAGACATGACAGTTTTGGAGGAGTTCTGTCATTCCCTCCCTAGTCTCGTTCAATCTCGTACTCGGGAGCTTTTAAAGCGTCAGTGACGGGGTAAATGGCCGGTGGGAAACAGATAGGGGGAGAAAGAGATAATCAGAGAGGGAGATCAAGACAGTACAGATGGCGAGGGAGCTTGAGAGCTGACAAAATGAAGGAACAAGTGTTAGAGGAGGGCAGAAGAGTCGGGTCACGGAGGAAAAGAAAGTAAAATAGGTAGGTTAGTTAGAGGACTGGTGTCAGATGGAGCAGGTGATATCAGGGGAGAAGAGATTATTAAGATTAGATTAAATTAAATGTCTGTGTACGACAGCCAAAGGGGATAAACCAGATCAAGTGGTCAACAAGATAAAAAGAGCAGGACAACCCCTCTCCCTCACAAAATTTAACATGATAACCATAATTTCTGCAGAAATATCACATTTATACTACAGTAATTGTTACTATAATAAACATATTTGGTAATATGTCATTGGGGGTTTTGGGACTATCATATTAATTTAGTAGTGAGGCTTGTGTGGATTAATAATTAATATTGAGATTCCATGTTCATTTTTAAGTATAATTGCTTATATTTAGGATTAGTATTTGAACAAACCTCTGTCAGTGTCTAGCTCATCCTACACCATTTGTGCTACACACGTGAAACAGCTCAAACCAAGCAACTTATTGAGGTGTGTATTTACTTTTCTAAGTGATCAAATTTAACACTGTCATCTGAAAAACTCTGGGGTGCGATTCCAGGAGATATCCAGGAGAACCATATTTAGGAACCAGAATAACATCGCATCTTTTATGTTATTAGCACATTGGGGGGGATGGGGTGCTTGTCCGACAGCTCAATATATCCTAATTGGTGATCGATACAATCCTAACCAGGGGTCAGGCGAAGGAGCAGTCAACCTGACTTAAGCACAGTTGTAACCACGGTTACGATATCAGTGTGTCCCCTCAGGCTGCCCTGCCCACCAGGTTTAATGAGGCTAATTAAACAGCATGAGGTGCATCTGAGGAGACATGACTAATTGTTTCTACTCCAGTGATTGGCCAATCTGTCATTTATTCAGCCACACCCCCTGGAGATCCTTTAGCTGATAGGATGTGTCTTTTTTTATAACAGTCACTACTGAGAGGGAGAGATAGACTGAACCAGGCTCCATGCAGGCTGCTGCTGGCACAGGAACAGGAGTCATGGATTTAACCTTGAAACAGGCAAGCTCAGGTGTCCGTTGATACAGGGACAGAATAACACCTAGTATACAAATACACAAAATATTCTTTAGTCATCTCTTTTCCCTTTTTGATATTTTACATAGACACATGCACACTAGAGTTTTGGATTGTGTATTCCTTTTGCTCAGCTGGTAGTGTTGCTACTAACAATACCAAGGTCATGGGTTCGACTTAAATTGAATGCACATACTAGAAAATGTATATATCAGCACAGATGAAAGCATCTTCTAAATGCATAAATTAGGACTGCATGATATATTTCAATTATCAAAATATCACAAATATATACAGACATACACACTGTCTCCACTATTTCTCCTTCATCTTGTTTGTCCAGCTGTGAGACCTTCTGTGGGTAAAATAAATCATGTTTTTTAAAAAATATCTAGCACAGATAAAATGTATAGTCTATGGCATGGATAAAAACATCTTCTAAATGCATAAATACAGTAATGTGAAAAATTAGAACACCCTGTGAAAGCATGTGTATTTTGTAACATGTTTTAATATATGGTTATTTAGTCTCAATTTTAACAATACAGAGAGATTAAAGTAATAACTAAACAATTAAAACTGAAAAGTCTTTTCCAAGATCTTCTGTAAATGTAATTCTACAAAAATGCCTATATTAATGGAGGAAAAAGATAGGACACCCTAGCCCCTAATAGCTAGTGTTACCTCCTTTGGCTGAAATAACTGCAGTGAGATGCTTCTTGTAGCCATCTACCAGTCTCTGACATCGGTCTGAGGAAATTTTACCTCACTGTGCTGTGAGATGTTTCAGGGGTTTCTTGCATGTACAGCCCTTTTTAAGTCACCCCACAGCATCTCAATGGGATTCTGATCTGGACTTTGACTCCATTCCATGACTCTCCATTTCTGCCTTTTCAGTCTTTGGTTGATTTACTAGTATGTTTTGGGTCATTGTCAAGTTACATGGTCCAGTTTCGCTTCAGCTTTAATTTTCTAACAGATGGTCTCACATGTTCTTCAAGCACCTTCTGATACACAGTAGAATTCATGGTGGATTCTATTATGATGAGCTGACCAGGTCCTGCTGCAGCAAAGCAGCCCCAAACCATGACACTTCCACCTCCATGCTTTACAGTTGGTATGAGGTTCTTTTCCTGGAATGCTGTCTTTGATTTATGCCAAACATGTCCTCTGCTCTGGTGTCCAAATAATTCAGTTTTGGACTCATCTGTCCAAAGAACATTATTCCAGAAGTCCCGGTCTTTGTCAACATTCTGTCTGACAAATGTCAGTCTGGCCTTGATGTTTCTCTCAGAGAGAAAAGGTTTCCTACTTGCACACCTCTCATGCAAGTTAAACTTGTGCAGTCTCTTTCTGATTGTAGAGGCATGCACTTTTACATCAACTGTAGCCAGAGCCTGCTGTAGGTCCCGAGATGACATTTTAGGGTTTTTGGAGACCTCTTTTAGCATCTTGTGGTCTGTTCTTGGGGTGAACTTGCTGGGGTGACCAGACCTGGGCATGTTGGCAGTTGTTTTGAAAGCCCTCCACTTGTAGATGATCTTCCAGACAGTGGAATGGCTGATTACAAAATCTTTTGAGATCTTTTTAAATCCTTTCCAGACTCATAGGATGCTACAGTTGTTTTTTCTGAAGGCCTCTGACAGCTCTTTTGCTCTCACCATGGTGCTCACTCTCACTTCAACAGTCAGGAGCACACCAAACTAACTGTCTGAGGTTTAGATGAAGCCTCATACAAAATGCTGAGTAACAATCTACTAATTATGTGCACCTGGTGTGATACACCTGTGTGTGATTTGAGTCATTTTAAGAGGGAATACATGTAAGGGTGTCCTAACTTTTGCCTCAGTTAGAATTTGCATTTTGTGGAATTACATTTGACAGAAAATCCCCTCTTCAGTTTTAATTGCTTAGATATATTACTTTAATCTCTCTGTATGGTTAAAATTGAGATTAAATATCCATGTATCCAAAATGTTGCAAAAATGTTACCAAAAAACACAGGCTTTCATAGGGTGTCCTAATTATTTCACAAGACTGTAATAGCTGTACAATGATTTAAATGATCAAAATATCACAAATGGTTTTACATCACATATTTTCCTTTCAAAATGTGGTGCATTTAATTTTTACATACAGTGGAGTCCAACAGTCTGAGAGTCCACATCAAAATCTATGATTCAAACTAATTTAAAACAGAATGCTTTAAGAAACATTATGATGTATAATGAAGATATATTCCAGATTATGCACTATTTCTTGGTGACAAATCAAATAAGCATTGACGTTGACTATGTTATCCAAGTCCTTGCTTGGATGATAGGTCACATTTCCTTGCTTCTATTGAACAAGACATGTGAAGTGCATGTCACCACAAGAGCATGCTAAAGGAGGGCATACAAATATATTCTGTACATACAAATACATACAAAGACACTCTGAAATTCATGCTGATTCAATTTTTCACAATTTTTAATGCTGTTAATATAATTTGTAATGAACAATTGTGTATTAAATTAGAAAAGTGATTAGGCTATAGCATCCAATGTTTTGAATTTCTGATATTACGAAAGTCATTGTCATCAACCATTACCATCAGTGCTGTTTAAATTAATTATTGTAATACCGTAATGAATATCACAGCCCAATGCTGTCTGTCTGTGGTACATACAGCAAGATCAAGCAAATATGTTCTTTGTTACACACTCAAATGTCTAGAGGTATCTTTGTGTAAGACAAACTGTCAACTCTGGTTGGTTTGAGGCAACTCACGCTGTCAGACACACACACGCACACAAATTGTGCTGGTTTATGCAGCTACACATCCTCATGTTCTAGACTGTCAGCCTTGCTCAGCAGCATTTGTTGCATTTATATCCAGAGGTCGAAACTCTGTTTCCCAGACAGACGAACGCCTACCTTGTCTTTGCTACAACTATAAAAAGCAATTGCCATTTAGATCTTTCTTAAGGGTCTTAAATCCATTCAGTTTCATCACAAATGGCAATTCTCTCTTTCTTCCTATATATAATATACACACACACACACACACATACATATACACACATAATATTATTATTCAATTATATTGTATATACTCTATTGTATACAGTTTTTATAACAGTTTTATCTGACTGTATAGTCAGAAGGAATACGGGTAGGTCTATGGAGACACTGCATATGTGTTGAAAAGAGCTGAACATCTCATATCCAATTACATATCCAGCCCTCCATTCTGCTAGATTGGCTCACAGTTGAAATTCCATACAGTGACCGAGGACAAATCTGTCACATCTATTTATTGCTCCACCATTGTTGTTTTTCTCTATTAATGTATCCATTTCCTCATAAAATCTATTTTTAGACACCAGGCTTTATTCCAGGAACACCTATGAAATTTCATTCACAAGAACCTGAATTACTAATAGTATAGACTATGCATTGGGTATGAATATAACCCATACTGATATAGAGTCATGTGACGTGTGTGTTTGCTCGTGGTCAGAATCTAGAACAATGGATGCTGGTCTTTATTCATTATCACAGCAGACCTTTCCCTGCACCGCTGAGGAAAGCTCTGAATGCAGGAAGATAGCAGGACGATTTAATTTTTTCAAAACTTTGAAAAGCTTTGTTCTGGGTCAGAAGAAAATGGAGATGTGTTTCAAGGCTGTTTAATTACTATCAACACCCAAAGGACAGAGAGAGAAAAAAAATGAAAATTAGTTATTTCCTTCGGCCTGTGAAGATAGCAAATGGCTTCCAGCTTCTGACACTAATTAGAAGGTGACTGCAGCAATACAGGGATTTATTAGTTTAGACTTAAGAAACAGATAAGAGATAAAACTGCAAAGATTTATAACAGTTAAAGATAATTTTGAGGTTCTTTTCTATAATTACCAAAGTAAAACCACAGTTCACTCTCTCAGTTCTGTTCTTATTCACAGGGCTTGTGTCCAGTAAACTAAGTATTTAGGGGTATTTTCATGCATTTATCTCGAAGCTGCCAAATTATGCAGATTTCAACATGGACAGGCTACATGACATGCCCTCATCCACAAAACTATGTAGGGTAAGGAAATGTTAATAGATTATTTTCAAGGTCATTTTTGGCTACTTTTTGTATAATAAACTTTTTTGGTACTATGTCGGGTTGCCACTTGATCTCATTTGAAATTTACAATTTGGGCCCTGAAGCAAAACCTGGTGTGAATAACATATAAATGTTGTAATAATAATATAATATAATAATAATATAATGCATATAATAGCAATAGAAAGTGAGGACTCTAGCAAGACAGAAGACTCTAAACACTAGAACAGTAGGGTTACCGGTACTCAAGGGTTGCAGGGTTAATATTATAAACATACAATAACCGCTTCTGCTTACTATATATTTATTCCAGTCAAGAGATGGGAAAGTGTTGTGTTCTTTGTCTAATAAGAACATCACTCAGCGTGAAACACACATCTGTATATGTGCAGATTGATTGTTATGCAGGCTGAGGAAAAGAAGTGAGGTAGACAAAGAAAACAAATGTTAAATGAATTATTACTGTGTTTTTCACCTTGCAGGTCTTCTTCTTTTCCAATATGCAGAAAGCAGAATATATGCTTTTATTGCTAATAACTGACAATAAGATGTTTAAATAAGATGTTTAAAATATGGTATGAGTCCTTTTAATGAACTTTAATGTCATGGTAAAATGCATTAAAAATATTAATCAGAATTGCATAGTTAATTGCATAGATATAATGCTATCACGGATTCCATTTCACTGGTTGCAAACATGCCTTCGCTTATCGAAATACACTTAATTACTTTGCCCAACAGACTACAGCATTACTGAGAACAACAATGTCGACTTTAGCTTGGTCTGATATTTTTAATAACCTGCATTTGAGCAGTTCTGACACCACTTCCTTGTCCTAACCTGTATTTGACTGCTCTGACCCTAATCATACATCACCATCCACGGGGAGAACTGCTGGAGGTCAGCCAGCCTGTGAATCTTAAATTACAAACGACCTCCAAATGAACCACAGCATCTACACAGACCATCCACACAGACTTTATGCTGCTATACAATGTTGTTCTCTGGATTGGGATAGTAACGCGTATCTAATTGCTCTCCCGTACCACTCACACACTGGGTGTATTAAACTCTGGGATGCTCAATCCTGCCAAAATCTGGGGCAATGGTGTAGCTGAGACGTGGACAGCCGTGACAGATTTAAAAATAAAAGATTAAATGTGAGCGAGAGAAAAAGCACACAACAAACATTCTCAAACACACACACACACTAGATTTAATACCCATGATAGAGGCTCAATACAATCAGGCCTGGAAATAAATGTAAACCTGCTGCCGTTCATTTTATGCATGGCAATCATGGTATACTGCACTTTTGTGTTTAGGTAGCAAGTAAAATTGGAGAATGTCCTGAGTTTGTGTTTCTTAATGGAAACAATCCTTCCAAAAATGAATGGAAATATATAGTAAAGTGCTCTGAACGCCTGAAAGCTTTTAATTACAAGTTTGTTTTTCTGTGAGGCACCCAGAGAAATTTATTATTGCTCACATAACTCAAGAGACCTAATGGAGTTCTCAGTTATGTTTTATGACACTGACTTTTGACCATAGATTTAGCATTTTGGTAAATCTGAAGACGGTTTGAGACATTGTTAAGATCTCAAGAAAAACATCTATGTGGCAGGAGACTCTCCAGTCTGAAAAAACTGAAATATCAAAAACTTTTTGTGTTTTTTTTTTTTTATAGTCAAAGCCCCCAATGATGACTCTGTAGAAAACCCTTTGATGAGGAACTGTCTCCAGGCAAGGGGGTCCACTCATAAAAAATTGTCTTAGACCCTGTGAATTTTAGCGATGACCCTGTCAGACACTTGGAATAGTGGTGACTGTCTACTGAGAGAGTGAGAGAGAGACACAGAGAGAGCAGAAATGTTGATGTAACACAGGGAAAAAATCAAAAATGAGCCAAACATAAAAAACAGAATTGAAATAATGTGGTATGTCAAAAGCTTCAGAAGTTCTATGATGACAATTATGATATTTTGGAAAGAAACGGCATAACAAATCCTGAGTTATGTATAGAGAGCCAGAGGGACATAAAGGAGCAGCATGCACAGAGATTGTGTGTGTATAGATGATCAAAGAAGAAAAGTGAGTTGGAGCTGGAAACTGGAACAAGAAGAGAAAGTCCCAGCATGCTCGACTTGGTCACAGTGTGGTAAACCGAGTGCGAGAGAGATAGTGCTGAATCAGATACCGTCACTGAAGGTGACCCTCCATCAGTCCCTTCCGCTTTCTCTTTGCCACTCGCCATCTTCCTCCTTTTTCTCTCTTTTCTTAAACTCCACCTCCTCGATCTTTCACCAGTTGATCATTCCCTCCTTGCCCCTCTTTCTCCCCCCTCAACCTTGTCTTCTTTTTCTTTGCACCTCTCCTTCACACCACTTAATATCGATCCTCGTACCTCCCTCCCTTAACAAGAGTACAGCCTCTCGCTCAATGCTGTGTGGGGTTCTCTTGTAACAATTTTACAGCAACGCATTTATTGTATACACCGCTATCAATATCCATATATTGGAAACCGATCCATCACTGCTCTGATTTATATCTAGTGTTGTTCCAAGCAACAGACATGTCAAGGTCCATTTGGTCTGGATAATGAAGCGAGAGAGACTATGGTTCAGGCATTGACTCTTAGTATAAGTAGTGGGAAGATAGAGAACAAAACAATCTCAGTTGTGCTACACTTCACTGAACCATGTTGAGATGTGTTTAAACTGTTTAGGTCATTGATTAGTTGTGGTAGCCTGTAGCATGCTTTTTTTCTGCTTTTGACCTTAGCTGTAAAAGAATGTTGTCCTGTGTAATTGTTTTTTAGTTTATATGAATAGTTCACCCAAAATTAAAATTATGTCATCTGCTTTATCATGTTGTGCCACAATGCATGACTCTGTGTTTTCTGTGGAACACACACAAAATGTTTTACCATTAACATCAAACCTGGCTTGACGCATGTTATGAGACTGATTTCCAAGGTCCTGTATTGTACACAGAAGCTACCATATGCCTTTTTAAAGACTCATTCTTTAGAAAAGTTGTCACATATAGACTCCTTTGGTTTGTTTTTAGGGTGATAGCCCCTGGTCACTGTATGCTGTAATAGAAAAGTGGCATCAATATTTTTCAAAATTTCTTCTTTTGTTCTACAGACATCACACAGATTTCAAACAACCTGAGGGTAAGTAAATCATAAATGTTATTTCTGGGTGAACTACGCCTTTAAGGAATAGATTCAAACATTTCTTCCCTATTGCCTTTAGATGTGCAACTTAACAACACATTCTTCTTGAACGACCTTCACAATTTCTCAAAGTAATAAGACTGGCTGATATAGATTCCAACAGATGTCTGAGTCTGATTGGTGGAGTTGAAACAGATTAGCAGACAGATTGAGCTGGCCTTGTAACGCAAACAGTGAGTTCACAGAAGCAGAACTGTCTTGCAGTGTCTTCCTACACTGGCAAGGGTAAACTGCAGCGTCTCTTCCACACATCTCCTCACCCTCAAACACACACTTCAACACACCTTGAATATGCATAAAGTGAGGTGTGGACTGTGCATGTAATCACACAATTAACAACCACGTACAATCCACGCTCTGTGCAGAGGATCAGAATCATCTCATTAAACTAGCTATCAACTCAATAATCAAGATCCAGCTCAGAAACATTCAGACAGGCTCAATGAAAGGATTATAAGTAATTGGACAGAATTTGCCTTGATAATGTAGCAGAAATTAGGAGGGGGAGACCAGTCTTGGTGTATACATGACAACATGTTTACACACATACACAGGATTCAGACACATCAGGATTGGGAATACTGCAATTGTTGCTTTATTTTGATCTTTCTCTCTTTTTCTCAGACTTAATGAATGATTCATAACTTTAAAATAACCTTGACTGCTCTGAGCCTACAGCAATGCACTGTTGTGAAGTCTGGGTCACAACATTCATTATTTCAGAATCACATCAGGATAGACACACTCTGCTCACACACAAACACAGAACTCCAGCATCTCTCTGCCTATTACTTCTACACAAACACCAATAACATATACGTGACTGTCAAATTAAGTTAGTCATATAATACATTCACACATGTATGTTTTCTGTCAAGAGTCATTTGAACCTGAAGAGAGCTAAAGGCATAAGTTGATTACACAACACACACACACACACACACACATATATATAGATATATATAGTGAACATCACATGCATGTGACAAAGCAGCAAACTCACACATGCACAGCATTAAGAATGTTGTGTGAAAACAAGCAAGCAAACAAACAAACAAAAAAATTCAATCGGAGCACGTCAAAATTGCTCTGAATGCAAAACAGATTAAAGTAAATATATTTTCATTTGTAAGTAAAGTTATAAACAAAAATAAATAATGTGTAAATGATAAACGTAAAAACGCAAATTACTAATATTAAGCTTAATAGTAAGTTTTGATAAATCAAAAATGAATCAGAACTAACATGCTAGTAAGTTCAACTGTTGTATTTGGCCACCATTAACTAAACGCACCTTTCTAGCATCGTCTCTCCACACGCACATTTATAGTACAAACACTGACATATTTGCATAAAACACTCACCTGCATTGTCGCTGACATACGCACATTCTCTTCAAACAACTGAGACGCTCAAATATCATCCGTTTAAACGCGTCTATATACATCGATCCGGCAAAAACTAGATTTGACCGCAACGGCCAAATTCCAAAAAATATAAATAATTGTTAATAATTCGGAAGGATGCTGCAAAATTTCTAACTTTGCACGACTTTTAAAATACCATTCACGTAGAGAATGCTATCTGTACGCATATGGACAGCGCAGATGAGATGCGCGTGCCAGACGGTGTATTCGGACACTGTGCTGTGCAGCTGGTAACGGGACCCGTGATGATCTGAGGAAAAAAACGTGGTGAAAAAACGCATATCGGACAGCGCGTTTTGCACTTCATTGTAGACACTCCCAAACGATACTCTGCCACTGGATTTTGTCTGGTGGGTCAGTGGCAACTTATGCTATAAACAAACTGAAAATCAATATTGTATTTACTTGGTAAAAGCACCATCAGTGGTTTTCACACAGCAACACGTCTATTTGAAATCAATAAAAGACTGATCGGAACCCAAATCTTACCGTCATAGTTATCGCTTTCTCCTCATTGTGTGTCCTGGGATTTTTTTTATCCACGTATCTGACTTTTTGAGTAAATGCGTTGATACGTTATAGCGGTTATGATGAGGATGCTTCTCAAAAAGCAGAAAACAGCGACAGTATCGATTATGAACTAGAGGACAGTGGCACGGATGTCCGGTGCATCTCACGGCGTCTGCGAAGGTATGCTGCGGGGAAGCGATGCATGTCATCGGTCCAAAACGCGTTTGGCGCACTGGCGTATAGTTCAATGTTCCCATACGTAAGCAATAAGGAAAGAACACCGTAATAAGTGTAATGGAAGAAAGGGAAAGGTATGGGGGAGAAGAACCGCCCCTTGTGTAAACGAACCAGGTAGTTTTGTAAAAATGTTTCTCAGGTAAATGGAGAGAAATGCGGTCAGGTGAAATGTGAGAGGATTTAGGTGGGAAGTGAACTTGATCTAATATAATTTGGTAGGTATATAAAAGTTTTCAGAGCCAGATCGTCTTGGGTAGAGAAGAGGCCCAGTTAGCCCTTATTAAATTAATCATGGTTAAACATGGTTGCTATAATTAAACCATAGTGACCACAAATTAACCACGGTTTTGCTATAGCAACCATAGTTCAACCATGATCTATGTGTAGTAAAAGTGTGGTTATACAAATGGTAATCAATGCTTAGGAAACATGGTTACAACACTTTTACTATAATAAAACCATCGTTAATTTTCAAAATGGAGGTTCTTGCCCAATCTTGCCCAGTTTTCTCCAATCCAACTTTACAAGCAAAATATAGACAACCATATTAAATATGTTTATGTGTATGTTGTATATGTTTTATGTGTTTGTTGACGTACTCAACTGTAACTCATTCAATAACGCATTTTATTTCCACATTTAGTTATATTTAAAAACAAATGTAACTACAATTAAAAGTGGTAGTAAATTGGGGATCACTGCAAGATAAGTTAATACATTTATATTTACATAACATTTATGCATTTGGCAGACCATTTCATCCAAAGCGATTTACAGTGCATTCAACATATACATTTTATCAGTTTATGTGTTCCTTTTATTCCCATAACGTTTGCGCTCCTAACACAATGCTCTACCAACTAAACTACAGGAAATACCATGACAATTGCTTAGTAATTAAACAATATAACATAATCTTAGAATAATTCGCTTGGAATAAATTATGCAAAGTTCAATGCATACTTTTAGTTTAGAAGTTGTACGAGTCATGTTGTCTTATGGGAACTGTAGTATTTGTTAACCAGCCAGGTATGAAAATGTGGAGACAGTAAAACTACATTTACCAGCGACTACAACACACAACAAACATGGCGTCGCCGGAGTCGCATAGGGAACGTGAATTGGTAAAGAGTGATATTATTCAAGAAGATGGAAGTAAAAAATCTGCTCCAATATCTTTCGCTTTTAGTAAAACGTTGAGCAAGGCTAAATCCGGGAAGGTAGAAGATAAAGATTACTTGATTGAAGTTGAAGAGAAAGAATTAAAAGGGTGAGTTAAAGGCTAACGTTAGCTTGATTAGCACATATGAAAGCAATATGGCGTTTATTTTGTTTAGATCTGATCGTGTACCACGTGCTTCATGATCATGTTGACTTCACCTCAACTCATGTTAATCTCTGTCGTTACTTAAGGACCAAACCGGTCGAGAAACCAAAAGAATTGATTATACCGCTTATCCATAAGAACCGTTGGTATCGACAAGAGAAGAGCAGCGAGGAAAAGAGCACAGATCCGTCCCAGGAGGTGGAAACGGTTGAATCCCAGGCTGTCAAAGAACTAATCGAAGGTTATTGCTCAATTATTTGTTATACAGAGTTTAAAAATGTGTGACCTGTATAACTGGACAAAAATATTAGGCCGTACCAAAATACCAATAGAAGTACGACGTTACTCTCCTGACAATGTTTTGCCATGTTCTTTGGCAGTGCTGCTGCTGCTGCTGCTGCTGTTGCTGTTGTTGTTGTTGTTTGGTATTGTTACTGTTTGTAGTACCATTGCATTTTTTAATTATAATACACTGATGGCTATGGTGATCATGTATTATCATGGTATATATGTAAATACCATAGTGTTAATATATGATACTGTCGTTGTGCTATGATATTGCTTCAGTATATTACAAAACACGGTGGTGGTCATTTCTGTATATTACTTGAGCCCTTATCTCTGATGTGATGCCTATCATTTAATTAATGTAACTCATAATTCAATTTAGTTGAGGGGTATGTTTCTTAATGGTTAAAGATCTGTGCTGGTAAGCCAAAGTTTGCAGGTTCAAACCCCATATAGAATAATTTGTGAGCTGCTGTCTTTGTGCCCTTGAGCAAGACACTTAACCACAGAGGGACTGTTGTATTGTAGTATAACTATATTGTAAGTCTGTTCCTGTATAGAAAAAATCTGCTACAGTACAATATGAAAATACTAATGTAATGAATGAATTCTGTTTGAATCTTTTCTGTTCCCCTTCCTCTGCAGAGTCTCAAAAGCATCAGGAGAGATGGAAGAATGGCCCACAGTCAGATCCAAACTTCTCTATTCCTCTTCTTATGCAGAATCAGGCCCCTCAGGGTTTTGAGGATGGAGACAAAGTCAACGTGGAATTACGTCCAGAGTCTGTAAGTCACGCTCTGTGATGGAAAGACAGACAACATTCATGCACCGGCATTAAATTTATTTAGCCAGGATAAATGTAATTGTAGCTATGTTTCTGAGTTATGAATTGTTAAATTGTAACTGAAGGGCTTTTGTGAGTACCACACCTCTTGAGACGTAGACCTCCAATCCTGCAGATAGATACTTGATGAGATTTGTGAAGACTGCATTTTATGTTCAACAGTGCTGTGTTTACAAGAGCAAATATTATTGAATTAAGTGAAAGAAAGCCTTTGCATTATTCAGGTAAAGCAGAGTAGGCTCTTCCTTGGAGATTTTGTGTGGGAATGAGTGGGAGGTTATAACTAGGCAGGATGAGAGGGACGTGTGCTAAACTCTTGTAGACTTTGTACAGGGGAACAAGACAGGGATGTAGTTCAGGTAACACTGACTGCCGTAGCAGATAGCATCACAGACCTATGTGTGTGTTTGCAGACGTTTGCATGCCTGAATATGATTATGCACAGTACTGGACCATCTGAGTAGTGGTGTCCACAATGGGGTGGATTTTAGAAGAAAGAAGTGGCCCTGATTGACCATGTTTTCTTGTTGGCTGAAAATATGCAGGCTGCCCCACATTTCTTTCTTTATTTTTTGCTGTTTACAGAGCTTAGGGTAACAAAGACAGGTGTAATCCCAGGACACCAGTTTTAATGTTATAGGTAATAGGGACATTCTTTGTGTGAACATTCAAGAATAGCTCAAGGAAAGGTTCAAGAATAGCCTGGAGCATTCAGTCACGCATTATTCCTATAAAGAGTTTTTACAGTTTGTCCAGTTTATTAAAAGTGTCTATTACTGTCGGTCTGTAGAATGTTCATTTTGAAGAAGAATGGCTGTTATCAGTATGGATACAGAGTTATTCAGTAGTTATTTACTGTTTGCTAGTTTTTGGGTAGTTATTTGTTTTGGATTTTAGGTTAGAATTTCTATGCATATGTAAGGCAGTGTGTATTTACTGGTAATCTTTGCTTTTAAAGGTGCTGTAGATTTGCTTGACAAGTGCTGTTTTCTTTCTTGTGTTGATGTGTTTTCTGTTGTCATAAGGAAGGTTGGATGGCCTTGTTCTTTCTTTATAGCCAGTTGGCTGTAATTATGTCACTGCCAAAAACTGCCATAAAAATCTGATTTGCTACTTAATTGGTTGCAGGTGGTATTGGTTGAGGGACATGTTTATTCTAGAGAGAATTTAATTTGACAAAAATGTATTAATTATTGATAAATTTCATACATATTGATAAGTCTTTAATTTGATAAATATTGATAAGTCATCAGTTTATTAGGGCTGTTTTCCCAGAGAAGAAACAGACTGTAAATCTTCAATGCTTATATTAAGAGGATAAATGGCACAATAATTAGAAAAGAATTAGAAAAATGCGGTTTAAATGGTTTCAGACAAAATGTAGCTTGTCACACCAGAACATGTCAGCTTTCTAAAAGCATTTAATGCCAGCCATGGTTTTAAATCTTGGATTTGTAATGAAATTATAGTCAGAGTGGCAAAGTGCATTTTTAACTCATTAGTGTTCAGTGTGTGTGTTCTGCAGCTCTGCTTCGCGAACTGTTTCCCTGTAAAGGTGCCAAATGTGGTATCAGCACAGGGCAGTTCAAGGTCATTGCACATGCTGTTGTTTTATTTAGAGTGTGTGTGTGCGCACAGGATAAGGGAGTGTCTTCATGAAATGAGTGATCATCACTGCATAATCTCTCTCTCTCTCTCTCTCTCTCTCTCTCTCTCTCTCTCTCTCTCTCTCTCTCTCTCTCTCTCTCTCTCTCTCTCTCTCTCTCTCTCTCTCTCTCACTCACATCCAGTGTCACTCTCATTGCAAGTCCATTACTTGTAGATCAGTGTGTGAGAGCACATCATGACTTGATTAGTTTATCACAGATTCATTAGAAATTCATTTTGCCTGTCAAATAAGCTGTTTATTCAAACTTAGAAAACTGGAATATTTCATACAATTATCACCTCCTCCTCAGGTGAAGGGATGTGTGTTTCTAATTAGCGTTATCTTTATCAGTGTCTGAATGTGCTCTGATTGCTTTGTTTTGGAGTCTGCAAGCTTGTATTTGATGTTGAGGCTGGTGTGTAGTAAATGGAGAGCTGATGTCCACTGTGATTCAGTCCACAGATGCGGACTATGAGCGTGTTCCCGTGGAGGCTTATGGAATGGCGATGCTGAAAGGAATGGGCTGGAAAGAGGGAGAGGGAATTGGGCGCACGTTTAAACAGTAAGGATCTCTCTTTTAACTTGCTGGTCATGATCAGGGTGTCTGAAGATTCTTTAAAAGTATTTAAATAGCTTAAAACTTCACTATGTGAGGGTTAATTTTTCGTAGAAATAAAAATCAGGGATAAGTTCAAATCATAGTTCTTGCATTTATCTGAGTGACTATAAGCATACGGCTATGGTAAGCTGTTGGGTCGGTTTTAAACTTTTCTGTCATTACTCCATGCTTTTATATTGTCCATAAATGAAAAAAGAAAATCTGGAAACATTTGCTTTGTACTTGAATGTATCTTCTCTGACATGGTCATCACAGGTAACCATTTGTATACATCCAACACATTTTCATCAACCAGATTCATCAACACATTTTATATTCTACCAGCATTTCATATTTGTATATTTTTCATATTTTCACCAACATGTTTTCATTTATGATATCTGAAAAGGATTGCACAAATGAATAATTTAGTGTAATTATAATTTTGTTTCAATTATAATTTTATAATTTTTAGTTTCAATTTAGTTTCATGTTCAACTTTCTTAGCTTATTGCATGTTCATTGCTTAAAGGATACAGTCTTATTCTAACATTTCTGTGTATACATTCCATGTATACACAGTTTATCTTCTTTCAGAGAAAATGAAAAATTCAGCTATTTATCCAGCACTTTATTTATAGTTCTTCACGTAGTCCATGTTATAAATGCCTCAACTAGATTTTATGCTGTTTTATCTTTGACCTCTGCAGTATCTTTATAGTTTCACCAGTACTTTGTGCGATAATGTGTTCTGATTCATTTGCCCTCTCTGGACATCTTTTCTGCACATGTCACCTTGTTCTGGGATTATTGTACTGGCTGCTAACATTAATAATGAGATTGTTTTTATGTTGAATGCAAAGACTTATTATAAAACCGACAGTAACAATCTTTGGCACAGACTGGCAGCACACTTTTTAATCTTGTGTGCTTAAGTGCCCATCTGTTCAATTGTATGAACATGGAATCAATCAGACTGCTCTTTATGAGGGGAGGAGCCTCATGCATAACAGAAGGGTTGTGCTAGTGAGTTGGGGTTTTTTTAGTTTTGTTTTTTTATTTCACATGCAATTAAAAGTTGCACTTCAAATAATAATCATATGTGAATCTGATGGGCAAAATTTTACAATTTCCATCATGGAGTTTCCCCAATAAATACAATACCTGTGAAAATGTCCACCCCCAACAATGACAATTTACTGAGCACTTATTTGGCAAGAAATGTTACATTATTGCATTAGCAACATTGCTGATAACAAACGTAACTAAATCCCTAATTCCTTTACATCATTGTGTATGGAAAGTATCCCTTTATTTATGCATTAAACAGTTCTGTTTTCTTATGTCACTTGGTTAAAGGTGCTGTGTTTACTATTAAAATCAGACTTCTCACATGTGCACATGAGACAGAAGCAAAAACTATACAGATGATTAAAATGAAACTTGACATGCTAGGTTTAAATGGTCTTTATTACTCTGTCAAAATGATGGACAGCCTTTAAAATTATCTGTCAATGTTTAAAAATCTGTATGACAGAAATAGTTTGGTTAATACAATCCCTTCATCCAGAATGTCTTTATAGTTCTTTGTCAAATGAAAGCTTTTCTCTTTTGTTTATACTTTGTCTTCTATCAGAGATGTGAAACCCATAGAGCATCAGTTAAGGCCTAAAGGACTGGGCTTAGGTGCCGATCGCTCTGCCATTAAAGACCTGGAACCTGGGCGCCCCAGTCGGCCCCCCAAACCTGGTGAGGAGAGGGGAAAGGAGGAGGAGGCTCTAGTTCTGGGGCCTGGAGGTTGTGTGCTGGTCCTGGCAGGAGCATATAAAGATCATTATGGGAAGGTGAGTATGTTGTAAGACTAATGAATGACTCCAGTGGGATTTATAAATGTCAATAGAATATTACAGCCCAAAGATGCATATAAAGCAGTAATATGGCATTATGCTGGTCAAACTGATTTATCTATTGGTATTTGGCTCTTTAAGATGATTGGCTTTAGTCAATAATCATGCGCACATGGTTGGTTAAAAGAAGTGTTTTTGCTCCCCCTTGTGTCAGTGACAACATCTACAGACAACCTTGGCAGTAAATAATGCTGATTATCATTTTTTTTAAAAATGAAATATTTTATGGTTAAAATGTATTTAAAGTGCATTTAACTGCAGCATTTTTATGGCCAACATTAAACACATTTTATGGACATTTCTATTATTTCTTCACATTACATATAAAAACATAGTTTGTTGTCTTGGGGAAAGGATGAGTTTTGAATTAGTATTTTTGACTAGACTACAATAAAACACCTCTCAGTTCTGTCTCTTATACTCTCACTTATCTCTTCACAGATTGAGGGAGTGGATCCAGATAATGCCAGAGTTGTAGTCAAACTTGCTATTCGTGGCAAGACAGTGACCATCATTCAGCACTCTTTAAAACTAGTCACACGCAAGGAGTTTGAAAAATACAGCAAAGACCTTAGTAAGCCATGCTCATCTGTTACTATACAGATTTGTACACTAATTCTTTTCAAATGTTGTGTTGGTTTTTATAATAATTCTGTTTTAGCTATTGTACACTTAAAGTGAATATGCTGATTGTTGAATGAGATTTTTTTATTATCAAGAGTGATTAGATTGAATTGTAAAAGTGGGCTATGATGTTATTGGTATATATTTTCCCCTGCCCACTTAGCCTTGGTTGATTTGATTTACTAAATGCAGTGAAAAATTCTATTTATCTTTGTCTACCAGGTCGTCTTAGTAAAGCGCACAAAGACAAGGAGAAAGAGAGAGAACAAGAGCAGAGGTTAAACGGCAAAGATGAAAGAGGGAAAACAGAAGGAGACAGAAAGAAGGTCAGAGACCGAGATCAGAGGAAAAGGAAACACAAAGAATCAAGTGAAGACAGGTAAGACTTCAGACAAACATAGCCAGACAAGGCAGTACTTTCAAATGAAATGTAATTTATCTAATTGTATTATTTTTATTTGGAATGTGATGATACAAACCAAAAAGTGTATCTGTAAAAAAAGTTAATTGAAATGTGGCAATGTGCTCTTAAAAAAATCAACAAATCTGTCTGACAGATTTCTGCCTAAAAATCTGACTGAATAGGTCAAGTTTTTTGACTGGTGTTGAAATCATGCTGTGAATTTTATGCAGTATAAACAATATGGAAGAAAATGTTGACAAATTTCTGCCATCACACAATATATACTGGCATACCATTCAGCCATATTTAATACATTTTCTACATTTTTAAACTTTCTCTTCCATCTTAGAGAAAAACCTCCTCCACCAAAGGAGTCCCGGCCGTCCCCTCCAGCCCCTTCGTGGCTCCAAAGGGACCTCCGTGTACGCTTCATAGATAAAGCATTTAAAGGAGGAAAATACTACAATTCAAAGGTAACTAAAAAGAGCCAGGTAGAAACTGTTCATTTAGCATTTCTAGCATGTAAATGGTTATTAAATTAGTTATCTGTATTCAGATGAGAGTTGAGGACGTCTTGACACCCTACACCTGTGTGTGTCGCACAGAGGAAGGAAGACTGCTGGACGGTAAGGGCACATTTATCAGTAAAATGACAGGTGCAATTTGTCAGATGCTTTTGGTAACTGATTTTAAAGGAAAGTACTGTTTTCTTGCTTAGATGTTAGGCAGAAGATGCTGGAGACCATTGTACCCAAGAATGACTTGGACTACATTATGGTAGTTCTTGGAGAGCACAGAGGGCAGGTATATGGATTGGCTTGCTTGTATTTCATTGTATACAACAGTGCTCTATAGTGGGCTGCCTATCTAGAAAGCATTTGTAGACAGTTGCCCAAACAGTAGGCAACAAAAGGTTTAAGTCCTATAAGATTCCAGTGTAAAATTGAGGCAAATGTAAATTTAGGTAACCACATTATATTCATATTTTTTATATACAGATTAAAAATAGTTTTGTCTTTCAGCCGTTACTCTCAGCAGTGCATTTCGACTGCAGAAGCGCAATATATTCAACACATATGATGAAATTGTGTCTTGCAGGTGGGCCGCATCCTAAAGAGAGACAGAGAGAAATGTAGAGCCATGGTTCAGCTAGAACGTTACGAGGAGCAGGTGTTCACTTATGAATACGATGCCATCTGTCATTATGTGGGCGGAGTAGAGCACTGAGTAGCCAATTGGACACAACACACTTTTCATCTTCAACCCTGTTCTGACACCAACCTAAGTTATGATTGGCTGTTTCTTCTTCAATTCAAGTGACCAACATATCAGTAACTGTCATTTTTTAATACAACCAAGACCTGATTTATTCTGTTAGTTGGTGGTGTTTTTACATGCAGGTTTAGACTCAGATGAGGAGACATTTAAATACAGATGCTGTCCATTGTCTGTGGCATACAGATGGACAAATTTATCTAAATGACTGAAACCACATTGTTCCTAAAGAGACAGTATTAGTCATTAGTAAATTATTTTGCTCAAATGAATTTTGCATATTTGTTCCTAAAAATGTAGGATCAATGATGTGCCATTTTTCTGTATAGTGATATAATGAAACTTGTTACTTCAATGTTTGGCAGCTTCCGCTACAGACCTGGGGACAAAATGTACTTTGTCTTTTTTGATGTATTTGTTTTTTAAAGAAAAGAATATCTCCCTGCCAGTTAATGAGTATCCAAACCCATTTACTTAAAACTGTGTGGGTTCTTACAGAGATCCATCACAGATACAATTTGTTTAAATAAGATTATGTACAAAGTTATGCACAAGCCCCTAAAATCTTTTTATAATAAAATATTATGACTAAGTTCTTGTAATATGCCTATGACTCTATCTCTGAATTACTGAAACATTCAACACAATATTAACCAAAATGTTTATTAACAAGGGTATGACATGTTCACAAATCTTTTATTTTAAAATGTATAACACATGGTGTATTTACAAATTAAGCTGTCCAGAGTTTATTACAAAAAAGATTACTAAAGCAACAGTTCATAAATGTGCACAATATTAAGCTGTCTGAAAGATTTGAAATGCTGTTCCTGTTTAGTCGTCATCGTCCTCCTCCAGGCGTCTGATGTTCTCTGCATTTGCCCTAAGAACAGCTCCAGGACTGGGGTATGGTCTCTGCTGGAACAGGGGTCCTGCTGCTGTGGTGTCTGCCCCTGTCTTTGCCTCGTTGCGTTTGGGGAGGCCGGTGGACCACGAGCCCCTAAAATTAGCAACAAGAAAATGTTTCATGTTCATATTTTACAGTTTCACAATGACTGGAGCAGTGCTAAATAAAGTTTTGGGTCATTCAATAATTTTCTTATATTGTGGAAATTATGATTAAAGACAAATCTGTAAGACTGCAGCTATAAACAAGTAAATCTCAAATCTATTATAAATTCACCCCAAAATCAAGAGAAAATCAGTTAACATTGTATGACAGTTAAACACACCAACCCTTACTGGATAAAAAACTCAACACTGTAATATGAAAAAATGTAATGATATATTAAGTAAATATTTACAGATCATAGTAGTATTTTTGTAAATGCCAACAAACGTATTCCTATAAAGGCTTCATCTGGTATAAAATGTTTTGATTTCTTACAGATTCTTAATTTTGAATGTGACCTGGACATGAGATTCAACCAAACAGTAACAGAGATACACTCGGAATGTAAGTTAAACTACATAGCTGTTACCTTGGAGCATCCGAATAGGCGCTGGGATCCATGGGATCCATTTCCTCCTGCTGCTGTTTCCGACTTCCTCCTAGTTATAGAGAGTTTAAGTTTTCAGGTTCAGACATTTTCCATATTACATAAGACAGTTCCTGCATAAATTACCTCTCATTGATTTACTGTACGGTGCACGGTCATCTCTCCTCATACGTCTGTCACGATCTCTGTCTCGATCCCTGTCTCTGTCCCGGTCTCGATCCCTGTCCCATCCATCCTCTCTGTCTCTCTCCCTCTCTCTATCAGGCTTCTCGTGGTGATTATCCCCCTTGTCATGTCCAGTTTCACCTTCAAGCAAGACACAAACAAATGCAGCAATTCTCCCCCAATACATTATTGTGTTCATCTATGCTATTTCATTCTCATAATGCCTTACCTTTCTGTTTCTTAGCTGCCTTGGTAATGACAGCACTAGAGTCATTAGGGGACAACCAGCTCACTAAGTCCGTTTCTACATTCCAGTAGTATGGAAGACCACTAGGGAAATGTCAAGATGTTCTTTAATTACTTTTAAAACATTTGACATGTTTCACAGAAGATGAGCAAAATTACGCTGAAGAAAGAACTAATTCACAGGCTTACCACACGGTGTCAAAAACCTTGTACCAATTTGTCGGTAAATTCTCAAGCCGTGTAGCCTCGTAGTCAACGTTGTTATCGTCATAGTCTTCAGCAATTATCTCCTCTTCGGCTTCTGATTATGGTAATGAGGCGATGTAATGAGATCGTGAAATTAATAGTCGCTGTGTATGTACTATGATCATGTTACCCAGTAAACTACTACTACCCTAATCGTGAGGTGCCTTACCGTGGTCAGACTGTTTCACGATGCCTCGTTTAGCCAGACGTGCAAGCAGAGCTGGAGTAAGAGGCATCTGCAGAAAGAGCAAATCATCTCAGTAAGTGCCTATACGCGGACTACTGAGTAGATGATAGTGTTAATCATCCACGAGTTAAATTGTGTAGCACTATATGAACACTGGACCGGGTGGTGTGTCATTTACATTCATTCATTTAGCAGACGCTATTATCCAAAGCGACTTACAAAGAAAGAGAGCTGAACAGAGGTGAACAGAACATAAGGAAGAGCATTATGCCACTGATAAAATATCACATATGCAATTGTACACATAAAAATATATAGATGACTACCTTTTTTTACCTTTATGAAGCCAAAAACAACGCCTCGGTCGCAGACTAATGACGTAGTACTCGTGTGCCTTGACGTCATGTAAGGGAGCTGTAATTTTATTTGATTGCTTATATATATATATATATATATATATATATATATATATATATATATATATATATATATATACATACACATAATTAAAAAAATAATAAAAACTTGAACAAACGTAATATATAAACAATACTCAAAGTGTGTACTCAAAAAATTCTTGTAATTTTGAAAGTAATGCTAGCTTGTTTAAGCATTAACAACTACTTAACTCAGCACGTAATAGAAGTGGTGCTGATTTTCTGCCCAGTTAACACCCCCCTAAAAAACTGGCAGTCCATGTTAATAGAACAAATTCAAATACGGTGCTGGCTTTTTTTAACCCATCAAACCCATGTAAATGACTACCCAGTCAGGATGTTTTGGGGGTAGAATCCAGGCAGGTTAAAAGTCTCTGCCCAGTAAATAACCCCCAGAATAACGAGGCTATGCCAATGTAATGAAATGAACTATGGGACATACACTGAGCATCCAGGCAGACGTTTAAGGGGAGAAATACAGGCAAATGGGTAAAACTAAATAGGCCCAGTTCATATTTCTTCTTTATATACAGACATAGGTAAAACCAATTGTTTTGACTACTTGAGAATCCAGCCAGATATTGAAAAATGAGACTGTCTACTAGCATTGCTTTTGGTCTGAAGGACTCTGAAGGAACAAGTTTTCTGAACCATAATATCAGCGCTACAGCGAAAGACAAAATTCACACTCACTAACAAAAACAAAGGTTTTATTACAAAAGAGGGCTGTTAATTAACGTAACATCTCATTCATAAGCTACCAGTATTGGTTTAAGGCAAGTTTACAAGTGTCATATGTTGATAATTGTTTAATGGCTGATATTCATCTCATTCTCTTCATCATCCTCAGTGGAAAATGAGGAGAAGCAGATCGGCTCACACTCTAATGTATTTAGGTTCACAAGACAAGCTGTCTGTGTGCTGCTGAATTCTGGGACAGCTACCAGGAGTACTTCTTGACCTTCAGGACCTGAGATGACAAAAATGAATAAACAATCAGTCTTTAGCAATGTCTGTACACACTTAATTGCAATATTGCATTTGTTATAAATACTGCAGTTCATATAAAACAACTAAACAGTCTTCTATTCACCTGTAATCCGTTTACATTGGTAGCCTGGAGCATTTCCACTGAAGTAAACATGGGGGCACTCTTCTAGAATAAATGGATCTTTCTGATAGAATGGATAACAACCTGAAGGATTATGAACAGAATATGTTAGAGCAATCTAGCATTTTCATATTGCATTACAATGGAAATCCAGAATTTCTTTTTTTTAGATCCAGTAGGAGACAAAGTAAAGCATTTATTAAACTAAAGAATGAAAAATTAATCAAAAGAACACGGATGCATTTTTATTGTTTACTTGGTCACTTAATAATTTGAAGGAATACTCTTTTTAAAGAAAATAGTTTAGGAAGATTTTGGAGGAAGTTATTTTAGTGCATGTTTATCTGTATGATTACAACAGAAAATTAACTGAACTCCCTCAGAAATGGTTTAAAAAGGCCTAAGTGAAGAGACTTCTGTTTTTATTACTGACATAACTACAGTGATTGTGAAAACTCACTACAATGATGTCACTTTACCCTGATTTTAACAGTGCTGCATGAATAATTACATTATGTTATGTTCTTTCCTATTATCTCCATGCAGATACCAAGCTGAAGTAACTGGGTTTAATTTAAGCTGGACATGCGTTATTAAATAACAGCATGAACAGATGTGACTGAATCACCTATAAACCCTTTCTAACATGTACAACACTAATATTTGTAGAATTAATTACATTGATAAATATTTGTTATAGTAATCTGTAATATTCATTAGTGATATGGTTGTTTAACATGTTTTTGCAAACATATTTGCAAAACATTATTTTTAATAAACATGTATACATTTGTTTATACACACTGTTGAATGAGTCCACATTAGTGTATGTGGTCTTCATTTCTCTTCAAGTTGTATCCTGTGACATGTATGTGATAAATAAACAAATTGAATTGAATTTGAACGTTGTAATGGAAAGCAATGTGAAGGTCCAGACCCAGTGTGTCCGGAGCAGTGGGGGCCAAGTGTCGGAGTCTCAGTGTGCTCTCCAGGATCTCCAGGTGATCATCCACACTGCTGTACTTTACAATATCACTGACATTCTGCCCTGCTGTGCCCAAGAACCTGAGACCACAAATCATACATACACTGTCAACTGCTGTTTACCATCACCAGACCATTGGTACAGATGGTCTGAACATGATGCAGAATATTAATATTAATAACTCTCACCGGACATCATCTATGATAGCTTGGTAGGGGTTGCTGACCAGTTGCAGGGTGGGGTAGGGCACAGACAGAGGAAACATGCAGCGGTGCAAAGGCTGCTGGGGGAGGGTGTAATTTGTTGGGTCATATCGTCCAGGCATGACATCCACAGGTACAGAGGCCTGTAGAGGACAAATAATAAAGATTATAGAGACTTAAAAATTGGACAAAAACCTACTGAGGTGTAAAAATAACTAAATACTCTAGCTATTTATTTTACATTTCTTTTTGATTAATAATCTAAACCCATTGTGAGATTAGCAAATATCAAAACCAGAACAAGCTAATAAAGGTCTTAAATCTAATCAAGGATTACTTGAAACTTACAGGCAGGTGTGTAAGAACAGTTACAGAAATCATCAGTTACAGTCCATCTGTATATACCCTAGATCTATGGTCCTGTGTCTCTTTGAAGTTACTCACCACTAGCTGAACTAAAAGTTCATCCAGCAGCCTGATAGCCTCCACACTCCCAGCCTGAGTCTTCTTAGTCAGATACTTAGCCTTCAGACAGGGAAGAGGTGTAATAATATTCATACACCATAGGTTGTACACTATGGATTCATACACCATAGCACTACCTGTAATGCAAGCATATGCACACCTTTGTTGTGGAGTCTTTGTCCTGAGTGCTCTGACTTAACAGGTTTCCTGCTAATATGACTCTGGAAATGGAAGCTGCTCCATTCTGCTCCCCCTGGTCACCAAGATGACCTGTTACCATGTCAACCAAAAGTTGCAATCCCATCATGCTGTCTGCTCCGCTGCCGTTCAACCCCAGACCAGAGGCAAGAAGCACAAACCTGAAGCAACCGTAACAGTTACAGAAAAATATTGACTCTACACTGTCTCAATGTGGCCTGAATACAAAACTATATTCATTTTTTCATTTAAAGGGCTATAGTCGACCATAAGACCCCTTGCATACAAAAACAATTGCAAACAGCTGATTTGTGGATTATCTAGATGCTCGTTTAAATTACACTATTGGATTAGCAATGCCAACATGAGGAATGGCTGATCAAAAACAGCTTTGACTATAACATTTCTGATGTGCAATCAGGTACTGGTTTATTAGGCCTTTCTAGTGTCACCTTTCATATGACACTGTTTAGACTGTCATTAACTAAGCACTTCAATTGTATTTTATAATTTTATATATAATTTATAATAACTAACTAACATTACTCACAGGATCAGTCAGGTATGTATATTTACCTGTCTGAGTTAAGAGGCTGTCTGGTTGCCTGCGGAGCCAAATCAGCCATGCAGAAGTCTTCGACGGTAAATTTTCCATCATTTTTCTCAGCACCTATGATGGCAATTACGCTACCTGAAAATACCATGTAACAAAGGCATGAAGATATATATATATATATATTCAATATATGCAGAAAGAAAAGCTTTGCTGTCTCCCACCTGTTACAAACTTAGGTGCGTCAATGTTTCCCTCTAGTTTAATCCTCTGTAGTTCGTCCTCCAAAATAAGCTCATCTGATTGGCTGATGTACTTCGCACGAGGTGGCTGTGGCAATAGATTGTGCTGATGTCCAAAAAAAAGAAAAAGAAAGGTGAAGGGAGACCAATAAAGTGTGTAATGTCTGGTGGTGTTCAATCTCTTCACTGTCGCATTACCTCTTCACTGATCTCCTTTAGGATGGAGGGCTGCAGCTCCATGTGTTTGAATAAGGTGCCCACTATAATACAATGTTCACCCATCTGCAAATCGCAAAGCTTCCTTATGGGCACGACAGATCCTGCGATACATAGTCACATATATCAGAGAGCTAACATTTAAATCTAGCATTAAAACACAACAGCCGGTCAACAGTTACTCACCCCACTTCTGTCTGGCTCTGTCGGTGAGTATCTGTCTCATCTGCATGAGTCTGGTGGCGTAGATGTGCGCGTACTGACGGCTGAAGCTGCGCTCGCCGAGGCGAAATCGATCCGAACAGCCCGTGTATGAAGGCTGATGACGGTCAAACATCGGCTCCTCGAAACTCGGAGGATTTAATAGGGTGTGTTTGGGCACAATCACGTCTGAAAACATGACTTATGCAGAAAGAGCATATGAGAGAAAGACAAATATGTTTTATAAAACACTGCCCAACTGATACTCTCGTTATTTATCACCCAGTATTTGGATGCTAGATATCGCCTAGGTATTCCGAGTATGCGCACATACTTTGCCTTAAAATGCGCAATCAAACATAATTCCTTTAATTTAGTAAAGCTAATTGTCACCACTAGTTATTCTACACACTCATGATCATATCCTTAGAAGATGTCTTACGTCCTATTCATTTTACTGGAACTGCTCAATATCTTAATAGATTTCTTACCTTATCTCTTATTTGTGGTCTTTAAAGAATGTTCCTAAAACAAGTTTGATTAAACAAAGGCAACCTCCTCTGTGTTGATTTTTGGTATCTCCCGCTAAATATTTCACCTATGACCTCATGTAAATATGACGCGACTTCCGCAAAAGCCTGCCTTTCAAAATAAAGATCATCATGTAACGTAACAAATGTCCTTTAATCTTTGGCTATAAGCCGATAACTCCTTGCTTGTACCATGAGAAACCTGATTATATTAATTAAAGCAATATTATAACAATGATATATAAGAATATTATATATAATAATATTCTTAGTTCCATACATAGGGTATGGAACAAACACATAGCCTTTCACGTCTTTTAATGAGCTAACTACATGAATTGGTTTAGATCCTTTTTATTAATCATATTTATATATATCACAATTATCATTAAATAACCACAATGTGAAAAATAAGTAATGCCTGTATTTGTAGAAAGAAAACAAAACAGTATGGTTATTGACAGTATGTTTTATTCAAATTTATTGAGGACATTTACTTAAGAGTTACTTAAGATTTACCTAAAAGTACATGTATCCCACAACATGTTTTTTTATTTGTATTTTAAATTCACAAATGACATTTATGCATTTGGCAGACATTTAACACAAAGTAATTTACCTAAGAAATCTAAAAGTACTTTTGTGTATTACACAAAATGGGTCAAAGTTTAACACTTATTATTCACAAATGCCATTAAACACTCATTTAAATTAAAAGAGCAACTAAACATTTTCTAAATGCAGATTTGACAGTTGCTGGGATTTTATGACCAGTATGTTTTGTTACATTAAATCATGCACATATTGAATGTTTCAAACACACTGATAGGCTATCACAATTAATACAATTACTTTGTATTAGGGTTCTGCTGGAAAACAGCAGATTCTGTAAAGTTTACACCTTAAGCAGGAATATAAGTAATGTTGAGCTGTTTAGGATCTGAGAAGTGTACTAAACATTGACAATAATAAACTACTTCTTCCTTCCTCCTCTCTCCTTAAGGGCAAGATGAATGACAGATCCATTGTTCATGTTGTAATACGCCAGAGAGTTTGAGTCTTTGATGAATATACCCTGAGAAAAAAAATCAAACAATATGAGATTTCAAAGCAAGTACTTTTATGTTGATTAATCTTATAATTAGCTACAACTAGCTGACAAGTCCCTTATTCAGTTTTTTAAAGCATTTGCACTTTTAAACTGAAATAATTTACCTCATATTGCAGCTTCTGTTTTCCAGCAGGCATACCAGTGGCTTCATGAATTTTAACCTTGATGACAGACACCTGTGAAAATACATTATTTGATTAACAGAGGCAGAAAATGACAGTTAACAATTACACATAATATGTCTAATTCAAGTGGTTGTACAGTTACTGTGTGGATGGGTGCAATCATCACCTGGTCTGTGAGAGGCAGGTTGAAGTTGAGCACTTGGCCACTCAGCTTCCATTCTGTCTTGTCCTGCATGTTGGGCACCTGCACCTTAACTGCAACAGGTCCCTAAAAAGACCAACGGTCAAATAATAAGTACTAATATGTGACTACAGTTTATGTAGGAGACCTTGATGTAAAATTATTGAGTGTTAAATTATTTAATGCTTCTGCTAAGTTCCTTTGTGTACCTTGGTCCTGCGCAAGAACTCTTCCTCTGGAATCAGGTTGTCCTCCGTCTTCATCTTCTTGCTGGAAGGTTCATCCTCTTGAGGAGGTGGAGGGTGGGCAGGAGGGAGGGGCGCAGCAACAGTACTGGGAGGCTGAGGTACAGGTGGAGCTGGCACAAACGCTATATATTGCAAAAAAGTGTTACAAACCATTTAGCACCTACACAATACTGTATCTGCACAAACTTAGCTAGCACAATAAAACAGAGTCAATATTTTAAAGACTCACTAGCAGGAACCACCATTGGTGGAGGCCTGGGGGCCATGATATGTGGGGCAGAGGGTGGCATGGGCACCACGTTGATGCGTGGGGCATGCAGCATTGGTGGCATGGGGGCCAGAACTTGTCCAGGGGCCAGACGAACCACTGGGGGTCGAGGTATGACTGGAACAGCAGGGAGCAAGGTGGTACGCACTGGGGGTGCCATCTGGAAAACAGATAAAACAAGAATAAAGATGCCAGACACTATAATGTTTGATACAATCAAATTAACAAAATGCAACTCACAGTAGGTGTTGGTCTAGGCATAGTGCTGATTGGTGGGCTGGGTTTGGGCAGGCTGGGGGCTGTTGAGGGCAGAGGAGGCTGAGGCAGCTCATTGGGCTTGCTGGGGCCGATCTTCTCCTTTGTGTCATCCTCCTGCACCAGACCTTTAGCTTTGTGTATAGCCTCAATCTGCTCTTGCAGGGTGATGTTAGCCTGAGCTGCCTGCTGGGTACGAGCCATACTGCCAGAGTGACCATCCCATGTGACCTGAAAGAGAAAAATAATTGGATGCACACTTAGAGAGTGGACAACATGCACAAGATCACAAAATTGGATTATATGATAATATATACATTATATGTATCTAAAAGCTTCTCATGTGAATCATCAAATTATGTATTTCTCACTCTTTTCTTACCTTCTCCTCTGGCTTCTGTATCTCCTCTTCTCCGATCTTCTTACCGATGGCCGTTTCTTCCACACCAAAGATATCTGTACGCCTCTCGGCCAGTTGTTTCAGACTGCTCTCAATGTCCAGGCCGGGAGCGTACACCTCTTCCTCAATCTGCCGCTCGCGAATACTGCGGTCACGCTGCTCCAGCCAGCGCGGGTCCAGCAGGCCGATGCGCATGTGCTCCTGCATCTTACTGGCTGGGATCTTCTCACCCGTAATGGGGGAGATGAGGTACTCATCAGAGATGGCAACAGCAGGCTGAGGCTTAGAGGCTGAAAAGAAAGGAGATTTAGTGGATTAAAACAAGTCATTCAAGATCAATATAAATAATTCAAAACTGTTTTACACAAACATGCATTATGCCAGTTTGATGCCATTTTCAATGTATTTATAATAGGACTAGGATGTATATCTTACCCTTGGGGTCATAGTCTTTGCGGATGATAACGTGGTCTGGAGTGGGGGGCAAAGGAGGAGGCAGGGGGTTATCGGGAGGCAGCGGAGCCTTCATACCATCCTCCTCTTCATCAGAACCCTTTTAAAACAATACATTCCAATTAGTCTCAGAGCAATAAACATGCAGTCTATTTTTAAAAAGCCACTTACCTACACTGTTAGACTGTTACACAATTATATAACACCTCAAAACGTGAATAAACTAAGACTCTCCTGATTTCATTTATAAAAGCAATCCTGGCACTCTCACCTCGTCCATATCCTGCAATTGTGTGTCCTGGTCCAGCTGAGAGGTGCGTCCATCTTCTCTGGCCTCTCTGTCGTCGTCTTCATCTTCACTTTCCACCTCCATCTCAACCTCCTCACTCTCTCCAAACTTCTCATAACGCTCCTGGATCAGGATACGTGCTCCCAGCTCCTCAGGTGTCGTAGGAGGTGGGAAATGACCTGTAATATAACAGAAAACATCTCTATCATCATGCACTGAAGGTGAGGTCTATATTTGTAATGAGCACTGCTTTAGGATTAGACAAGAAATTAGATTTGGGTTCTTAAGGTTTCTTGTTATCAAACAGGCATGCTCACCCTGCTCATTAGGCTGGAAGTCCACAGTCTCCACCACCACAAAATCATGCCAGTCAATCTGAGCATAAGCCACTCTCTCTTTTTCTCGCTCCTCCTCTTCCTTCTTCCGCTCCCTCTCCTGGAATTTGGCCCATTCCACACGATACCTCACCTGACAAGAACAAAGAAAGAGGTAATTTTACAATTGAAATGTTAATCTGATCTTTGACCTTTGTCCTGTGATCTTTACTGATCACATAATGTTATGGCATTATTATGACATTTAATACATCAAGTGTATTTGCAGTTGAGACTTGATTATTCACAAATTTTTATAGACATAATAGCCTGAAATCACTTTAAGCAAATTAATGTAATTATGAAACAATATAACAGAATTATGTAAATAAGTATGGATGATAATGTAAAGTAATGTATTATATAAAAACATGAATTTAAATAAATTCATTAACTTGCCAACAGACTGAATATAAATGTGCCTGTGAAATATATACATAGCTTTTCAGGACAAAATATCAAGAAAGCATAGAAAAGTCTTTAGCTGAACCATGGCAATGATTTTCCTAATTGTATTTTCAATATGCATATTCGCAATAAGCAAATCCATATCTGCCCTCTGTTGCACTTTTAATTCTCCACTGTTCTAACAAACCAACATCTCCTTCAAGATAATACACCATAAATTTTTAATATGAAAGTCTTAACATGTACTTTGCGTGAACTGAAATACTTATTATAATTACCAGGTCTAAGACGTCACGGGTGTTCTCTGCTTCCTTCTTTAGTTTCACCAGAAGACCTTTTGGAGGGATCAAAACCTTCAGGCAAACGAAAAAGAGTTAATGAATAATAACCCCATTTGCGTCCATAAAACTCTGCTTAATTCAACTACGTCACACGTTGTTTGTCTTCAGCATTGCTGTTGCACCTTTGTGTACTGCTCTACCAGTTTGGTAAAGTAGTTAAACAAGCTGTGCTGAGGTCGCAGAAAGTCAAACTGGTAGTTCCTCTGCTCCTTTTGCATCAGCTGTGTGAGAAACTGACGGCCATTCCGGGCAACAAACTGAGCGGTCAGTTTCACCACATCCAGATCAAAGGCAGAGATGGACGGAGGGTCGGCCATGAACTCAAACTCAGGTGGAGGCTCCTTGGGCACCACAGTCTCATGTATCACCTGTGCTTGAACCTAAAAACGCATCCATAAATGCAACAAATTATTAAGGTATTAAGAGATAAAAGCTTGCATATTGGAATTGTGACCTGTTTGTTTTATTTTACTAACTGTAGTCATTTAACAGTGTGTGGTCAATGAAAGGTTCCTGACCTTCTGGGGAAGCTGCTGTAATGCTTGTTGCTGTTGTTGCATGACTTTAGGCACAGCTGCAGATGGTTCCTGAGCTTTACCCTCCTTGAACTCATTGACCTTGTGGCGGTAATAGGCATGATAAGGATCACTGGGATTGAGGAAGTTGAATTTTGGGTTGTTGATCTCATTCTGTCTAATCCTGGCCTCAAACTCTGGTCCATTCCTTAGAGCAAAACGTGGTTATTAATTAGCGTAACATTAGCACAACACTGTATCATTGCATTATATGAAACCTGGAAAATATGTAAAACCTGGCCACGAAGCTAGCAGTTTTGTCAACAATGTTCCGGACTTCCGGAGGTGGATAGATGATTCCCACAATGGGCTTTGTGGCTGGAGTCTCTTCTTTCTGCTCATCAGGCTGTTGATTAAAACATTGTACAAAGATCATCTGGTTTGATACTTTGCTCCCAAATACGTCACATGAGACATTTTTAGCGCATATTGAGTTGCGTGACTTGTCTATCTTATTCAGCGTAAATTACAGCCATACAGCAAAATTAAAAATTAAGTAACCATGCAAAATAAACAAACGTTATTCATTAATTATAATGGAGGCTCTATCTCAAATAAGTCTATTCTCTGTAAATCTTGTCTATAAACATGTAATACTACGGATTATTAACTTATGTCTATATTTATAGAAAACAAAACATGTTATTAGCGGAGTATAAATCATACGAATTGTTTTAGTAATGTCTATAAAAGAATTAACTGCTAAGTTCGCCTTGTACCTTGTTATTTGACTCCGGCTGCACGATCTGCACAGGCCCAGGCGGCATGACTGCGACACTACAGGCCCTTCTATGTCTCAAACAAACACGCTAAAAACAATAAAAAACGTATTGTTAGTTTAAAAGTGTGATTTGTATTTTGAATGGCAGATAGCTGTGAAAATGGCATAAATAAGATTTTATGTACAGCTTCAACTTACTAACCTCTCTGATAAGCCAATTTTCACACAACAAAACCAGGTGAAGAAAGAAATCACTTCCGGTAACAGGGGCGGGGGGGATTGTGGGAAATGATGTTCATGCGAATGATTCAGCCTACAAGTAACCATGGAAATTTGATGTAAATAGAACCAATGCGCGTCTTCTTGTTCTGTCAGCTCTAAAAGAAAGTTAAGTCACGTTTTTATTGTTCATTGTCTCTGAACAATGACGCATCTTTTAGGTCGCCAGGACTGTATCGACAGTCTTCGGAGAGATCTTATTGATTTACAGGGAGGAGTTCTGGATGTTTTCTCCGAGACTGGACCTGTCCTTTTTCCGTCATGGAAGTTCCCCAATAAAATGTCATGTAACCTGGACCTGGTCAATCTTTTAGAAGAATATGATTATATAGATGGAGAGGAAGAATTCAGTCAGCACTCTCATGTAGTTTTACTAGAGCTGGTGGTTGACAGGTCAGATATCTGCAATCAACATGTGGTGTAATATTTATATATATATATATATATATATATATATATATATATATATATATATATATATATATATATATATAATGTTTATTTATTATTTAAAATTTTACACATTTATTACTTTGTTTTATTAGTGGGTAATTACCAAACAAATACTAGTTTACAGTAAATAACCATTAAACAGTAGTTCATCTATACTCAAGACATTAAAAGATACACATATTTTAATATAATGTATCAAAGTATCATAAAATTATAACATTGAATGTACATAAACTAATAATCTGTTAAGCACTGTTAAATATAATGATGTTTTGAATGTAATAAAATTGATCAGTATTGGATGGGTTTAGGTTTATTACCCTAATCATTATTATTATGTATGTGTTTGTCCAAGATTATTGCTTCTGCTTCAGAGTTTTAATGTTCATGCTGAGCTGTTGCTTGGGAAGCAGAGAGCTGTTTCGGCTGGTCACAATGGAACCCCTGTTTCTGTTGGACCTGTGGCCAAACGCTATTGGAAGAACCTACTTGAGCTCAGTAGTCAGTATGTACAGAGGGTAAGAAGACTGGTCACCTATATGTGTTTATATATATCTATTACATAACATTAGCTAGATTTTATTTTACTGAATACATTTATTTGGCAACCTGCTAAAGTTGATACAATAAGGTCTCTTTTTGCAGAACACCAGTAATATGTGTGAACACAGTCCTCTGTCCACTGAGTCCCAGAAGAGTCTATCCATGCCTGGAACAGCACCAAGCACTCCTACCATTAATACACACAAGACAAAGAGCAGCTCCTTGACCAGCATCCATAAAACCAATTCAGCTCCATCTTCCACCACCCACAGAAGAAGAGCATCAACTGCTGGTTCCTCTTTGTTGTGCATCTCACCATCTACTCGAACTGTGAGCTGTCAGACAGCAGAGTCAAAGCTTGCACCCTGTGAGGCCTGTGCTTTTGTGCGGGCAAGTATGAAGGACACAGGTGAAGCTGTGGTATCTCTGTGCCAGTCGCTGGGCTTGCCTTGCTCCCTGCAGGGCCTTCTGGTGGCTGCAGAGGAAACTCAGCAGCTGGGTCGCTTATCTGCATGTGACATTTCCCAGTGGGTGAATGAGCAGCGTAGGGATATGAGCCGTGTGGGGAAACATGTATTGGAGGTGAGGGAGGTGTTTAACAGTTATATAGTATGTCCATTATTTTATTTAACAAGACTTTTTAATCAAGATTATGGGGTAAAATGTACATATTTTACAAAACATTGAATATTACATGTAACCTGAGATAACGTATTCTTTGTAAGCTTCTTGTGGATGTTCAGATTTAACAGTATTTTAATTTTCTCTCATGTTTAATCTGAACTGGAGGTGAGAGAAACTGTGGAACCACTGAGAAATAAAGTGAAAGACATAGAGACTGAACGAGAGAAGCTGAGAAAGCAGCTATCAGAGACTGTTAACAGAGAGAAAGAGCAGAGGAGGAGAATGGAGGTGGAGTGGGAGAGCAGAATGCAGGAGGTGAAGGCCAAAGGAGAGAGAGCAGTGAGGAAACTACAGCAGGAGCAGGAGGACTTAAAGAGAGGTGGGAACTAGTGCTGTATATTATTGTATACTATTACTTGTATACTAGTGCTGTAGTGTGTGGATTTTGTGATAAGACAATGTAGAAACAATCTAAACAATAACTGAAATAATCTCATTTTGAATTTTGTTCTTAGGTGTGATGTTGCTAGAGAACAAAAAAACTGAATTGACAGAAGAGCTAAATACACACAGAGAAGCTAACAGAAATCTTGGTAAGTAGGGTATCATTATAAAACTACTGTCAAAACAATGACTACAATAAAACTGGAAGTAAATCCAGTTTACCAAAAAAGTCTTATAGCTGTATGGCTATTAAAATATAAACAAGGAACTGTGGCCTACATGGGTTTTTTGGGATGATATACTATCATAGAATGTGAGAGAGTGTCACTGCAGGAGGAAGTTCTCCGTCTGCATTCTGTGGAGACCATGTTAGCAGAGGTGAAGGAAAGGAAGAAAAACTTGGAGGTGGAGCTCAGAAGTACACAGACATTGTTAAACAAGGAACGAGCCAAGTCCCACAGTGTGCAGCGCCAGCATGAGGTGTGTATTACAGAATAAGTCAATTTAGATCAAGTGTCTGTAAAATGTGTATATGTCTATGTGTGGAATGTCTTACTAATTGTGTCTATATCTAGGTTGCTGTATACATAATGTATTTGTCATTTTGTACATAGGCGCTACAGGTAAAACAACATGCTTTGTGTAAGCGTGTGGATGATCTGGTACAGCAGACCAATGACCTGCAGAACAGTCTTGAAGAATGTGAGGATGATAAAGCCGATCTTGCTGATAAGCTCACACAGACTGTACAAGAAAAAGACACACTTCAAGAGCAACTCACTCAGCAACAGGTAAAGCATATGCACATGCATACATTTACAAAATAGTTAAAGGTAAAGCTGCAATCACACCGCTAGTGACTTTGTGGCTGTGTGTCGCCAGTCACTGACAGTTACATCACTTATTATCATTCCCACCAATGTTGCTACATTAACTAAAACAAACATTCTGGAGGCAGTAGACAGTGTGTAAATGCATAACATCAGATTACATGCTGACTTGCTCTCATTGGTTTACTATTGGTATCACTGGCCCCCGAAAACCACTAATTATTTGCCTAAACTGAAACCTTTCTCAACTTTCTCGCTTCGCTGGAAATGCCTACATCCTGTCACCAGCGGTCACTGTGAGATCATATCATTGTGAAGCTGCTAGTCACTGGTGGTGTGAACATGGCTTTAGCCGTGTCATTTCTGGACTACTCTTCTTTTATGATAACTCCACCCAAAGCTCACGCTATTGACTGAGCCAATATTGGTATGTCATGAAAAAGAAAGGGTCAGATCAGACTCTGCAGAAGAAATGCTTCATTAGTATTAACAGTGGCTGGCCTTTTGAAAATTGACAGTAGAAGAAGAGAGGTTACAGATCCAGCAGCAATGCAATGCATTAAATCAAGCTTGTGTAGCAAGAAGAGTTTGCGTTCATGTACCATATTTAAGACTCTCAATCTCTGCAGTCCAAGTATAGTTCTTTGTGTATGGAGAAAGAAAAGCAGCAAGTCCAAATCGCAGAACTGGAAAAGAGTGTGTTTCATCTGAAAGAGATGCTAGAACAAGCCACCCAGAGAGAGAGGATACTGGTTGCCTTCCCTGAGCTGACCCCTCATCCACAAGCAACAGCACAGAGTGAGATATCTATATACAAACAAATACACACCATCTATCGCGCCATTTTTAGCCATCTCTCTCTCTCTCTCTCTGTCTTTCACAGCTACAGGTGATGTCATGTGTGATATGGAACAGCAATTGAAGGCAAATTCAGTGAGGATCAGGGTTCTGCAGCAGGAGAACACCTCCCTAAGCAGCAGTCTTGCCAGACTGAAAGACATTCAGAGCAGAGGACAGAGAACAAACAAAACAAATTCAGAGGACAAACAAAGATCTCCTGACTCTGGAGGTGCAGAGATAGACGGGGGCAGTGAAGCTGCAGTGATTAACAATTTGAACAATTCTGATACCTCTTCAATCACCTCCTCTCACACTACCTCTTCCCCTATTCTTCATCATCAGACTCTCTGCCTCTCACTAAATCAAGATGTGGAAGAAACGTATATGAAAATCCGCCAGGCTGCTCGCAGCCGGTCTGCTGGCACACGTCGTAGGAGGAAATGATGTCACTTAATGAATTAATGTGACTTCTACGGAGTTCATTTGTGTGTCACTGAACATACATTGTACAGTACATTTGTGATTTCACATTTATAAATTGAATTAACCCATCTTTGAGGTCAAGCAGTTCATTGGTTGTACAGTTGATTGCTTGGAAACAAACTGTCACTCATTTCAGCCCAGAATGATAATGATCACATCATTTTTAACAGAGTATATTTACATATTGTAAATATAGTATTAAAGGTATGGTAGACAATTTAGGAGAGGCTAGCTATAACAACCTAGTTATGAAAGTGTAAGTTACGCCTTCCATTCAGAGTGCTCTCCAAAGCCACGCCCCCTCCAAAATAAATGAACGCATACATAGATTGACGGGTAAGTAGGATATCAGTGCAAATGCAATTATTAAACAAACATGTTATGGTCCTACGCCATACAAGGTATGTTAATAAAAATGTATTTAGACCACTTGGTGAATGCTATCAGGATGTGAAGAGACTTTCAGCAAAACAAAAGGTTTCTGGAAAAACCACCTACCCTGCCTTTAAACGGTCTTAATTATAATAATTATAATGCATTTACTGCAAAATAGTGTTGTTTTATGTAAACCTCTATGCTGTTTTTGGCTCTACAGATTCCTTAACCTGCAAGTAATTAAAACGAAAGTGAACCACACATCCTGTTCAGCGTCATATTTTCTGTCTTGCTCATTTATTGGTTGGCGCGCATTCCACATATTGGGAAAACAGAGAAATCATCGGTTTACGCGGTTTAATTCAGAAACAATTCTGCACGAAACGTGAGTATAGTTAGGACCAAATACAGTGTTTAAACGACCACGTTTTACGCAAATGTCTACGTCTTTCTGGGTTATCCTGTGTATCCGCTCCTGCAAGATACAAACTGCAAGATATTTTCTTTTGCGCAAATATATTACCTGCACATACAAGATTGCACATACAAGACATAATCTGGCAATGTAGCATGTAACACTGATCACAGTACGGGCGGTGTGTCTTCTTTGTGCTTTTATTAAAACTGTTGAAGTGAACCGTTGTATGTAACTTAAGGTCTCAAGTAATCACGGAGTAAAATGACAAGACAATCTGTTAAAAGATGTAAAAACAGACCATCATCGGAAGAACGTGGATGTCAACGTAAGAGGTCTAAAGGTAAGCAAATGTACTGTATTAACTGTTACTAACTACTACATTAATAGTAGCAATAACCGAATATTGCAGTGGCAGTTTACTCCATTCTTTCAGGCTCTTCGGCTGAAAAGGATCCAGACTCAGAAAACATACCTCCTTGTTCAACTCCTCAAAATAAATCTGGTAAGACAACCGTGTCATTTGGAAAGTTTCATTTGGAAAATTGCATTTGTTGTCATATTTATGCTTTTAGAGAATGAATTGTGTTTTAGATATATTTAATGTACTGTATATTACAGCAAATGTTTATAAATAATTCATTTTTAAATATGAAATTGAAATATTTTGATTCATCAGTTTTTGCCTCAGTCCTACTAAGTATTTCTTACTTTCTGTATTTCAGTTATAGATGATATAAGGACAGTATTAGCAAGTCAAACTCCTTCCCATCTGAATATCACTGCTGCAGCGGATCATGGGAGTCCTGTCAGTGCCCCGACAATCAGCCAGTCAAGTGTGAAAGGAAACTTAACCATAAATCAAAACTGTAAGTTAAGAAGTCTGGAGGTTTCTCCTTCCTTACTGAACAACTGTGTAAAACAGATGTGATTTGTTAAAAAGATTTGTTGATTAGGATCTCATTAAATTAATATAATGCCTCTTTAGTTACAGTGATCTTGCCAAATACCTCTGAAAATAAACATTTGTCTGAGGTGAGATAATATTTCTAAAGAATTTTTATATGTTGATGTCATTTAAAACATTTCCTAAATTATTATATTCCTAAAGTAATATTTTCTATAGACTCTATATTTTAAATTAAATTGCTTTTTAATACATTAGACATTTGCACCTCCTTTTATTGTTTTTTCCTGTCTTAGCATCACTTAAGTGTAAAAGATGTGGCGGGTGAACAACAGAGTCTTCCTCACAAAACTGAGTAGGTCACTTTAAAAAATTTTATTATACTGTCCTATGCATATAGTTTCAGTTCATGTAAATCAACTTCTCATCAAAAGAATGGGTCACTACTGATATATTTGGAGTGAATATATTCAAACAAATATTTAGAAATATAATATAATGAATAAGAAGAAGGGTATTCATAAAATACTGTTATATAAGGGTGTTTAATACAGATTTAATTGTATGGAAGCTTTGTAATCAGGTGAAGACAGGTGCTCTGTATTGAATTAGATGAATTTTAAGTACAATATTAATAGCAGTCTGTAATTGTAATCAGCCATGTATTCATAAGCAATATCCCTCAACTCTTTCTTTTAGGATCCTTCAGAAACCAAAAAGCCCCCAGATTTTGAGTCATCGAAGGCGCTTGACCTTTGGAGATGATGCAAAACAACCTAAATTAACCCTTGCAGAGGTGAAAAAGAACACAAATTACTTGAGAGAGGTCAGTATGTCAATAACCACATTTTGGGGCAAATTAACTGTGAATTTGTTCAGTCTTATTTACTTATTAATTTATTTAGATGCAAGTACATTGTTTGCATCTTAATTTGCACCATTACAGCACTATTATTCTTTGTATATCCTTCTCCTTATATTTGTTTGCAATTTAATAGTGTCTCATGTACTCTTTCTTTGATAAACTTTTCAGATTACCGTTACTGGGAAGATCTTAGAGAGACGACCTGAAATCAATATTCTACTCAATGAAAAAGCGATGCCTTACTCTCACTATGCCCTGTGTGATAATACTGCAACAGTTCACCTGACTCTGGCAGATAAATTTACTGTAAACCTTGATCAGTGGTATATATTTAGAAGTCTTTCTGTCTGTGACTTTGGGGATGGAAATGTACTCTCTTCAACTGAACTCACAACACTTCAGCCATTTACTCCTTCAGGAGATGCTGTAGAGGAGAGCAAGGAGACAGTCATCTCAGGGGAGGTCACTGAGGCCTTAGTGACCTTTGAGTATTTCTGTTCTTGTGGTGCCATAATCCCTTTGTCAGATACTAAATTGTTTCACATCAAATGTGGTGATTGCAAAAAGAGCTGTAGGTGTGCAAACATTCAAAACAGGGCCAAGGCCGACGTTACCATCAAACAGCCCTGTGGAGCAGACCAGAGGGTTGTGTTAACTGATGCTCTGCTCCATTCCATTGTCAACTTTAAAAAAGAGGGATTCTGTGACAGTCACCAGCTGGAGGAGAGCCTGCTGAGAGCTAAGACAGTGACAGTTGTCTGTGTGGATGGTGAACCACAGCATGTACAAGACAGTTTAAAAAACCGTGTGTATGGGTGGAAACATATATGTTTACTCATATAAAGATTTGTAGAAGCTGAGGCTTTATCTGTTTCTTTTTATTTTTGACATTGTGAATACTAAACCTTACTGGTTCCTAATGTCATGGAAAACCTGAGAATGTTAAGGAATTTTATAAATTTGATTTTATGTGTTAAATAATTTAATTTAAAGAAATTAGTTAATTTTCTTTTAAAGAAATTAAATTAATAGAAAAATTCTATAGACAAATATGTTATTGTTTGTAAGGTACATCTTTAAAATATTATATTAGCTAGCTTTTCAGTTCAGTCTCTTTAAAATTGTTTAAAAAAATAAGCAAATTCTTCAGTCAAAGGATGCCTGTGGTGTTTTGAAGTGTACTAATGTTCTATGATTGAGACTACTGCCTGTTTTATCGACCTTGATTTTGCCTTGCCCTAAACTAATTTGTTTGATTGTCTTTGTAAATATCCATTTGTATATAACTGTGAATATATATATATATATATATATATATATATATATATATATATATATATATATAAAAACATTTAATATTTGGGAAGTAGGGCATTTGCCCCCCTTGTTGAAATTTATTGTTTGTGCTTAGGAAGTTAGAGAAGGAGGTTTGCATTTTTTCCACTTGGTTCGTTAAAACTAGGTATGGCTAGAGCTGGGGTTTTTTAATCTGTCCTGGAGCATCCCTAGTCTTAGACATTTTGTATGTCTCCCTTACCTCACAAATCCAGTTCTGGTCTAGCTGTCTGTACTAATGAGCTGATAATTAAATCAGGTGTGTCAGGGAGACATGCTGGACTGGGGGATGCTCTAAGACAGGTTTGTAAACCACTGGGTTAGAGTTTATTATTTTGGCATTGTCAGATCCTGAAGTCATATCCCAGTTCTATTGCTGTAAAAAAAATCATTCAAATTATTAACATGTTCATTAAGTGCCCTTTAGCCCCAGGCGGTGCTTAACAAAGTGCAAATCACACCGTAAATGCATTTAGAAGAAAGGTGATAATGCTGGCTCCTTCTGGTAGGTGCCATAATTATACCATTATGAAACCAAAAAGCTTATTTCCTAATTGAAGTATCCAAGTAACATATATACTTTTTGATAAAACAAAAATTTGTGCAGTATAAATCTAAAATAAACATTCCATAATTGGTTCATAATAAGCTTCACTCATTTATTGTACTGTACTACTTATCCTTTCCCAACAGTTACTGTATCTCACCACAAGGTGGCAAAATGTAATTTGTGTATTTCTCATTTTACATATATTGTCCTTACCTGTTTGCAAAGAACAGTTGTACTAGTACTAGTTACATAAAACTAGCATGATACAGCATGTTTATGTGTGCATATGCCTATAGAATGTAAAAACTTTATCAGCTACAGTTTTGATGATAAAAGGGGAGTATCACAATATCATGTAATATATTGTGTATTTATTTTGTCAAGACAAAATAAAATTTGTCAGTAAATACATTTAGCTGTAGCACACACTTATAAATCTAGAAAACAGTTGTTTTTGGGCAGGAATCAATTCAAGGCTGTAAACATTCCCAGCAATTGTATTATTTGCCAACCTTGATGGCATAATGGATGTGAACATTATTGACAAAGCCCTTAGTCAATGTTGAACTGTTGTCATGGTAACACTCAGGGTCAAGTGAAACTTCATCTTTTCTCCACAGAGATGTCATCACACTCAAACCTGTATGTTGTAATGTTGAATGAATTGCACAACGTTTTATTTCACATACTGTGTCTTAGTCCTGTGTTTATGCCTGAAGAAAAACTCAAATTAAATCCTGTATCACACACTCTCTACACTTAAGTAGCTGCACTAAACTTATCTCTGTATTATTACTAACATTACTGTAGTGATAAGACTGACCAGGTGAGCATATTGAAGAGAAATTTAATCTCTGTGTTTTGTTCTATGGCACTGGTGGGAATCTTGTGTGAAGCTAAGCATGATGGGTGTCATATTATGGAGTCCACAGTACATCCTGCTTTTGTAGCTTCCTTTTTTAATATAGCATGTCACATAATAGAAACTTCTCTCTTCTAAGTCTCTATCTAAAACTAAATAAATAATGTTAGAATCTAAAAGACTCTGTCTTCCTTCACTTTCAATGAATGAAAAAGAAAAAATGAAAGTGAATAGTGACTATGGGTGTCAGTCCCTAACACTCTGCCTGTTGTGATCCACAGAAGGAATTTTGTGTGAACTGTCCCTTTAACCTGAGGTCATCCAGGTCAAAATGGTAACTGGGAAAAATTCCCACATGATTTGTCACAAGTTCTGCTTAATCTAATAATCCATTCTGGTCAGATTTAGAGAACCATCTGTTATGCTGTCCATGTCTTTTCTTTTGTATTTTTTGATATGATAACATTATTTTCATTTTCCTTGTCACTTAATTATGGAAAAATACATTTCGTAAATAACAAAAGGAATTACGCAAAATGATGCTTCAAAACATTTATTTGTCACTAGATAATACAATCTCTTGAAAACAGAACTTTACAAAGAACAAACAGAGGTATATGCTAAGTGAAACAACAAAGAGAATTGGTGCTTTTTTAAAGAGGCAGTGCAAGTGGGCGAGACATAAAGGAGGAAATAACCCAGTAAACAAATGCAAAAGGTGTAGAAAGACAGATCACATTCCTCTTTTGTACAATAATCTTAGATTACACAAAATAACAATAAGACTATAGAGTACAGTAGCTAATTTAAAAACTTTGGGAATGCTTCAGTATGTGTATCATTAAGGCCATTGGTTATGTGTGCTATATTTACAAATACAGATATAGTATATACATAGTAATTGGGTCTTGTGCCTTCAGCTGTAAATCTAGCTCATGTCTTCATATCTGCCTTATTCAACTAAGCCTGGCTGCCAGAAAGACATGAAGTGGATTACGCAGCAGACTGGACTGGCAGACAGGCTTACAGACATTAAATAAAAGTAGGAAGCAGATTAAGAATATAAATCATCCATTTAAAGGGTATGAACAAACACTGCACTCACTCAGTAAAGGGAGTTTCTCATATTGACATTGTAACATCTGATCAAGCCACAATTACTGAACTAAATTCAGCTGTAACAATGTGAAGTCATGAGACTTTTACTTTAATCATCACATCAGTGAAATAAAGACAAGCTATTAATCTAATGTGAGGGATCATAATGTGAAATGTTTAGCTCTAAAATCACTGCAGATAAAAAATGTTCAGGCCCATTCATGTTGTAAGTCTGCAATTACTCTGTGACAAGAAGTCCCATATTGTTACCAACTCGCAGCACTTATTTATGACAGATTCAAGTGTGCATGCTATGGTCACACATCTTCTCATCCAATGAATTCACAGGTGAAACCTGACCTATTATACTAACATTTTAAATTTTCCTATTTAAAATTTCTTTGCACTTTGTGTCTACGGTCTGCGTTTGCATGAGTATAGACAGAAGTGAATGGAACTGTGGTTGCCCCTTTAACATTGGATATGGAGTAAAAAAACCCCACATCTTTCCTAATTTCACTATTTTACAAAAAAATAAACATTTGGTACATCCGAAAACCACAAACACAGTCTTACCTTTACTGTTAATACTCAAGTCTAGATGGATCTGAGCAAAGTGGTCATCCAATATAGCACCACTAATAAATCTAAAGAGATGATGAGATAAGCTATATATAATGAAGCGGTGGAAGTGTGCAGTTACATTTTTTGATATCAGAGGAGGTTTAGTAAGGTCTTTTGTGAAGAAGGAACAGGAAGCAGAATGACTTTACATGTTTCTAATTGTGTTTAGTTTGAGTGCTGAAGCGATCATAGTGAGAGTCATCTCCATCTGCACTCACTCTCTCTGGATGGGTAATCTGGGTCAATCTATGAGAGTGGGACGATCAAGGCGGGTGGGGGAGATTACAGGGGCTTGTGAATATCTCACGCTTGCTTTTGTCGGGCTGTTCTTCATCCATTATGCACTGCCTGCTATTTGATGCAGTGAACACCACACCCAAGATCTGATTGTGTTTGTGTTAAGAAAATGTTCTGTTCTTGTGTGTTAATATAGGTGCTGTGGCTCATCAAGGGCTTCAGGATTCAAGTCCTTCTCAAATTTAAGATAGCTAGCAGTAATTTAGCATGTTTCCTTATACAAAGCAACCAATAGTTCATGTTTTACTTCTAACAGGGACAGCCCACTTAAAGCACCAGAAGACAGGTTTTGCACTGGCACAATGATAACAGGGGATCCCAATAATTCTTCTGGGATAAAGTGACAAGTGATTATCTCTTGTATGCAAATCTAAGGTCTCGTCGTACCTAGCTGTGACAGGATATTTTGTTAGTCACCTTGTTCTGCAGAACAGTCCTGCCCATCATATAATCTGATTGTTGCAAAATCCCGGTCCATGTAACTGTTCATTTAAAATGTAACATTCTGATAAGCTGTTTCTTGCAATATGTTCAGTGTGGGCAAATTGTTTATCACCAGAAATTGCATCGTGTTGAGACCCAGTGCTCCAGTAATGTTATATCACACTGCGTGAGCATGTGAGAATAAGGACAGTTTAGTATGTGTGAATGTTACCTGAAATGTAGAAATAAGGATTAGGGAGAAGAACAACTAAGTAAGGACTTGATTAAATGTGTGTGTTTGTAAAGGTACAGCCAGAGAAGTGCGTCAGTGGTTGAAAATGAAACATATTTACTACGGATAGCTCATATTACACTTATTTTACAAACATATGAAAACTCTTAAACTGCACAATCAACTCAATGTAATGTTACATGGATGTTGAACATAGCTTTTAAAGGTGAGTAGATGCTGAAAAATAAACAGTTGTACTGTATAAAAATAAATATTGTTGAGATGGAGTGTGAGAGCAAGATGCTGCCAACTTGTGATTATATGTGTGTTTGTGTGGAGATAATGTGAAAGTGGTACTGTTTCAGTATAATCATGTGATCAATGGATGCTGCTTGCCTTCTGTCGAGACAGACACAATTAGAGTCTGTGTGTGTGTGTGTGTGTGTGTTTGTGTGGGATATAATGGGGGAAGGGGGATAGATTTGAGTAGATCCACATGATTCCTTAACCACAGTTGCTTAGACACTTGCAGATCTTTACAGAGAGCACAGCTTTTAATGTCCAACCAGTGATTGTCACTGTCTTATATCTTAAGACAAAGGCTAGTATCTATTTTTACACTGTAGACTGTGCCATTAAAATGTCTTCTATTATAGACTGATTTACACCACCAGTCAAACATATGAACATTACTATTACTGTAAAATGTTGATAATAATGAACTAACAGTTACATAACTAACAGTTAATAACTATGAAACAACACAAACTGAAGTGGTGAACAATTAGTAGTAAATAATTGTGTAGTGATCAGATTACATTTACCTTATTTATTACCAAGATTATTTCTTTTATATAATTCTCTTATTCTCTTACATATTTTCCTGAATTACAGTTCTACACACCCCAGGCAAACAATATATTGCAAGGGGTTCAAATCACTTGATATTTGTTGGTTGTGTCTCATCTTACAATTTAGTTGTTTTTCATTATAATATTAGTTTTGTAAGAAATTCACGTGGGTGTAATTTATTTGTCCACAAAACAAATCAAACATTTGGGCAAAAGCCTTTATATTAAAAAAAAATGTAATATCATAAGAAGCATATGTTAAGGTAATGTTTGTCTAACTTTTGTCTGGTAGTGCAGCACTGTTCTTAAATGCACTGTTGGTCATATTCTTGTGGAATTCAATGTTATACTCTCTAAATGTTTCTTAAGAACATGCTTAAGCAACAACAAACATTGGTGTCTAACAAACAGTAGCCCCTAATAAAGGTTTCAGCTTTCACAGAGCAGCAGGGCAAAGTTCCGCTCCACCTGCTCTATGTAAACACCATAAAACACAACAGAGATACTGAATCTGTTTGGGCCACAGAATTATGGTGCACCTCACATACTCTCATATATAATTTACATACAAGCCAGTGTAGTAACAAACACAGTAGATATACACTACATAATGTACACTACATAAAGGATAAATTAAACATGGAACAAAGTAAAATGGCCCTCAGTAATGATTAAACCATGTTGTTGATGAACAGTTTATCGGTTTCTTGACATTAACAGCATGGCTTTGAAGGTAGCAGTAGTAAATAAAGAGAAACAAAAGACTAAGCAAAGCATGAGTAATACAGTAAACAGGCATGCAGGTGTACAGTAAACACACCTCAGTGTGATTAGATCATCTGCTGGTGGGTGGGTTGTCTGGTGTAAGCGTGTTATGGGTGTGTCCTTCAGGCTGGACGTTCTGGACTGTCTCCACCAGGCTGCCGCTGGGCAAAACCACATACCGTGCTGCCACGTCCTGCCCCTGCTGCTCTCGTAAGCCCTCTTTACTGTGCCAGATGCCGTACCCAAAATACACGAAAAGACCTGACGTAGTGCAAGATAACAAATTTGATTATTAACATTAGAAAATGTGACTATTTTTCACTTGCCCACACTACAGTGGACTTTAAAGAGTCTGCAAATGTGAAGGCATTTGTCACCCATGATTAATCTGATTAATCAACAGAAACGATCAGATAATTACCGGGTCTAATATTGAGTGAGTAATATTTGGCTGCCACCTTGAGGGGACATGGCTGCTACCTTGAGGGGACAACCCAGCCCATATGGAATAAAGCAACTTTATCTAGACCAGTGAAATGACTTAAATGTTATACTGTGTAAGTGTAAACATTATTCTAAATTATGATACAGCTCAACTGGTAGAGCAAGGCACTAGCAATGCCAAGGTCATGGGTTTGATTCCCAGGAAGCACACAGCTGATAAAATGTACATTTATGCACTTGGCAGATGCTTTTATCCAAAGCGACTTGCAGTACACTGAAGTTACACTTTTTGTCAGAACACCTGTTCCCTGGGAATCAAACGTACGGCCTTTTGCTCTGCAAAATGCTCTACCACTGAGCTACAGAAACACTGTACAGCACGTCTAAATGTAGAGGCTTCTGACAAACACATACATACTATTTTGAAGTAAAACCTTTTGACAGGTGACTTGCACCCTAAAGCGTTTAAAAAGTTTGTCGTGCTCAAAAGTGTTTAAGATAATTATGTTTGGACTGATCTCCTTTTCCTACAGGCGAGTCCATAGACATTTAATGCTCAGTCACTATGGTAGGAAGCTGTCCCTCTCTGAAAGAGAAAGAACAGTTTTACTCCATAGTTACTGAGCATTAACTGTCTATTTGTTGTAGAGAAGTGTTAGCAACTTTTAGCAATTTTTTGGCAACTTTTATCTTTCAAAGCTCAGAAATGCTAAAGCAGTAGAGACAAACCTTAAAAGCATCACTAAACATTTTAAACGTAATCTGTTTCCAAATTATAATGGGATGGTGTATTTATTTACTTGTCAGGGTAACAGTGTGTATATTGTTCAAATCAAATTTGTAATGGTTTACTTACTCTCACATTTGTAAATCAATTAAATAATTTATTCTCATTTATTCATAAATTTCCATGGTTTACTCTCACCAAATAAATGAATTACAACCTAAATATCAGTATTACAGTAGGACCGAACATTTGTGAAATTTTTTTGTTCTTTTTGGAGCTTGATAGTCAGAGTCACTAATCTTTTCATATATCTCTGCACAACATATGAAAAAGAAAAAACATTCTGAACACCAAGAGGGTGAGTAAATTATGACAAAATGTGCTTTTTTGGGTGAACTATCCCTTTAAGACAGGCATGGTCACTGTCTGCCCAAATTTTCTTTAACGAATCGACACAATTCAGCCAGCTAAGTTGGTCTGTTCATAAATTGCTATACTGTAGCATTCTATTAACTAAACTGATATACTGAGTATTTATATAATTATATAGTTATGTAATTCACAATTAAGGTGGAAGAGAGAGGAAATGTAATGGACTGATACCTGCTGCAACCCAAATGGTAAACCGGATCCAAGTAAGTGGACTTAACTTCAGCATGAGGAACACATTCAGGAGAATGCTGACGCCAGGGATGAATGGCACTAGAGGAACCTGAATGAGACAATTATAGTACATTTACTTGTTAAAATCTCTGCTATTGAGCTATGGGGCTTAAACTAAAGCAACAGTTTTTGGTTCAGTGAGTTATTAACCTGGACCCCAGATACAAGTTATTTTGTGGATTCATGTGTCTAATCACCCCCTAACTGTGTGATGCTGTTTTGACTCACCTGAAAGGTCTTGTGATTGGGCTGCTGTTCATGAACCCAAATGAGGCCGAGACTGAGCAGGAAGACAAGACTGAAGATGACCAGCAACAGGGTGAAGCTCCACACAGGCAGGTTCAGCTGGCTGTTTCCAAATACCAACACGGCACAAAGAGAGGCTCCGCTCACCATCAGAGCCATCACACAGAATGCCACCACCTCCCCAGGCTCACAGTCCCCCAGCAAGCGGCCCAGATATGGCTCCCAGCGGGCCTTCAACATGCCAGGGGCACGTCTTTCCTTCACAGCCTTCTGCCTCTCTACAAGCTGAAGTTTATCAGAGAAGGACTCGTATTCCTTCAGCTCCCCACCGTCCTGTGCAAAGGTCTGGCTCTCACTTGCTGCAGAAGACGAGTCTACTGGCGGTCCTGACTGGTTTAGTGAAGGTGTGGATGAAGCGTCTGTTTTGATCCCGCCTCCTCCTAAGTTTCCGCTACTTTTATCTGGTTGGAAGCGGAGCACTATAACGCTAGCTGCTACGAATGTGTAAGCCAACAGAGTGCCAATCGAGAGGAACTGGACCAGAGATTCCAGATCAAATATAAGGGCAAGGAACGCCATGAGACTGCCAAAAACAAGAATGGCAATGACAGGAACCTTAGTTACAGGGTTAACACGTGAGAAGACAGAGAAGAAGAGCCCATCCTCTGCCATGGCATACACAATCCGTGGGAGGGAGAAGAGGTTGCTAAGCAACACAGTGTTCATGGCTAGATGAAAGACAGGACAAACAACAACAAACACTCATTAGTTATGGAGTCAAAATAGTAAAACACTACAAATATATATAAACAACAGACTAATGTAGACACTTATACTAGCAATAGAGTGACTGACTGGCTGATACACATTCCTGCTTGGCTGGGTAACAGAAGTTACCTTACATGAGTCACTTCCAGTAACTACTGATAGCTCTGTGAATAAATAATGCAATTATTCAATACTTTTTGTTTTCTGTAACTGTTTTCAGAATGGGTCCCAAAATCTGAGACCACTAAAAAATGCAATTTTTGTTTTTTTCTGAAGATACATAATACTTACTAACTGTTTTTAGACCCTACTGTGTACATACAGTATGTGAATAATACGTACCACAGATGGAGCCCACAGCAACGATTAACCCGGCCCAGCTGTAACCTCGCCTGAAGAAGGCGTCTGACAGCGCTGAATTTGGGTCTAGCGTATGCCATGGAACCATCAACGTGAGAACTGTGGACACCAGAATGTACGCTGTGGCTGCCAGCCCCAGTGAGATGGCTGTTGCTGCAGGAATAGCTCTCTGAGGATTGCTGGCCTCCTCACTGGAAGCAGCTATTACATCAAAGCCGACAAAGGCATAGAAGCACGTTGCAGTTCCCGCCATTACACCTGAGAGTCCAAAGGGGGCAAAGCCTCCCTCCTCTGCGCTCCAGTTGACCGGGTCCGCCAGTATGAAGCCAAACACCAATATAAAAACAATAACTGCCATACTGATAGCCGAAAAGATGTGATTGAGCCAAGATGACACACGAACACCAAACGAAATGAAAAAGGAAGCTACAAGGAGAATGGCAGCCGCTAGGAGATCTGGGTAATGAGCAAGGAAGGGCACATTCCAGCGCATCACGTGACTCTCTGTGAAGTTCTGGATACGGTGATTGAAAATAGAGTCCAGATAGCCGCTCCATGCACGGGCTACTGCCGCTCCACCAATCATATACTCCAAAATTACATTCCAACCAATGAGGAAGGCCCAAATTTCCCCAACAGAGACATAAGTAAACATGTAGGCAGAGCCTGTCTTTGGTACACGAGCCCCAAACTCAGCATAGCAAAGTGCAGCCATGAGAGACGCTATGCCTGCTATGAGGAAAGACACTACTACAGCTGGCCCTGCTGTGGCTTTTGCAACTGTTCCTGTGAGCACATAGAGGCCTGAACCTACCATTCCACCTACACCGAGCAGCGCAAGGTCCACCGTGGAGAGACAACGTTTTAGTGATGTTGCCATCACATCATCCTCCAACGTCTTCAACCTGTTAAGCTTCTGACAGAACCTCACCACAGATGAGCAGCTGGAAACATATGACGCCATAATGATGGAGAACAGAAGGTTGGTTTGCGATTGTAAAATATGCAATAATCACACTTGGTCCATAATTTTCAGAGCCATACAGACTCGACAAACCTAAAAGGAAAAGAAAGAGATAAGAAAAAGTGCCACTGCAAGTGAATGAATGCTCCAGACACTTAAAACCTGGGGTAAGCATGCCCCCATACAGGTTTTGTGACTACAGACAATGACCTGTAGCTAACAGATAAATAGTTGTATTCACTATCTTAAAGGTAGTGTAGGAAATTTTCGGAGAATGTAGTAACATTGAAAGTAAAAGTGCCCAGCTCCCTTTGGAGTGCTTTCCAAAGCAACGCCTCCTCCAAAACAAATGAATGCATATATCATTAAGACAGATATATCAAAATTAATTTAGAGCACTTAACTGATAGTGCTTGCTATCAGGATGTGAAGAGGCTTTCTTGCAGCAAAGCAAAATATGTTTCTGAAAAAATAGCCTACCCTGCCTTTAGGAAGCAAGTGTTGTTCAATGTGTAGGTAATTTGAAGTTTTTTGATAAACATTAAAAAAACTGAAATCCACTCTGAAAACTAAAGTAAAGTAAAAGTAAGAAAATACACACAAAACTATTTCTAAACATTACAACACTGATTACATAAAAACTGACAGCAGCAAACAATATAATCTAACATATAGGCCAGTTTATTTAGCATTTATTCCAACAGAGCATTTATTGCATTATGAAACATTGCACATTATTTACCAACAGGGCCATCATGACAATATACTACATCACAACAGTTTATTGGTGGGCTTCCTCATTCCAAATGAATGGGCTATACATAGAGGACTGCATCCACCTCTGATATTGACTCTGTTAACACAATTTGTGCTTCATGTTGCTGTACTATATGGGTAAAACATCAATCTAGTATTCTAGTAACAGAAAAAACAAGAAAATTCTAATTCGCAAGTACTGCCCCTTAATGAACAAAATACTGTCTATCACTGATAACGTATATAGACAAACAGTTCTGTGAAGTGAAAAAATGGCAAATATGAAACAAAACCATGATATAATATTTGAGGTCTTATTTGGTCATATTTTCTTTTGCGGCATACAAGTTAATGCGCGTTTAATGCTTAATTAACCAGCTAAATTTAATAATAATAATTTCATAGTGTGCAGTTATAAACATTATGCATAAGCGTAAAGCATGAGGTTAAAGTGGAGCCCTATAAAGTGCACACACAGATGATGCTGCGGACGACAGATGGTGATTCCCGGCCCGCTCGCGCTAGGATCCTCACATCACATCCGCTGCCACTTCACTACACTCAGTTACGTCATATTACTTATCATATAATGTTATATTTTCTAAAATTATGAATAGTGCAGTCACCATCTCCAACTTACTTCAGTATCTGAAACTGATTTAAGATCTTCTGAATGTTAACGTCAAATGACGTTTCTCTGTAAAACGCAGTATTAATAATTTCCGTCAAGATATATCCCATGCTGATGATAATTTGAAAACGACAAAATACGCTCAAGTATAAAAGCCAGCGATATTTATTTGTTGCAGTTACGGTTGCATTTAAACTACGCTGTGGCAGCTGGCTGTTTGTCATCCTCCCTGAAGGCTACATAAAGCCAAGGTGTTTAAGCATCGCCACGAAGACAGGTGAGAAACTGGCCGGTTCTGTTTTATATTAACCACAAATCTAATCATAGCAAGCCTATGCATACACATTTCGAAATGAAAACGGAGTCTTTACCTGTACTGAATTTGGGGATTCGTTCGCGTCTCAGTGCGTTTGATGTTTTTAAAGCGTCATTAAAGAGAGCGAAGCGGAGGGTGGAGGAGCGAACACGAGCTGTTTCCGCTCTTAAAGGTACAGCACCAATACCCGCATCATTAATGTTTCATATAAAAATCCACAAATCTGTAATCTTCTGGTAGATTGCAAATATTTATAGGTAAAGCATCGCAATGTGCAAAGTGTAAAACAGTGTAGACACACACAGGACACACAGAATATGAAATCATTATCCTATTTTGACCTAATGGAGTTTATATGATTCAAGTATTTAATTTAAGGAATTCTGTATTACCACTGCAATGTTTATTTACCAAACCATTCACACAACAAAGAGAAAATGAGTTTTATATACAATTATGTGGTTCATTGAAAAGTTGGATGTGCTTAACCAGGCAGTCAAAGTTTGGCTGAAATGCATAAAGTATTTTCCTCTATCGACTTATGCTTTCTTGTTTCTGGTGCATGGAATTCTATCAGTCACATGGCATTCATGCTTTTGGCACAAAAAGTTTTCTGAACGGAGTGACATGGCTTGGCACCTGAGGAACTGCCATTGAGATCAAAAGGAATGCTAATGATCTCTCTTCAGGCAGAGTGGATGGATAATTAATTACATGAGTGTGTGTGTTTGTAACTCACATGTGCAGCATAAAAAACTTTAAGACTATACAGCATAAGAATTCAATTAGTCACATTGCAACAAACATTTATCATAATTTAACCTCATTATTAGGTAAATTAGAGGCCAACCATTACATTATGGATGTCATTAGTCTTATGGATTAATCAATGCAGATATAGTAGCTTTATGTTAATTTTGTAAAGTTAATTATTTAAAGATCATTATTTTACATTTCACAATGTCCATTATCAGTCAACCTCTAGGTTCTTGGATTGACAGTCTCAAACTGTCACAAATCTGTGTCTCAAATCATCTGACACTGCACACAATTTCACCAGAGGAAAAATTTACTAGATTCAAAGACTACAGATTTTGGCCTAGGATTATAAGAATCTTATTGGATTTTCAATATTTGTCTCAGACCACCGAATCGTGCCCAAAGGTGTGTTGGAGTAGGTTGGAGCGAAACTCTGCAGGTCTGTTGACCACCACAAACATGGACTGGAGACCACTGATTTATAAGTAGGGCATCTGACAAGACTGTTTACCTATAAATAATTATAACATCTTGCAACAATAAAATTAGAGAGAGGTTACTGAACTTGAAACACATAGGACTCTAAATGGTTCTTCAATAACAGTGACAATAACACAACAAACAAACACATTGATAATGTAAAAAGATGATTTACAATGATACACACAAAAACAGTACATAATAATACTAGATAACCATATATTTATGCTGCAATGTATGCTAGTAATGCATAAACCCTTAACAAATTAGTAACATTGCTCAATATAAAATTGTTTTTTATTTGATAAATTCTGTTAGTTAGGAAAACATTTACAGTGAACATATTTGTGGAGATCAATGAGTAATTCACATTTCATATTATCTGTAACTCACAAAATTTTGATCTCTGCCTAACAAGCAGTAATATCATGAGACTTTGTTTGCAAAACAGATTTTTCCCAATTTAATAAGAAAATCTTTGTTTAGGTGGCAGAAATTTAGTAAAAACAAAGTTGTATTGACTTTTTAATGGATTTTTGCCCAGCCAAAACAGTAGAATACATACTGATTACACTGGCTGAACAAATGCATTTAATTGCAAAATGACATTGCACAGTCAGTCCTAAAGATCAGATAATATAAAAAATAGGAAAATAGATCAGATTTATGTGCAACTGAAATAAGAGTTAAATGATATATCTTCTCAGTACTTAATAGTCTATTTAGTCATGCTTATTACTGCCATCTGCTGCCTATACAAGGCCAGACAGCTGACCACTGCCTGCATTCTTCTGGATGCATTCCAAGGCAGTGATCCGCAGATCACTTTCCAGTGTGAACACACCTAGAGAGCTGGTATTTGCCCCGGTGAAATAACAATATATGTAGTTTATGTTGCAGTAAGGTCCCTCAGTTTCTTCCCCCCTTTCTTTTCCTCAAGCATCAGTAACAAATCCTGAAATAAAGGGAACTGAAGATGTCAGTGAACTCAGTCACATGTTCTCAATTATTATGTTTTATGATTCTTGGTCTTAGCAAACCACAGTTTGTTCATTGGAGATGTGTTTGTTCCTAAATGATGTGTTTGTTCCTTAGGGCTGTCTCCTAACCCTAAAACTATCTGATCAATCCCCGCTGTATCTGATTCAGTGTAATCAACATGCCTCTCTATAACTTTGTAAATCCATTGTATTGTTTGCCTCAATTAATAAATTTTTATTGGCATGAGCCAATATATGACATATTGTATTGGAAAAGTAATTCTGCATGTTCAAAGCCTTGTACAGCAACATCTTATTAAAGAGCAACAAAAGTGACATTAAGGGTGAGGCTTCACCTCACTAGATAATTATTTAGACCTTCTGTGATTAGCATTGTGGAACAGGTCTATCAAGTATGAGCAGGTGTCTCAGTAGAATAATATAACATCTCTGGAAATTGGAACAGGTGTGTTGTTTGATAAAGTATTTTATGAGAGTATTCAGATCAAGATAGATTATGGTTCTGTGAGTTCTTAGAGCACAAGCTTTCTTTTGCCTTATTCCAGCTTTATTCACCAGCATTATTGTGATTCTGTAATTAAAATATCTTCTTGCAGTTGCAGCTGTATATCAGCCGTAGTCAGATGACCTTAAAAACTAGCCCTATTGGATTGGGTCACAATCCAGCCTTGATTATAGTATTATTTACATTTAAAGAATTTCTTTGCTCTATTATACCAATATGTACTTTGTTTAAATGTAAATAAATTTCCAGATGTAGAAAGCTTGTAGAAGGGTCATGTTAACTTACTTTAATAAGTGATATTAAACTGAAAACACAAACTTTTGAAAACAGTAAATTGTACAGGTAAATAGAGGACAACATATGACATCACAGAAGTTTGTGGTAATGTGTTTGCATGAATACAGTAAATGATGTTTTCACATATGCTACACTGTTAAAAAAAAGAGTTGTAAAAAAACAGTAACTTTCTGACAGTGGGGGTGCCAAAATGGATATAAGTACTACTGGATATAAAAACATAAATAAGCTGAAAATGCAATTACCTTAAATAATTAATTTTTTACAGTATTTACAAAAAACTGTTTTTAACTTAGACAAACTGTATAAAACTGTAATTAACCATCTTTTTACAAGGAATCTCCCTATAATTCCATGACATTAGCATGTAATAATTGTTAAAATTGATATTGGAATGATAAAGAAAAGCAGTACAACTTTACATAAAAGGTTCCATTTATTAACATTATTAACTACCCTAGTTAACATGAACTGACAATTAATAAAACTTATACAGCATGTATAATTTAATCATATCAACATATACGATACATTTTAAAAATCAAGTTATATTTGATATTAATGCACAATGAACTAATGCAGTGACCAGCACATCAGAGGGCTTTCCAGGGTCCCAGGTTTTTAGTAGGGGCCCCCTCTAACTGCTATGATGGAGAAAGGTCTGCTACATTGGGACTGGATTTTTAGTGGGCTAACATAAGCAAATGCCCAGTGACATCAGATAGGGATGCAAGGACAACTGTCAGACTCTGAGTCTGGCCTGTGCTCTAGCACACTAACATATCACTTAAAGTTTAGAGTCTCCCTTCGAGAGAGGCACTAATAGAACACCCCATGTTCTGAGTTTCTGGCCTGTGTGCTTGGAAATGTGTTTGCGAAGGGTCACAGAGAGCCAGTAAATGGAGGGTGTTGCACATGCACATAATGCAGAGGGAGTAACAATTAATAGATGACTAGAGAAATTGTCAGACACACGCAAAGAAAACCCTTGGCTGAGCGGGACCAGCAGGAGAACAGGAGAGTTCAGGCTGAATGGGATCAGCGGGGGTAAGGGAGAGTTCATGCTGGATAGGACCAGTGGAGGCATAAGAGAGTTTAATCTGTACATAAAAAATTTGTAAACTGGAGGCCATTGTCTTCTAACTTACATAAAGGATTTTAGATATATGGACTAACTTGCAGAGGCTTTTTGTAATATATATGTTCTGTCTTTTGTGTCATTGTTTTTAGCTCTGTCCTGTGTGACCCAATGTTCCCAGACTGTTGCATTCATTTTACCTGTTGTCATGTTGGTCAAGTATATACTATACTCCCTGTGTTCCTGAATTAATTTGTCCTGTCTTCAGTCAATGTTAAGGTGTGTGTTTCCCAGGTGTGTGAGCCGGCAACAAGATGTTGCCAAAAATTAAACCAAACTTTGTTGATAACTAGTCCAAGAAGTAGTTGTAGTCATAGCATATGGATTACTAAGTGAATCTTGCCCTTCAACCTTCTGCTGTCTATAATGTCTTGTGGCACGTTGTTGTTTGTTTAAGACAGTAATTGATATTTAAGCCAATTGGCTTTGATTGTAAAGGTCTTTTGTTACTTGCTGTTGTAGTTACTTGCTTTGTCATTACACATTTTGGTGAAGGCCTTTGTATGGATTTGAGTAGTTTACCTTTAGTAGTTTATCTTTACAAATACACATTTAGATTTCATTGAATATGATTTCAAAAGAGACTTAATATGTAACAAACCTTGTCTATTGTAATTGTGTTTTGGAAAGTGGTTCACGAAGGACATGTCTTAACCAGTTTATGGCTGTGATTTAGCCTGTCAAATGCCAAACCTTTGACATGGAATCATGTGGAAAGTTGACATGTTGTCAAGCATTCTGTGGTAAAGTCTGATTGTTTACTTTCTGATGAATAGGCCTACTTGATAAATAAGACCACAAAGAAAGTATCAAGAATCTAAAGAATACTAATCACTAAAACACCAAAAAAACCATTCAATTAACATTTCCCACCTTAGATCATCAAAAAAGCCCTGTTTAGGTTCATTTAAAGTTAAGAAGACTATACAGTATTCTAAAATTGAAGTGTTCAGTGCAGTATATTATTAAATGGCACATATAAAAAACGTTCACATGATTTGGGAATTGTCGTTTAACCCTTTGCGTGCAGTATTGCATGTATTGCAATGACAAATGTATTCTGAAAACTTTAAGCGAGTTTGGCTGTATATATAACAAGCACGCAGCTCTGAGGACGTTCCCAAACTGGCTGAACATGACTGTAATGTAAACATACAAGTTTCTTTACATTTGTGATTGAATTACTGATAAAATTTCCTGTAGTTTTATATTTCTTTTATAGTCACAGTAATTTTACTGTTTTGATGAGCCATAGAACAGCAGAAAAGTCATTGTTGTACTCTGAAATTCCACAATGTTACTTAATTTTCATGAAATTCTATTAAATTACAAACATCTCTAACAACAAACTGCTATACTGTCATCTTGATATAGATAGATAGATAGATAGATAGATAGATAGATAGATAGATAGATAGATAGATAGATAGATAGATAAACAGTTTATTTAATAAACCATTAAGTAACTATTAATACAGAGATTTCCACATAACTCTTCTAAAATTAAATCAGCATTTACATCTGCACGTTATATAAAATAATTACGTCATGTTTGAGAGCAAGGGGGCCCCCTGGTGGATCGGGGCTCTACGCAACTTGCGTAATTTGCCTAAAAGGAGGCACTGAGGGCAATGATGCAATTGACTTGCCCTCTCGTTCCTTAAACCTGAATCTTGTTGAGAACTTCAGCACATTTTGTTTCAGAGCATCCAAAGCATTCCAGGTCAGGGAGGAGATTCCTCAGGACACCATCCGCCATCTCAACAGGTGCATGCCCAGACATTGTGGGGATCATACTGACTTACATTATAAGTTGCCGTGATGAACTTCATGCAAGTTGGATCATCTTATAATTTCAACTTTTTACTTTGTTTTTCAGTGTTGTTTGGATTCCAGCCCTCAATATGTTAATTTTTGGCTTTTATTGACTGTTGTCACATTACTTTGTTCTCAGATTTTTACACAATGTATTTAGGAACAGATATTTAACTTTCAATATATCGTTCATCGAGATCCAATAGGTGATTTAAGTGTTCCGCTAATTTATTTGTAAAATGTAAAATCACAATCATGACCACTAGGGGACACTGTCATTCCACGCCGCATGCATGGATTAGGGTTTATCTGCAACTCGCAACTCAATCAAGAGGAATTTTTCGTGATCTTTTCTCGTGTGTTTGTCGCGTCAGGGATTTACACTTGTCACTAGTGATGTAGGCTACTACAACACTATACTTACAGTACTAACATTACTACACAAAAATTAAAGTGCTCTGTTTTTAGATATTTTCTTTTACTAGCTGTAAATCCTAACACTGCCGTGTGGACTGCCGAGGATCTAGAGCTTGTGAAGGGTGACAGCAGGGCAGACGATTGCGGTTTTGGGTCGCTGCATGGACGAGACAGCCAGAACACTACGGCAAATACTTCTCAATACTTTGTCCCTTTATATGGATTTTTATTCATACAGAACAGATCGCCAAAAAGCGTCGGACATTAATGCAGCTCTAAAAAAAACAATTTATGCGACACTTTTTAACATGTCAAAAGCGCATTTATCTATGTATAGTCTGACTGTGAGGAGCGTGTGGATAAGTCAACGATTCTACAGGTAACGCGTAAAGGTCAGACTCCAGTAAACGTTAATGGGACATATTACAAACAAACCCTGTTGCCAAAATGAGCGTCTATTCTCACCTGTGGCGGATTGTGCAGATATTCTTAGCAACTATAATCACGGCTGTCACGCAAGGTATGTGGATTTACAAAACTTGAATTACTCATTTGCTTATGATTTGAAGTGTAAAATTTGGCAGAATGAAGTACATCATAATGTTTTAGTCACTGCATTAAACAGTTAGCAAAATACCTGAACATAGCTTTAAACATAGTAAATAATGAAGAAGCTTTATTCGCTCATTGGGTTGACCCAGCTAACAATTGTGGTTTGTAAGAAGGTTTCATTAACATTTCTGGTACAAAAACGGTGAAAACGTTATTCTGAAAGTTCAACATTCAAAACGTCCAGTTTTTAGACGTTGTATTAACATTATTGCTTGGTAATAAGAACGTTTTTCGAACAGTAGCTAACCTGTAACGTTTTTACAACGTTCCATTAACGTTACTGCAGAAACATTTTGTATAACTTTGAGAGAACTATTACAGAACGTTAACCAACGTTTTGAGAACGTTCCGTGCTAGCTGGGGAGACGTCTGTGCTATTTGTGCTCTCTCTTTTAATGGTGTTTTAAGGAAATAGAAGATCATTCCTGGGTTGTTGCACGAGTATATTTAAGCACTACACCCCAAGCAGAAGTTTCTTTGTACTGAATACCAGTGTGATTCATCCGCAGCTAATCAAATCAGCACAAATGCACTTGTGATATTGATTTCATTATGCAACTGCCATATAAATAAGTTAAAGGAATAGTTCACTCCAAAATAAAAAATCTCTCATCATTTACTCATCCTTATATAAACCATATAAACCTTTGGCTGCAGCTCTTATCCAAAGTGTCTTACAGTGCATTCCCTTGAAATCAAATCCCATGACTTTTGCACTGCTAATGTAATGCTCTACAGGAACTGAGGTACAACTGAGCTATAGAAACAGCCCCTAAATGCTCATTTAACACACACATTAAACATTTCAAGAATTTATCTGAGTGTTTACCATGTATGTTAATGCTGTTTCCCCATTATATGGTTAGTATGCTTATTAGCCCACCATAGTTATGAATTTAGAGAACACCACACTCAAAGCCAAATGCACAGATCTATAGAATATCACACAAAAATACATATATACAAAAATATAGCCTAGTAATTTGTTTTCCAGCTGGAGTAAGTATTCACACTCAATGTACAGAAACACATAACTGTACTGTATACAAATTAACAATCATTCACAGTGTAAACGTCACTATTCTAAACCAACATAAAACATTTACTTGAAATGAGCGTGGGAAGTCCAGTAGAAGAGAAGAAAGTATAGTGTTTAAAAGTGATATTAAAATAATGTGTGTTGATGAAGGAAAGTGCATGTGTGTATGTGTTTGTGTGTATGTTTGTGCCTGCTTGCAGAGTCAAGAATATTTCCTCAGTAACAAATCACACTTTAAAGAAAAAGAAAAGATCTTCTTTTTAAGATCCTGGGTCATGGAAACAACCAGCTAAAAATATGTTACTCAAACATGTTACTCAATATACAACAAAGACAGCAGACGAGAAATACGTGGATCGTCTACCGCTCCTGCCAAGATATAGTATGCGGAAGGAGACTATTCTATCCCATGAGGCCACGGGAGCTAAGAAGCCACCAAATTTAAAAAGTTAAAAAAAAAAAAAACCTGTGTGCAGACTGGCTCTTTTCAAGTAGTAAAAGTAACAAAGTACCGAGAAATGTATTTCTCATGGTTAAATTGTACTTGTTTAATGATGGCCAAGTGAATTTTTTATAGCTGTTCTTAGTACGGCATAGATGAGCAAACATATGGGTCACATGACAATGAAAACTGCTTTAACGGGTCAATTAGTTGGTACTTAATCCAATTCAGTACATACTGTCACAGTATGCAATTTCGGATGTAGCTATTAACTCTATCGACTTTTTAATAAACAGTGGAAAAGTTTTAGGGAGATTGTTATGCTGCATCACTTGAAAGTCCATTTTGATTGGTCAGTTTACTAATGAGAGGAACCTGTTTTGCTGTCAGCCTCCTCTGGCAGTTGTGAAGTGATTGAAACTCATCAGGGCTCCTGCGCTTGCAGATTTTTGATTTACATAACATGCATCTGAGTTTTGTATCTTGGTAAATAAACTAATTAAAATATCAGATAATTTTGTTTCTGTAGGTGTTAGATTTATTGTCAATACACTTCCGAGGATGCATATAATAAATGTAAATAATTAATTCAATTACATTTTAAATAAATATTTAAACGCTACCACTTAACCTTTTTAAATTGTTTCCACAAATTTTAGGCATTTAGACATATTTTCCCATTGTTGCTGGTAGCACCACGCAGCACTTTATATACTCATAAGGAGTTAAACAGTATACAGTACAGCAAAGACATAGTATATCAAATATACAGTGTTTGTTTGCCACTCAAACAGTAAAGCCTAGAGTCTTTGCTAATAATTTAGCAATATTTCAAGCATAGACAAAACTTCCTTTGAGACAACTGTCTTATCTATTTGGCCTTAAGTTACACTTTAATGTAGTGAAGTTTATTTTCGCATATGTGTAGCACAGTTTGCCATTTTTCAAGCATCTCCAAAATGTTTTTAAGTAACCTTTTTTAACCTTGTTTCAGAGGATTTTCTTAAAGGCTGTGCTATGTTCAGATGTTATTTGAAAGATAGAATATGGAAGCAGCTTAAAAATAATACTGAATTTAATTTGCTAACTGCTGTTTGCTTGGTGTGTTTGAATTTATTGCTATAAAACACTTAGTCATATAAATAATAGTCATATTATAAAAAAGTTTGTAGACAGCTTTTATGGATATTCTACAAAGCTTTTTTGGTAATTTTGCAGCTTGACCTTATGGTCACTTTAAACTGAAATGATTTATAAGATTTTGGTATACAGGTTTGGAATTATATGAGGTAGTGTTTTCTAAGACAAAAAAGTTTTTGTTTTATAAAAAAAAAAAATCCATCTGTGTCTTTGTTCATGTGCAGATCTTGACAGCCAGGAGATCTCTGATGCCACCAGATCCTCCACCCCGTATCCTATGTTTCTTCCTGTTAGTTACCAGGTGTGGGATGCTGACTACTTTCTGTTAAAAGAGGCAGGACAGGACATCATGAGGAATTCCAGCATGCAGACCCATACACAGCCATTTGTCGTGCTCCGAGCAGGGCGTCTCCCAGTTATTAATGCCAGCTATGGCCCACTCTCCACCAGCCAGGAGATCCCCCTGGACTTAGTACAGTCAGTGGAGTTATTTCAGCCATCACCACCAGTTTTCACCCTCAATTGGAGAGTGCAGTCTTTCGTCTTGACCCGCTGGGTCTATTCATCTTCTCCCAAAGTGCGGGTACTCTTTTATGTGGCTGGGAGGGATTGGGACAGGGAAGAGAAGGAAAAAGGGAGTAAAGATGAGCTGCCATGCGTGACTGTATATGCCTTCTGGCAGACACAGGAAGTCCGCGCCTCCTGCGTCATTGGAAACGGGCATGGAACCTGCATGGCAGAAGTCAACCCTCCTGCAGGATGGTTCAGCCCAGCTGAGGGCAGCTCCAGTCGGGAAAGACTGGGACCTACCCAAGGGAACCCTGTGGAGCTTTACTATCAGGCCCAACCCAGCACCTATGGGCCGTGCACCAGAGGTGTGGAAGAGAGAAAGAGGTGGGAGGTTGGGGGTGGAAATGCAGGACAGCCCCAGGCTGAGTACATGCCCATGACCCCCATGCAGAGGATCGGGAGTGTGCGCCTCCTGCAGGTGAAACAGGGGGCCATGCCTGTGTCTGTGCTCAAACTGGGAGAGGCCGTGGTCATTCAGACCTCATCCAAACCGCTTAAGAAGACAGATATTGCCTCCTTTTATGTTTACATGAGGAGCTCAGCCAACCTGGACACCTTTTCCCTCAGGTAAGTCTTATCTGGAGGAACATGCCAAGATATTTCTAAAATGTATTGCTTTGTAAAATCAATATGCATGTTTGTCCATTGATATGTTTATGGAAAAAAGGATTGAAGAAAGGCAAATAATATATTATTTTGGCAAATAATATATTTAAAGACACAAGTTCAAAATCAAAAGCTCAAATGACTAATTTACTTCATCTTAAGTGACATTTTGTCTGCTTTATTTTACAATAATTAAAACCTAAAAAAATGACAGCTTGTAACAATTATAATAAAAACACAATAATTATAAGAACTAATAATAATACAACTTAAAATACATAAAAACCATCACATTTCTGTGATCCCTTTTATTTTGTCAGTATTTTGATTTGAATAATATTCATCTGACATTTATCTGACAATAAATAGTAAAAGTTTTAAACAGAAATACTTCTAATGAACATATTAAATAATAGACAGATATAGAATTTACAGCATTCCTTGTAAAATTACCTTAAAATATTTAAGTAAATGCAAATATAGTAGTAATTGCCATAACTGTCCTGTAGCCTTGTGAGAAATATATCAGCAGGCACGGATTAACACTGGGCCTACTGGGCCCTTGTCCAGGGTACTAGACCAGCAGGGGGCCCTGGCAATTTTTTCATATAATTTAACATTGAATGCTGTGGAATAATGTGACTATTTTTGCAGTTGCAAAGTATTAACTGTGGTAAATAAAGCAAATAAATAATTTAATGCATAGCTGCGCTTTTGAGAGGGACACCTTCAGGTGAGTAAAAGTCATTGTGTAATATAAGCAGTTGCGCATAGTAAACAGTTTCTCAAGAGAACAAAAATAAATTTAAAACCACAACTAAGTGGATAAATGAACATAGAGGTTAGAAAAGTATAAGAAGCAAGTGCAAGCTTTTCCTCACCCTGCCAGTCAGCAACCGTGAAGGAGAACATTCATTTTCTCTCATGGCATAAGTAAAAATGAAGTAAGAACCAAACTGTGTCAAGGACATCTCAATTCACTGTTTTTGACGGTCATTGAATGCGATCCTATGAGGGAACTGGATTTTGATGATGTTGTAGAAGAGGTTTCTCTGAGGAAATCTACCCCTCAGCTAAGGTAAAACCAACTTTTTAACTAAGGTAAATGCCTTTGATGTCTTTTGTTGATTGTTATTGCTCATTTTTATAATGCACGGACTGCTAAACACACATTTGCCAAATACAGAAATGTAAATGTAAATTATGCATGAAATATTTGTTAGTTTATCTGGAGAGGTCAGAAGTTTTATTTAGCTGTTTATGAACACTGGTAAGAAATAAATGTGGTTTGAAAATACAGTATATTGTTTGCATTTTCCCCTGAGAATTGGTGTCATTGTAAATCCTGTGTGATAGGGCATCACTCTTGTGGAAAAACGAGGTGTTGATGGGCCTTTGAGACATCCATGCCCAGGGCACATCAACGCCAAAATCTGTCCCTGCATACCACTAAATTGTGAAATGGGATTATTGGGATTATTGCTTTTTCCTGAAAATACCAGAGATGTTTGTGGAGTTTCTGGAAGCATTGCAGATTATTAGTGCTGAGTGCAGTAGAGAAATACATGTAATGATAAAAACACTCAATAATACTCTGACCTCTGAGGTCATGAAGTCTCGGGAGCAATAGTTCAGAAAGCCCATTGTGCAGATTTGAACATCTAGCTGTATGCTGGAAAAAAAACATGCATGTTTAATCCCTCAGATTATATGCAGTGTCACGCTGCCTAAACACTTGCATTTTCTAGTCACCTGACAGGAATATATCTTACTGCTGGCTGGTTTTGGTAATATATGATTTTGCGACACATGGTTTTGATAAGTATAATAATTAAAGTAATATAAAAAAAACTAAAAAGAAAAAAACAGAATAAAAATAGTTTATGCCAAACTATTAAATAAAGACTTAAACAAGACTTTCTCTTTACGATATCAGGATTGTTGAACCACCCTCACAATTTGACTACACGCTTTTTAAACTTTAACACCATTGTTTTAATTAAAAAACAGAAAACATCTTCATTATTAAAGAGGTCACATTAAATTAATGCCATGTCATTGACCCTAAAAACCCATCTTTACCTTTACTTTGAAGAGGTGGGGACTTTTCATCACTGGAATGTGTGAAATCTCTGAAAATCAATTTAAGAAGCATCTGAAGATTGCAGAGTTTTGAAACCAGCTACAGATTTTCATCAGTGTGGCTGTAACGATGGAGATTCACACCTCTCCTTGTCCTCAAACATTCAGAAAGCTCTTCTTCTTTCATTTATGGCCTGTGTGATTCACATTTCAGGTTGTTTTTGCGTTGTTAGGACCAGGCAAAATAATGTTGGGAGGTTTGACGCTAGAAGTGTTCTGAAGAAACACTTTCTGGGTGAATGTACAGGTTTATCTTTACTAGTGTTTAGTCAATACTGACCAAGTGTTTAAATACTCATGGTGTTTAGAAATGATTATTAACAAGTGTAAACATTTAACACTTTGTTGTGATAGATCCAGCATACCCAAAGTATATATTAAATGCTGATTATACATAAATATTGTAAATACTTAAAATGGTAAGACCATAGATATATAAAATGTAAACTAGGAGTTGTTACTAAGATGTAAACTAACATTTTTTAAAGACGAAACGTGACTGAAAATGAAATTTTTAAATTAGTTGGCATTTATTAAACAATGTTTTTCTTTAATCTGCAATAACATTCAAATTTTAAAAAGATGAATGATCAAAACATCTATGTTTGGTACAACATTTTTCAACAAGTTATCTCCCATCCTAGAATCCCATCCACCTTTTTAACCTAAAGACAATTTTACAAGTGGTGTTCTCCAGATGATTCATGATGAAACCCTTCTTGGTTTCTGTTCCTGGGTCAGGGTTTGTGGTCCTGTTAAAGAGACAAATTTGGGTAAAATAAACACACAATAAAAATGTAAGATTTAAAGTTTTTTTTAAAAAGAAAACAACTTTTGATCAACATCTAAGCAGAAATACTTCCCTTCAGGATCTTTCAAGTTCACAAATAATACAATAATGCCAAGGGCATGTCTATTGTTGACTTGTTGACTGAGTGGTATCCTTTTGCAATAATAAAAAAAATCATGAAACTTAAAAGTGACAAACAGTAACTCAGATGATCAATCTGTTCACTTTTGGTGAGAAGAAAAGCATCTCTAAATGCTGTTCTGAAATAGCCCTTTTATCCTCTGTTTAATATCTGTGAATTACTGTGAGAAAGCCCCATCACTAGAAAACGTGTATATTAAGTTTTCTTTAAAGAGCATTTATTCATTTAGATGCCCGCTTAAGCATTTGCATGACACTGAAATTAAATACATTTTATTAAATACATGCTAACTTGTCAGCATAGTTGACAAACAATACGTTTGACAAACATATACCTCACAATGAATTGTCATGTAACCAGTTAAAGCTAATCTTTATGATTCATGTTATTCAAGTTGCAAACCCAGTTGTGAAAAATGACAACTGAGCTAAAGTTTAAGTCTAAATCTGTCTGTCTCACATTTAAAACATCATAACATCATAAATATCATAAATGTGTCAGGCCTGATGCATACTGGCCCTGTCGTAGGATTAAGGGAAAAAAACTAAACATTACCTTCTCAGTCTTGTCACTTACTAAACGTTAAAGCACTACAATACATTTTTGTCACTCAGTAATTTGTGTAAGAGCACACCTGAACCTTTTTTTGTAATCCTTTCATTCCTAACATCCAGCTCTGTTTTACTTTTTCTTGACCTGTTCCCCTGTGAAGTTGTGTCCTCACTGTGCATGTGTGTGTGAGTTATTTCTGCTGATACACAGACTCCCTCTTTCTCTGAGCCCTGTGCCTCTGTTGCTTAATCATTGTCACCTTAAATCTGTCTCTGGCTGTCCACACCCAGTTCTCCTCTATACTGCACACATCAGTTACTGCAGAACTACTGAGGACAACTGTCTCAAGAGACCTTTCCTTTCCTGTCCTCTCCTCTTAATCAAATTGCAGACAATGATTGTGCAACTAACAGTAATTATCAAAGATAAACCTTTTAAGACAACAGACTCCACAATCAAAATCTGTGGGAATGTTTAAATGTGCCTGGCACTTGTATGTATGTGTATTGCTTTGTTTTGCCATTTTCTTTCTTGTGGTCCTAAATGCACTCATTAGTTTTGGTTTTGTTCATTATACAGGGAAAGAGAAAATGACTGCCTACACTTACTAGATGAGAAACCATCACTTTAACAATTTCATGATGATGTATTGAATATGTTACTGAAATCACTAGCCGGACCCCTCAGCCAACTGTTTTGCTTACTAAATCACACAGGGTTTGATCATTGTAAACCCCCTCGCCTAATCAAGCTTTATGAAGAATGGCCACTGCTGCTCATCTGAATTTCTGCAGATGAAAATCTGTCAGAAGGCCCGTTAGGAATTACCATGATAAATTTCACCTGGAATCACACATATTTTATCACACGGGAAGTGACACGTATTGCAGTTACATAACAACTGATCATAAATGAGGGGACTGTGAGGCAGAAATGATAAACTGCAGCCCAGCAATTGTTTTGATCAGGGAGTGAATCTTCATAATTTAGATTCATCACTTCATAATTCACATTTGTGACAAGAAGAAAAATGTATTCATTTCAGTTTCTCACCTGACAGCCTCAACTCCAAGGCTGCCATGTTTTTTTTACATATTCAGGTTGTGTTTAGCAAAATCAAAAAATGCAGAGAATGGCAGATATGCCATCAAAGATGCGACAGTAAAAACATGATCATCTTTGATGTGAGGGTTCAGGTCTGGTTTGTGTATGTATAAACATGACTTTATCTAGCAATACCATGATAATGCCACATTAGTCACAATCAATATTTTTTAACTTAGTTGCCTGCCAACAACAAAAAAGGTAAAACTCTGTTACTGTATGTTAAAGCTGATCATATACTGATAAAGACAATGAGAGTAACCTAGTTCTGTTTAAACTATGTAGATAAAAGAGATATGACAAAACCATTATTTTATAGGGAGGAAATGTAACATCATAACAAGGTAGCACAGAATAATAGGGACAAATCTCGGAAGACCAATTCCTAATTTTTTCAGTAATGCAAATGGGTGATATGTGAATGATTTTATTTAAAAAGTCAATTTAGTCTGCATTTGGCCCTTAAACCCTGTGTGTGTTTGTCCTTTTAGGCATATCTCCACTACTTGGTCATTTAATATTCTCAATGTGAACCTCTGGCATTTTGTGCGTCTGTGTGTGCGTATGTGCATGACATTTCAAAGCCTACATTCATTATATGAAATGTCAGCGATGTTTGATGGATAATTGAAAAACAGGCTCGTGTACAGACTGGTGATATCAGTGTTCCCTACACAAGCTCTGTAAAGTTCTGAACAGTGACAGACGGAAGATGATTTGGGATGAATGTTCCAAAAGTTGTTAGGTCGTCATAGGTCAAAAGCAAAGACGTCTCTTCATCATGGATTGATTCTGTTTGGAGTGCTAAATGTTGATGTTAGACAGATGATTCCGGGGATTTTGGGGGAATGCTGGTGTCAGAGCAGGACAAATGTGTGTGTGTGTGTCTTGTTTGCACAACCCTAAATCTGCCAAAGAGAGAGAGAGATAGTGGAAATTGAGAATCAAATACAGAGGCAAAAAAAGATGAGAGTTCTGTGCCTGGGTTTCATGTACCTGTTATACAAGAGGAAGAAGCAGGAGGCTTCTCCAATGCTTCAAAAGACACTAAATACACTGAAACCGTTTGGGCTCTGGCCATTGAGGGGGATGATCACTGTTGTGTGGTAAGAATAGCTTTGACTTTTTAATAATTCTTTTTTGAATATTTATTTAAAAATAACAGTTTCACGTGATATGAGGATGGTAAATTGATTGAACTTTTCCGTTTAAAGCAAATGACCTGAGTAAGATGCAACTCAGTAGGACTGACCACACCATAAAAGAAATTATAATGTGCATGTTTTGTTTGTCACTCCTGATGTTGTGTGTGGAATGCAGAGCTAGTCACCTGCTAAACAAGAAGTAAAAAATAGACAGAGTTTTGTTCAAGGAAGGACCAAAGAGTCCATATGTTCTTATGACGCAGCAATCCCAGAATCCTCTCTGCCAATACCAAGATTAGAGCTCCCATGAGCTCTTTGCTAGAGACAGTGATCACATCTTACAAAAACAGTACAGATGGTTTTCACACACAACACACACACAAAATTGATACAAAAAGATCACATTTTTTGAAACAACCCATACATTGCCTTAACCCTGTATTACATGAAAACATGCACATTTGACTGCCTTCATTGATAGACTTAAAATACTTCCCCTTGTTTAATCTAGCCCCATTAAAAAGCAGTCAAGCAGAGAGATTGCTCTAGGGTGGTGTTGTCTTACAGTACAGTCTTACCACATAGCATTTTATAGCCCTAAAATCTATGACAGACTCATGGAATAAAACAAACTTCAGTATAACCAGATAAAAAACATAAACATAGCTTTTACATTACAAAAGCTTTAGTGGGTCATGAAACCTCATGGTGCATTTTTCACAAGTGGTTGTTGTAAGATGTTTATCATTACCCTCATTCTGGTTTCCTTTTTGTCTGTATTGGTTCTCAGGAAGCTTTTAGATTCCAATTCCACAGCTCTAATGGCCCCTTTGGCTGCAGAGATATGACACTATTGAACTGCCATGCCTTCTCTTTCCCTTGGGTACATAATTTTGCTGTTTATGATCAATATTGTAGCATATATCAATACTTTTAATATGGAGCCAATGACAGTTGATAAAAGTTGTGTCTGTAATCGTTTGACTCCTCATTCGATCATGGGAATGGAAAGGCCCATTCAGACACGTATCAATGAGGTCAGACCCTGACCCTTATTTTGTGCACAGGGGCACTATATTGTTGATAGGGAAAGGGGATCTTACCTGTTGATTTAAAGGCGTACATACTTTTTGTTCATGTAGTATTAATTTAATCTACATGACTGGTTAACTCCCTATACTCTTTATGAAACAAGCTTTAAAGGAAGTGCTGTACTCATGGACATTCCTTTGACTCGGGTGGTTGGCAGTAAATACTCTGTATAAATAGAGCTTATAGCACTACACTCTTATTGGTAGCAGAGAGCATAATACAGTTATACAAAATAGTCAATAAACAAACACTTAAGGAGGCAGCATGTGTAGAACTGTGTTCTACTCTTCGGAATCTGCAGTTTTAATGCAGAATTCAGCGTGTGCATTTTGTTCCAGTTGACTGGGCATGATAGCATCATCAATATCAACACAATCTCAATTTCATAGTTTCTTTCTCTGTGTGAGATTCAAACTAATGAAATACAGGAAGTTTTGGGGTTTTGTGCTCTTGTGTGTGTAGGTGGGGTTGATGTGACCGTTCAGATTTGGCTAGCTGAGAGTGATGTGGATGTCATTGATTTCCTGTCCTCTGAAAGAGAACATGTCTTTCTTCAGTCCTGTGTTAAAACCGCACTGTCAGCCCTCAACTCCTTGAGCATACTAACCTTGCCTTATCTCCCCCTGCCACACACCCACTCGATAATACAAAAATATCCACTCAAATTCAATGTCAGTCAACAAGCTCACAAGTATATCTGCTAAAGCTGTGTAAAGATTCCCAAGCATTGTTCTGCAAAGTAGTCAAGTAATAAAGAAACAGTTAATTATAAGACACTGTTTAAACCATTAATACAAGTTTTAGTTTAAATCACAAGATGAAGCTAAAGTTTTGGGATTTCCAGTCTAGTATTAAGCATGTTGTATTGGTAAACAGATAAAAAAAATTTTAGTAATGAAAGTAATATACTACTTGAAAAATTATCTTTTTTTATGGTTCTCAATAGGGCCATGGTAAAAAAGGGTGTGTCCTTTCGAATAGCTACACCTAGCAACACCCTGCTGTGGAACATCACCCTGGATACAGGCCCAGATGGAAGTGCTGGAGTAATCTGTCAGAGAAAGTCAAGCGCAGCAGCTGGGAAAAGGTGAGTGTCGATTAGGGGCAGTTTGTTTAATTATGTTTAATCAGATAATTGGACTGAGCTTGCTTTAGCACTTACTAGTGCCGCTGATTTTCAGTATTAGGCAAGACATGCTGTCCATGCATAAAACAGTGCTCTTACATGTTATGTTCTGTAATTGGTTCATTAGTTCTTATCAGTTTAATAAAGGAATTTTCCCAGAATGCTTAGAATTTCATTTGAACAACCTGAGACTAGTTAAATTATTTGATGTTGAGTCATTAAACTCTATATGGCGCAAGCTGATAGGTTCTGTAATCTGCCAGCCAGCTGATACCAGCCACTGATTGGTCCGCTTGTAATCTGTCAGATAATCAGCTTGCATGGTACTAGCTGATAGGCTGCTGATATGTAATCTTTCAGCCAATTAGCATGCTTACTCCCTTTAGCCTCAGCATTCAAATAACCTTGCTCAGTTGTTTGCTGTAAACTCCACCTGTTAGGTCTGCTTATAGGGCGTTTTGTCTATTTGTGCAGCTACAACAGAATGTCTGCACATGTCTTAGTATCAGCAAGCAAGTTGCTCTGAAGCAGCAGTAGTGTAGACAAACTGCATCTAGTCTGCCAACCCATAAAACATGAATGGGCGTGTAATATTTCTTTTTAACCTTATTTATATGTGTGTTTCTGTGTTTGACATTGAGCTTTTCATGAGTGAGTCATACAGGTTTGTGTGTGTCAGAATCCTATTACTAAAAGTTTGTTAAAGTCTCCTATAACAGTTGCTGTTGTGACCTTAGTGAAGAAAAGGAGACTGTGCATCAAGGTCTGGACTGGCACCTGGTCCCTTATTTAATTCCCATTTAAGTTTTGTGTCTTTGAAAAAAGTTCAAAGAATTCAGGGATTATCAGGCTTCACTTTTAAATACTATTAAAAAAATCCATATTCCAGTAAAAACATTGTTATCATTAAAAAGATAAATGTAAAATATAGTTGAAAAGCAAAACTATGTAAAATAATAAAACTTGTTTTGAGAGAATATATCATGAACCGAGTTTAATAGATCCTCATGAAGAAGACTCTGGAAAGTCTACACATTCTGTATTTTTATGGATATAGTAAATCCATGCAGAACATATGAATACTAAAAAGATTTAGTGTTATTAAACAGTTTGTTTTTTAAAATGATTATGGTAGTAGGACGTTATGTATCACATATGAGAATTGTAAAACAGATTGTGAAAAAAATATTGGTGTGCCTTATAGCTTGATCTGAAAAATAAAAATGATCATGTGCCGTCTAGACCTATATAAAAGGCATTTAATGCATTTAACTGAGTTCGATATTGGCACAGTTGGCTTTACTTCAAGCTTTTGATGTGTGTGCTCTCAGCGATTGGACAGAGAGGATATATGTAAGGTGTAGCGAAAATGTGTTTAAGGGAAATTAATAGTGAGACTTGTTCAACGATAGATATGTCATATATGAACAGGTTTACTCAAAATTAATGTTAATATGTTCTCCACCATTCCCTGTGTAAGGGAAACATATATACATATACATACATATATATATATACAAATGCATATATAAAATTATTAATAATTAATCAGGATCAATGATTTGGGGAATTCTTAATTAATGTAACACATTGATTTAACACTCTTGTAGAGCATGTAGCAAAGATCAGCAGAATTAGGGACTGATTATAAGCATGAACCAGCACCACAATTATGTAGCAAATCGAATGTCAAATCAATGAACAGTGTTGTTTAAAACACCATTTCATTCGTGGAATGAAACTCAAAGGAAAATACATATAATTAATCTTCATTAAATATACATATTTTGTAGTACCTGATCAGCAGGGATGATTCCAATAATCAGCATTTGCATTCGTCCAGCGAGTGCATACGCGGTCTTATTGAATCTAAGAAACATTATTTGTCTGGCCTTGAAAACAACGCTTCTCTGCTTTAACAGGACTTGAGAGCAGGTAGAAAGATTGAACACAGTTTAAGTGACCTTATTTGTGAGCATTAAACGCAGCAACAATCAAGGGTGGATACACATGGGTGTTTATTAAACTACACTACAGGGGAACATGTAACATATAAGGGAACATGTAACATATAACTAGACATAAACCTACACACATTAAACACATAACCAAAAGTAAGGAGAGCAAGGAGAGAGAGAGAGAGAGAGAGAGAGAGAGATGATGTTAAGCTTGTGCAAGTCAAATCAGCTAAGCATTCTGAATGAACCACCAGTAGAATCACCTTAATAAAAGAGCACAACTTAGCGCAGCTATTCTATGTGTATAGAATATGAATACTTGCATTGAGCTCTAGTGCAGAGCGTGAATCCAAATGCGCATGGAGAGAGTCCTGAGTGGTTCAGAAGTGATGGAGTTCGTCAAGTTCCGGAGACCGTCGAAGTTAGCTGAAGTGATGTCCAGAGTCTGTCTCAGATGGACTGAGCCAGAAGCTGGACCTCCCCATGGGGAGGGGGGCCAGGGCCGAAGATCCTTGCAAGAAGATGAAGACTAAGACTAAGAAGACAAGACTAAAGGACAAGACTCAACTAACTGAAGCTAAGGTGTTGCCAGTCATTTTTTAAGTTCAGCTCAATCACGCCCAGTGAAACTTAAACAACCAATAGGTGTTAAGCAGGCAAAGTTTCTTTGTCTCATTCAACACCTTATTTGCATGTTTTATGGCCGGATGGCACATTTGCAAATATTAATCCAGATTATTGTAGAAAGACTATCATGCCTGTTATGGTTACACAGCAGACATAGTCTGATGGGAAATTACAAGACGATCTGTTAGATATTAAATATGACAGAGTTTGAACTACATTAAGTTGTGATTCATCCTAATACATGAATGCAAACAAAACATCAATCCAAACTTGCATACCTATCTACAGTAAAGATACATAGTTTTGTAGCCAGCATACCATGGGAATGTATACAACTATATACAGTTTAGGACTGTTTAGTTGTAAGTTAGAAAGAGTTCTTCCTTTGGATAGAAGTGTTCTTTCTTGGGCCACCTGGGGTTACTGGAACCCCATGTGGTGCCCATGGAATTCTTTTGAAGCTTGTGCAGGGTATCATAAACTGTCCTGGTATCAGAGGTTGCTGATAGCAATCTGGAGGGGAGGTTTGCCTCCAGACTCTCTGGAGCCTAGGTTTGTATGTCTTAAAAGGGGGTATTTTATGATCCATACATGATCCAAATATTGGGCCATGCCAGACACTACAAAGGACAGTGTAAGAATAATGGTTGAATGGTTGAATAGGTGTACTATACAGACGAGTTTATGTGAAAAGCCCTTATATAGAGATGGTGTGGGCGTATTATATTAAGTGGAATTTTGTCCTACTGATAAGGTATATACCAATCAGTTTTTAAAAGAATCCTCTTTGTGACTGCACAGACATATCTACATTATTACATGCAGCGAGTATGCTGTCCTTACAAAATACACATTTGATCTCTTTTTTTAATTCATCCATAGAGCTTGAGAACTGTGCATTTATTATAAAGCCGTAAGATTTGAGTCAGATGCTTCAGATTAATGGAGATCCTGTGTTTTGTTGAATGTCTTATAGAGCACTTTGATGGGATTGCACTGCTAAGAGGTTCAAATGATATGGATTGTTTAAACAGTGATATTGTGAGCTGTGAAACTAAATCAGAATTGACCCTGTTGACTATCTTGTAATGCACTATGCTAGCCTTAATCTGAACATATCAGAGGATGTTATTCAAAATAATTTTTAAAAAGTTTTAGTAATGCATATACTGCATGTTGATAAATCTTGGTGTTTAGTACTATATTATATTATATTTCTGGAATAGTCTGAAAAGTACTGGGAATTTTTAAATGTACCAATTGAATGGCAACACTGTTCACAGAGAATTAAAAATGTGTGAGATTGTTAATGGCACGTTCTCTTACAGATTAAGCAAACTACAAGCAATTCTCCAGATGGATTTTGAAGTGGAGGATGTCAGCAGTCAGTCTGAGATACAGATGATAAAGTGGGAGTTGACGCTTCCTGATGATGTCAGAAAGATGGGTGTGTCAGAGGGCACCATGAGGATCTACACCACTCAGAGGGACTTTGTAGGCCTGGCCCCTCTGGTTATGGTACGTAGTTGTCATAAGAAGTTATTATTGGTTTTCCATATAAAATAAATCTAAAATGTGAAAAAATGATTAGATGTTTACAAACTGTATCTGGTTTAGTCATACAACTGATTTGACTACCACTGTATATGTGAGAGAACACAAGTGATTACCCCTGTAAGATTGTTTTGTCTGAGATGGTACAGGCTCTCATGAGTTCCTCAGTGGTGCTTTGAAAAATGGAATTGATCCAGTAGGCTGCCAGTGGAACATGACCGTGACTGAGCTTGTAAATTTGACAAGCTTCATTTGCAGGACCTGTAATGTTGACTTTTGGATCATGTCCAAACATAAGCAGATTTAGGTTCTATCAATCTGATCTTCTGCACCAGCTCTAATATACAGTTGGACTCTATCCCAGAATTCTGAAATCAGCACAGGATAGTGAGTGGACAAACTCAGGAGAAGATTGGAAGTTCTAGCACATAGATTTTCATTAAGTATCTTGTAAAAACACTATAAAACGGTTTGTTGAACTAGATTTTTTCCCTGTGTTGACATATACAAGGATGCTGGGGCTATTAAAAGATTTTCCATTTCTTTAAATTGCCAATATAGCCTTTAGTGTATGTTCCAGTCTGGGACAACCATGAATTGCTATTTGCTATGAGGAAAATTACAGCTTACAGTATGCTTATTACTTTAATGCCTTGCCTAAAGTTAAATGAAGTGACCTTTAATCCCTGAAAACCAGTTTTAATTATGTCAGCTGCCATTGTGCATCTGACAGGAGCTTTAAAGATCAGAGGGTTACACCATTATTTTGGAGCTTCAAGTTTCACTGCAGACAATATTGGAAAATAGTGTCTTCACCTGCTAGAATAATCCCTTTTCCTTTCCATTTGTTCCCATCAGAAATTACTTTTGATTACATAAAGGTCTATCAGAACAGATTATCTAAAAGATTATCATAGCCTAAAAATATGTACCATACATGTTACATTATTTAATGCACAGGATGCTAAAAAAGGACAGATATTGTGACTACATTCATCACAGTGTTAATAGCTATAGTTACCAGAAGAGCCAATCAGGAGTTATTACCGTCTGATCTTAGCACTGTTTTATTAAGGGACAAATTTTAACTTTAATCTCTGTCCTGTGTAGGACACAGAGCTGCTGAACACAGCTGTGCTGACCGGTAAGAGAGTTACAGTGGGTGTGAGAACCGTTGCTGTGGACCAGGATGGATCTGTGACTGACGTCTCTGAGTTCACTGACTGCAGCTCCACAGATGAAGATGTGCTGAAGGTGTGTGTGTTCATGTTTCATAAGGCAACAAATCTGAGACCTGCTGTTTTCTTTTTTTAATTGATTTTTATTTATTTGAAGGACATTGCCAGTCAATAAATGCAAAATAGAAATTTCACTTCAACACATTGCAAAAGCAAAAAAAGAATGTAGTTTAAGTGTGTGTAGTTGTATGAGGTTTAAAAAGAAATAAAAAACAAAAATAAAAAAAATTAGTGACAGGAGTGCTTTTACAATAGCAGTCTATCATCATATGTTAGCCCCCAGACCTAGACTTCCAGAGTAATTGCATAACACAAGTTTAAACAAATGTGTAAACAAATGCTGTACTGAGGTTACTGTAGGTGGTACCCAAACATTAAGCTTTAAGCTCTTCTGAAAGTTGAACGAAAGTTATCTAATGTCAAACTGCATGACAGAAGGACAGAGAGTGGAAGATTGAGTATCTGTGTATGTCATTGTCAGAGACAAATTAAAGGTCTCAAAAGATCATCTCAAAGTCATTTCAGCCTCTGGTGCTCTGACAGGTCCACTCTTGTATCAAGTGTTGATGGGACAGAAAGGGCCTTTGAAAGTCATTAAGTCACACACACTGACTGCACTCAGAGGAGCTGCTTTCTGTTTGGTGAGACTTTAATCTAGAAGGACAGCTCAGCACTGAACTGTGACTCAAGCCAAGCTGAGGGTCTTGAAGGAACAGCCGTGCCTTATTCAAGGACAACAACAATTTTTGGCTTAATTTCTTAAAATTATACAGAAATGCAGTTAGTTTGATGATGTTAGAGAGTACATATACCCATAAAGTGCAACAAACACGAGACTGTATTAAGACACTCCGTTTACAGTGTTCATAATGTAAGGGACAATACAGAGACATATAAAGAAAACTGAGCCTAAATCCAGAAGAACATACTTTAATGGTCAGTTATACAGTTTGGTGATCATTTTAAAGAATTGTTACATGATGTTCTGGAATGCTTGATTCTGATTGGTCAATTGCTTTGTATCAACTGTATCAGCTGACTCCAACTGTATTTTGGGCAATTGTATGCTATACTGTACAATTTTAATGTCATGTCAGAATCATTTTCGATGTCAGAATCAAGAAGTATTTTACAGACTGATCGTCTCAGTCATCTGTTATTTTCTAATCCGTCCACCACTTCATGCATCTTTTATTTCTCTATAAGCTCCCGTACGTTTAGTTTAAAATGGTACAACACTCAGTACCAGAGCTCAGAACCATATGGCCGCTTGTATCGTTGTATTAGATTATAATTTTGTCCATATAATTTATAGGGGTGGTATGGAGTACAGTCAGCCTGTGATATTCTCACAAAGCTAAGACCCAAAGTCTTTAATTTTTCAGACTTTCCTGATCAGATATCTGTAAGCCAGAGTTTCTGAAGTATCTGTTAAGCTTCTTAATCTAAGCATTTAACTCTCAGTTTTTCCTCTCACTTGATGCTAGAATGCATTTTAATACTCTTTCTAAAGCAGGGCTATTCATTCCTATTTGTAGACAAGAATGATTTGTACATGCTGATATCTTTGTTATTTGAATGTGCCGTCTGCGTTGTTTGAATGGCCATTAATTAAATGAACTATGCAAATCAGATAACAGTGCAGTGAAAAGAAAATTTATTTTCTTAGTGCAGTTCTTCTTGCAGGCCACGTCTGTGTGCTAGGTTGTAGAGGTTGTAGAAGACTAACTAAATCTGGTATCCTTTATTGCACAGTATCACTGACACCAAACATTCTATTATAATTTATGGATAAATAAGTGCTGAGCTGTGGATCATATGCATTTTAACATGTAGTAGTTATTTTACAATACTCATATTACATTCAGTCACAGATGTGATTGCTAAATCACAAATTGATCTCAACAGAGTTCTACCATCCATACTCAAATCTACACACATAAATTATAATAAATGAGGTTTCGACAGCTGTGCAAACACATTTCAGCTAATAGTATAAAGACCATAAATAGTATGGATTATGACATTTTATTTAGTCATAAACATGCCATCCATGTAAACCACATATACTGTAAGTAATGGAGGTATTTAATCTGTATGCATGTTTTAAACTGCCAATCAGGCATTAAAGACTCTCACAGTATCTAGCATGACTAGCTACAGTAACTCATATACAGATTAATTCATAAATACTCTGTAAATGGTTTACACTAGGCTTACTTGCTATTCCACCAGCATGTTGGTCAAAGTCACCTCTGTCTACTATCTTCAGTCTTGTTGATACCTAACTGCATCCTAAATTATCCAATTGATTTAATCATTTTGTTGCATGCATTTGATATACCCATGTGCACAAGGGCTATGCATGATTATGTAGTTCATCATCTTACATTTAAAAGACTGTGTGCGATTATGATTGCAGCCATGTTTTGGTTCATTACACGCACTTGCTGCACAACATCTATGTCAAGTCAGCAGAGATCTGTCTTTTCCAACCTTTTATCTCATGTACATGTCCTGTTGCTTTTTTCACATAAATTTCATGTGAAAGTTGAGCTCATTAATACAGGCAGTAAATTACTACTAAAACGCTTAGATCTTAAGTAGTCATACACTTGCAAATGCTGATCTGAACTAAAATTATTCTTGGTCCCAAAAATGCATGTTTACACTGATGCTAAGCACTAGCAAATCCTCTTACACAATCAAAATTACATACAAATTCAGCACAACATGAAAACTGCTGTGTGAACAGCTAGCTCACTCAACGACAAGAATAACATAACATGAACATTTTTTGATGCCCTCAGGTGTCCGACAGATGCGACTTTGTCTACGTGAATGGAAAAGAAACTCAGGGGCGACTGAGGATGCTGGTGAACTTCACCTACAGTTACCTGAGCGCCCAGCTGGAGATGAAGGTGTGGTTTCCACGCCTTCCACTGGATATAGAAGTGTCTGATACAGAACTCAGTCAGATCAAGAGCTGGAGAATCCCTATCATGTCCACTAAAAGGTATATACTTTTATACTAAAGTTCAGCTAAAGGTGTTTGGGGATTGAAATTGGTCTTTCAGTAAAGTAAGGAAAATAAGGAAACTGTAAGGAAAGGAAGAATAATAAAAATATATATGGAATATATATAATATATTTCCATATTATGGAAAAGAACTAAGCTACTTCTTTTTCTGTTAAATTGAAAATATTTTTGAGGGTGTTCCTTTAAGTATAGTGTTCTTATAACTCTTTAAAAAGGAAGGTTTGTCTGCAGATACTACAGAATCCTTGGAAAACCAAATTATCTTTCACTCCAATATTAAAAATGGAAAAATGTTCTGCAATTTCTAATAATGGAAAACTAATAAACATAACTGTCTCTTCCTGTTGAGAAACCTAAGGCTTAGAGTGTCTGTAATACCCTGGTTTACACAGATGAAGACATGATCTAACATAGCAGAGGAGAATTACAATAAGGAATAATCTGATGACATTCAAAGTGTTTATTGCATCAAAGTACAAGAACAGTAATTATAGAAAAAGAAGAGGATTCCATAGATTGGAAAGGTCTCTTTAGGGATAAATATTTTAGCATTGGCATGATCCCAAATGGTTAGAACATCATGACGGGATCAATGGTCAAGTGGATTATGAATTATAAAAATGTTTTGCAAGATTGTGCAAGGTTATGAGGTGCTTTTAGTAGGTTAAATGCTATTGCATAATGGATTACATGAGACAAAAACATCCCGTCATTATTTCACACTCTGATCCAATTAGGCAGGTCAGTGATTAATGTCTTTGCTCATGTGTATACACATTTTTAATATGAATATAATGTGCATGTATTTGACATTTTGTCACTCTTATCTAAGATGGTATGAAAAAAGTGAAAGGTGACAGATGAAATTATATGCTTGTGCTATAAGGGGGTTATCAGCAACATCTCTATTGACTGACAGCAAACCAGGCTGGAGCAGTGAGGAAGACCGAAAGGGCAGAGGATGCATGCTCCAGTTCCAGCATGCTCTGGTTCGAGTCCTAACCCACTTTATGGCAAAGCAGTCAGACCCTCGGGAGCCACAAGCCTTTTTCCTTGGCTCTGACTGGCAGGTGGATGTGACCAAGCTGGTGCGGTACTTTTTGAAAGTGGAGGACCCTAGTATTGCCCACCTGCAGGCAGGCAGGGTTCTGTCAGGACAAGATGTGGGAACCACATCTTTAAAGGTATAATTAAATTGGATCTGTTAAGTTCGGCCTAGATATGGCAAGAGTAAATAAAATAAATGTTGATCATAACATAAATCTATATGTCTTGCAATAAATAAACAATTAACCGTCTCTGTTTGATTAGGTTCTTTCGCCGCTTTCTGATTCTATACTGGCAGAGAAGACAGTAAGGGTTGTGGATGATCGAGTGACCATTACTGAACTGGGGCTGCAGTTGGTCAGTGGCCTCACACTCAGCCTGCAGCTCAGCACAGGAAGTAACAGAGTCATTAGTGCCACAGCTGCCACACAGGAGTGGCTCAGCAATCCTAAACAGGTAGTTTATTACACAACCACATAGTGCTGGGCAGTAATAGATATTACAGTATTATAAATAAAATATGTGAAATTAAAATGGTAACTTTTTATGCAATGCGTGACATTTATTGACCAATGAAAATTTCAGAGGCAGGTCCAGTTGTGGTTTCAGGAATCTAGTTCACTGTGATCCCACTTGATTTTAATCTGTCTCTTTCCACATCCTCAAAATGCTTCTTAAACATGCCTATTCAATGTCCATAACACACATGCCAGCTCCAACATTATGAGACACAAATTAAGTTAAGTCTTCTTGTTATAGGAGGCAGTGTTGAGTTCCTGGCTTCAGTTTAGCGATGGCTCCCTCACCCCTCTGGATGTCTATGATCCTGCTCACTACCGCCTGACTGTGACATCACTGGATGAAGGTGTAATCTCAGTCAACAACATGACTGTTGTGGCAGAAGGTGAAGGTCAAGGAACCCTGGTAAGAGCTGAGATGACCATTTGTGAGGTCTGTCAAAAATCTAAGCGCAAAAGCACTTTAGCTGTGGGAAGTGGAAGCTTGACGGTAAAGTTCCAGACAAACACCAGACGTCCTGAAAACAGTAGCACCAACAATAGTGGAGTCAACAGCGTTACAAACACCATGGGAAGCAGCACAGGACCATTTGCTGGTGTCACTTGGACAGCTAACAGCAGTGATCGTAAAAACATAGAAGTTTTGGACACTGAAAAGAAGCTTGACCAACCAGAACAGGATCCAAGCAGAAGTTCAGAGTTCGAGCGAGAGGAAAGTGCCTTGACAAAGATCACCACCACAACACGTGACTCCAATGCTGCCAGTGTTGCAAATGATCTGGTAATGGGGCGGGCTAACAATGCTTTGGCCGGAGTCAGTAAACCTGGGAATATTCTAAACAGTGGACATTTCTTGAGTACAGGAAAAGCAGACGGGGATAATGGTGCAAGAAGTTCTTGGAATAGTAATGAGGTTCCTGAGGTCTCAATGGTGAGTACCGGACAAGCCTCTGGGAATTTAGTGAATTACAATAACTACCCTTCACAAGAGGAATTTCCCAATCAGAAGCCAAAAAACAATGACTATGGAGATGATGATGATATTGAAGGACCACTATTAAACCGGCCTCTTACAGACCTGGAGATTGGGATGTATGCATTACTGGGCGTTTTCTGCTTGGCTATCATAGTATTTATGATAAACTGTGTGTCATACCTAGTGAAGATTCGTCACAAACAGGCACCCGCTCAAGTGTCTGAGCAGTCTGGTCATAGGCATGACTGGGTATGGCTAGGAACAGATGCAGAGCTAGTTATGAATGTCACTGGAAGTCCACTTCAGCAGGACACTCACAACACAACTGTGATTGACATTGCACCGAGTACAGACCCTTGCGGGACTCTCACTCGAAGGACCTCTTGCCAGGTGTCCTCAGTGTCCAATGACTCTAGTGTAGTGAGTGTTGGATCACTTAGAGTAAAACCAATAAGGAGAGATTCCTTACACTCACCTACAAGCAAGAGGAAGAGGGTCCAGTTCACCACCTTCACATCCCTAGAGCGACAAAATTCCCCCAAAACATTACCACAAGAAAATGGACATGGCATTAACTGGGTAGGCAAGGAGGAACATTGTGCCACACCAGAGGTGCCACCTGCTGGGTCTTTGGAACAGCTGTGATTGCTCAAATACATGCAGCCTGATATTTGCACCCATGGTGTATGCTGTATCTATGGTCACCTGAATGCCTTCTTAGTTGTTCTGTGCTACACAGTGAAGAGGATTAAGGCCAAGATACTGTACTCAGATTGGCATAGGGTGTGACACTTTATTTGTGATCAGGCTTACAAGATGTATTCTGCATGGTAAGAGGAAGAACATAGTCTTGATGTTTCACTGTAAAGGTGCAACACACTAACCACTTTTAAGTGGAAAGTACACTTTTTGTCTTCCTTAACAAGTTTTCATTGGGGAATTACAAGAACAAAATGTCACAACTTCTCTAGAGTCAAACACTTAGATGGCACACAGTACAATATTTTTTGAGAGACCACTGTGAAAACAGTCACAAACTCTGTGTTATTTTATTTAACGTTTATTATTTCTTTATCCATCTATTTTTTTATACAAAAGTGCACGTGATTACTGTACAGACAACAGTTTACTTTGTTTAAAGATATTTTACCACCCTGCAATTGTAGAGTATGTACAGTCTGTTTTGAGTTTTGTTTTCCATTAAAAAGCCACATAAAATGATAGTCGTGATTTGTGCTATGCAGAAATCATTTGATCATTGTATAACTTCCTTTTTGTATTCTTAATGTTTCAAAAGAGTGCACAAGTTCAGTCTAAACACACTAGGTCAGTTGATGTGCTTCTCAGCACCTATCAAAACATCGTTTGAAAGAATAATGCTCTGTATCAAACATGTCTACATGTAGTATAGACATGAGGATGAGTTACAGTTTGTGCTTTTATTACTGTTAAATTAACTCTCACTTTGGTCAATAACAATAGTGACATTTAGCAAATTAAAAATAGTGTTTGTATATAAAAGTTTATATTTTACTGCATTGTGCCATATATATATATATATAAGGGATATACAGTCATAGAAATTCTTGCTTAGGATATAAAGACATACAGTCTACATTAGTAACATTTAAGAGAATAAATATTCAATTATTTTAAGCAAAATTTCTAAACACAAACTTAACCATAACACCTACACAAAAATGCTTTTTGAAGTAAATAAAAATTCCACTTAGTAACATAGTAGAGAAGAACAATCTAATGCTTCATTTACAGCAAAGGATATTATCATAGTTCCTCTTCCGGTTATTTGAAAAATAATGATAATCTGTTTTCATGGAACCAGACATTTAATCTGAACCAAACAAAAAATTATGACCATTATGTAATGTATTTATATAAAAACTTAAGATAAAATAGATATTTCCACATATCATGTAGCTTTGTCTGAACTGGAAGAAAGTACTGGTTTTTGGCAAATGAATAATCTGTTTAATAATGTTGTTTATGTAGCCAGGAAGTCTTCCCTTTGTTCTTTGGGACTGGCCTTATAAGTACCATTGACAATATCCTATTTCAATTCCAAAAGCTCAGATTTTTACTACAGTAAATATACAATAACCGTTTTGTCCCTTTCATTATTGGTGCAACATCAACATTCAGCATATCCTTATGCAATCATTTCTGTAAACCACAACCAACTTTATCCTGTCTATCCTATTCCAGAGATAAAGGCCACTAACATCTTGGCAGACTTGGTTAAGGTTTGCATTTCCAACTAAGACAATGCATTTGTCACCATATAATCTCATCTAAGAGAACAGAGCTCTGAAGAGTTCTAAAAGTTGCAAAAGACCTGAGACAAACATTTGATTCCCTTGTGCTGTCAATGAAGAGACTCCACCAGCTGCTGATAGGTCATTCTCTCCTTCATGGAATTGTGGAATGTTTCAATGTAATTCTTGCCATTTCTCACTACTCTTTCCTGGAGCTCACGATCATCCAGGAAGTTTTTGGACATGCTTATGAATTCCTGTGGAGATAAGAACATTGAACTTACTGTTAAGGATTGACAACAGTTTCTTTTTAAATTCCTGTGGTCCATTAACTCTAGAGATATGCTTGTTGGATTGTAGAAGATTAGGCAATTGCATGTACTTAATTAAATGTTTTAATTTTACAAAAACCAACAATCATTTTAGAAGTGCAGGGTCGCTTTTTGATAGTGGCATTACTTAGCATCTACTTAGTCATACTATCACATCTTTAACTCTAACTCTTTAACTCATCTTTAAAATCTGAACAGTCTAAAATGTGCAGTTTCCCACCATATACACACATTCTGAGTATGAGCAAATGCAAACACCCTGGAAAATCTGTTTTTACTGTTCCCAAAGCACCAGCTGTCTGGTGTTATAGAAGTATCAACAATGAATATAAAGCATGACCAGTGTAAAATCCTATCTGTACATCCCATTCAATCATTCAATGCCATTAGCATGGCCCAGTGACAATGGACATGAGTCTAAATCAAAACTGATTGAATCTGATTATTCTCTGTTTTGAATAGGCTCACAATCTCACACTGACATTAGATGATTTGGGCTATAGATTCTCATACAAGTATTGATGAACAATTTCTGAATTGTGAATTATACCTGTGTGATATATCACAAGTTACTTTTTACAAAATTAAAAAAAATACTTAAGTGCTTTGTGCACAATTGAACAGGATTTGGGTTCTCCTTGACACTGATGAGAGTCTACTGCTAACTGTTAAAAATGAACATAAAAACAAAAATCTAATCCTTTGATGAATCAATAAATCTGACACATTTATGATCTTCAGCTTTGATGTCAGTTTTTTCTAAACCAGTTTACACAGTTCTCACATCAATGAGAAGGCATTCATCTCAGTAGCCACATCTTCCTAAGTGCACACGTGATTGTGCCTCCTTTCAACCTGACTTAAAACACCATCAGCTGCCAGACTTCACACTGATGTGATAGGCAGTGCATCAAACTCTCTTTCAGCTCAGCAGGGGAACAGAAACCGGAAGAAAAATGCAAGTGAAGCAGCTTTTGTGTCATATGAAAGATAAAAGTGTCAGCCACAACATGGGGCCTGTGCCCTTGATACAATACCATGATGAAACCATGGTGAAAATTAGTATCAACTGGAGATACAGGTGCTCCAAATGACTCTCCTGTGCAAATACTATTGCGCTGGATCAATGCACATACTGTTTAACAACAGCAGCTACTGTATGACCCACTGCAATACTTGATTCTGATTGGTCAGCTGCACAATTCCGTGGTCACTGCTCTCTTTTTGTTATTCTTTGCACATAAAATAATTTTGTCTAATTAACCTATTAGTTAAATAATTAACAGTTTAACGGATCCATATTTTAATGTCCATTTAGATATGTGATAAGTTGGTAAATGTTATGTTACTGCTTTAAGGTAATATGAGACATTATTGGGGTCTTTTCTATGATAGTGACTGTCTTTATTCATTATCCCTTAAATATATATCATTTAAAATAATGAACAGAAAACCAGGCCTTCTCTAGTTAGGTCATGTAGTGAACCACATAATTAATCATTAGGATCTTTTAAGCCTTAACAAACTGGATTTAATATCGTGGAACAGCCTTAAAGCTCTAATTTAGCTACTTAGAAAGCCAGAGGTCAAGAATTAGCACAGCACACAGATGCTGTACAGGGTTAACGGTCATAAGATGGATGTCTGGTGAAGAAAAAATATTTCTAAGCAAATTTATTACAAACGTTTAACAGTTATTGAACTGGTTTGTGACTCAGTGACCTCAGTGTTTACCTATAGATTTTCAAATGAATGTCACTGAATCTATATTTAAATTTATTTAATAATCACTGTGTTCTATCAGAGCAAACCAATGGGTCAGAAGGGCATTTCACAACTAAAGAAATGACTAACTGAAATCTTAAACTGACATCACGCAAACTACATAGAAACCTGGTCAACTGGGTTGAAATGTAGCACAGTGATGTACTAAGAAGAGACAGATGCACTTTTTGTCATGCAACAGGTCTTTAACAGAGGCCAAAGCTCAGACTAGGTCACAGGTGTAGAGAAGGGCACTTTGAGCACAAACACTTTACCTCTTTTATATACATTTTGCATGTTCCTTTAGAGACATCAGATATGCTGTTGTTTTAATACATATAAGATCTGCATAATAAAGAGATGGTGGAAAATTACTCAGAGGGGCAGACTGGTTTAGGGTTAGATGTTCTGCTCTCTGACCTCTTTAGCAGACTTTGGCTCCTCTCAACTGGACAATGAATGTCAATAAAACCAGCCTGTTTACGATAATGACCCAGAAAGGGTAAAAGCTTTAGACCCTGCAGAGCTCTAATTCATTGCCAATATATTGCATTTCACTGCTCACTATCAACAAAGTTCCTTTTTTATGTTTCTAAAGATTAAAAATTATACACAATTTAAAAACATTTTATAACAGTACAGATTATTCTCCCAAATAAAAGACGTATAACAGAAAAAATAATTGCCTTTCTCTTTGAGTAAAATAACTTTAAAAATAAACTGCTTTGAGACTGTATGTTCTGTCCTTGTAATATTCATTGTGACTTTCTCTTACCTGGATGAGAGGCATCTTTATATTAATATTTTTATAAAAATCAATGTGGTGTGATTTCAGTGTAAAGAATTAAGCTCTTCTTATAATCCAAACATTTGAAAATCTTACCTGAGGGGTTGAGTACAACAGTCCTGTGACCTCATGCTTGATTATTGCAGCATTTCCTGGAATATCCCTCGCTAAAACAGGCAAACCTAAATCCATTGCCTAAAGACACCAGATTGCAATACATTAACATTATTTGGCCTTGTGGACAATGCATTTACATTTATTCATTTGGCAGATGATTTGATTCAAAGCAACTTATAGTGCATTTAAGGTATTTCATCAGTTTGTGTGTTCTCTGGGATTTGAATCCATGACCTTGTGAGTGCAATGCAGTACCAGTTTGTGTGAAGGAAATAGTTGAAATATTTCTTGAAAATTAGCAATCATAAAACATGCGCTAACTGATTACACACAGTATTGTTACATATTTTGATTATTTTATTTTAACTCTTTCCAGCTACCATTTTATTATTGGCTTGTTCACATATGTGGGGTAATGAAAAGATGTGAATCTATAAAGGGAAATACGATAACAGCTACTTAGCACTTTAATCCCACTGCGGGTTGAACTAATCTGGTCAGTGTGAACACAGATTAACTAGATCTGCATCCTGTCCAATGATAGTATTGTGGGTATGATATCATATCCAATAATGGGCACAGTGAAAGAGACTTAAAGCTGCTGCACCACATTGTTTCCAAACAGGATTCCCAAACACTGCCCTTGTCAACCTTGTTTAAAAAATGGTTAGTCTTGTCCCACTTGTATTCCACTGGTGGGTGTTGGCCAGACTAATTTCTGGACCCTATTGTTTAATAATAGATAACCGGATAACAACTGGAACCAAACATACACATTTGCCAGTTTATAAGATAAAGTGCAAACCTCTAAGATAGCAGCAGACATTCCCTCTGAGAGAGAGGAGTTTACCAGGGTAAACGATTTCTGCATGGCAGCATGCAGCTCCTCCTTACTCAATTCAGCTGCTAGAAACACTCCAACAGATCTACACACACACACACACACATAACATTAAAAAGTCAGAGTATGTGTGGGTCTTTAGTGGCAGTCATAAGGAACTGAGATTTGAAGATTAGAGTTGCAGGGAGTGAAAGTTGGAGATCAAAGCCGAAAAGATCAGATGTAGGAAAGATGAAAATGCAAAATGATATTTACCTCTTAACACGTCCCTCAACCTCAGCAGTAAACACTGGATCTATCTGCAGAGAGACAAACAATTTAATACAAAACATTTACAAGGAACAACAAATTCAAAACAAATTCAGAAACATACACGTAAATGCAGTTTAACTCTAAATAATCTAAATGTGTGCAAGCTCTAAAATTTTAAATATAATACCAATAAATTGCATTGTGATAGTTTTTGCTAGAGTTAATAATAAAAAAGCACTGGGTCCTCTAAAAAAATTAAAGTGTTGTTTTTAAATTAATTGAATGAAATAATTTGTCACTTTTAATAAAGAGTTCTTGATTTAAAATGAATGTCCATTATTATTTTAAGGAAACAAATTATTTTTATAAAATAAATTCTTATTATTTTTGTTTAAGTTTATCATTTTGAATTGTATATTCATCTTGCACAACAATATGTTTTTGTTCTGTTATATATTTGATTTTTCTTTCAGTTCTCTTCTTTTCATTCTTTCAGTAATGATGAGTGGCCAAAACGTTCCCCTTATTTAGTGAAGCACTACAGCATCAATGCAAGCGAGTTTTAGTTCACATGTTTTCACACGAGACCCTCACATGTGCTGTACAAGACACATAAAGCTGATATCAAATATGAGAAGTAACTTAAGGTCAAGCAGTGATAAGAAATTAGAATTTTTGTTATTATGCACAAGTTCCTATGGCTTATCTTTGCTTAAAGCAATAAACAACACAAATCCCAAGTTGCTATTTTTTCCAGCCTATCATCTACTTTGTAAAATACTGTCAATAATACCAAATCATGGCCTGTGGACATAACATCGCTTCATGCTGATCATAATTTCCTACATGGCCAGTTGTCCTGGGGGAAAAACAGTGCATTTGAAAATCCCATAGATTTTGTGAGATTAGGGTCAGAATGGGGTTGTTGCTCAATCTGATTCATTACGACGAGGGCTTTATGTGTATTAGCTTGCCGCGGCGACCGCAGCACATGCAATTTAGGTCAAAGATGAGACTAGCGTTTGAGCCTCTGAACAAATCCTGTTTGTTTTGATTCGACTATATGCCTATTCATTTTTCCCCAGTGAAATGTGATATTTGATGCACATTTGAATCTAATACAGCAGCAAAATTTGGGATTATTTGTTAAACTGAAGCTACTGGCTAAGAGTAGTGTAAAAGTGCGTGACCAGCTCTAGCTACAGAAAATTCAGTATAGTAGCACTTTTGATGAGAAACAATCAAATTTTAGATATTATATACAGTTTTAACAATAATTTAACAATTTAAAATAATTGCTATAAATAAAGAGCAATTATTTAAAATAATATAAAATAATTGCTCTGTGGGTAAAAAACAGACACCAGGAAGCTTCTTTCTTTATAAAACTGGGCAACCACAGACCCAAACGGGTTAACATCTTTAAGCAGGCATATGAAGCAATAAACTAAGGGAGCTGCATGAAATTTTAAAAAAAGAACTCAAAATAATAATAATAATAATTATTTAAATAATAATATTATTTATCATCAACCAGATACATCGGATTAAGCAGACAGATGCATTCCTTTAGTATGTTTTAGGAATGCAGCTCTGAATATGATTTCAGACCAAAAATGGAGAAAGATAAACAAAAGACATCAGGGATCCATTTGATGTCATCAACATGAGCTCCACCCCCAACAAAACAATAACTCTTTACACCATTATCCAGACTTCAGATCAAACACAAACGCATCTTACAAGAACATGTAAGGCAACAGCAGTATTGTTAGTTTGCTCCGAGCCAACCACACTCAAACAAGAAAACCTTTGAATATCAGTAAAGACACAAACAGACACAAAACGGAAAGTGTGTCTCCACCTGATGTGTGAAACTCAAAGAAACATTACAGCAACAAAACAAAAGTGAGTTTCTGGCATGAGGAATCACCGCATGTCTGTGGTGAAGTCACAATAGCCTCGAATGTGAGGAGACTTGTGGGTGGCAGGTTGTAGAAGTTGGATACAATAAAACACTCAATGAAGGAACAGTGAAGTCACTGTCTTACCAGACCTGATCTATCATGAGGTTATAAACTTCACAAGCAGAATTAAGGTTTGAAGCCAGTGGTGTAGTGGATAGCAATCATATTTTGGTGACAGTGTAGTGCAAAAACTGTTTTGTGAATTTGTTGCTAAACAGGCAGGAGAGTTGCCAAGATACAGCAATTCAGTTCTTGGCATTGTCAGTTCCTGCTAAAAAAACCTGCTTAATCCAGCCTATTTCAGCCAGTTTTGCCAGACCTAAATGGTCTCCCAGCCTGGTCAGACAGGTCTTTTGGCAGGCTTTAGAGGAGTTATTAGGCACATTCAGGTCAGCTCAGGAGACCAGATTCCTGACAAGCTAACTCACCTAAACACCAGTGTAACAAGTGGAAGTCTACCCTAAATCAGAGCTGCAAACCAGCCTAGCCTGGCTTGGGCTATTTTCAGCAGGTCTGATACATTCATTGTGCACTCAACATAATCTGCAGGAGTATAATTTTTGTCCGAGTTGGCTGCTAATTTAGTGGCCAGAGACTTTGCATACATTTTGAAATGTGCATGTCTAGTATTAAGGGTTCAAAAGTTGTTGGTGCTACATGGTTTTAGTGGGAGACAATTTTTTTTCAGATGACTATTCAGGCACCTTCACCAGTGTCCCAGATTTCACAGCTTTTTAATATATGGTTCAGTAAGCTAACATAGACTTATATATGTACAAAACCATGGTGAAAAGCCATGGAAAAAGTTCAAATACAGATGTAAGATGTCTTGAATGTTCTCTCCAGCTCCCCCAACATGTTCACAGACATAATTACGAACAGAAATATGTTTTGCCTCAGGCCTGTTTGTCTTTTTCGGTATCCTTTTTTTCTTCTAAAATCTCTTTTTGTCAAAAAACTGACCATGTCTATGACTAGTCTGGCTTGATTTTGCCCAAAGGGGGATGGTGACCTCTCTACGGGGTTGGCAGAATGGCAGCACCTAGGCTTGGCACATAATCTGGAGTGGCAGATGGCCTGCCAAGGGCTAGCCATTAGCTCCTAGCAGCTAACGCCTCCCCTTGCACAGTAGAGCACTGCAGGCCTGCTGACAGTCCCCAGCTTATCCCAGACCCCCTTCACAACTCCTCCCAACCCCAATCCTTGGATTCCATTGCTCTAGCTCTGGTGAGCTTCTAAATACCTCTGTGAAATCCAGCTTAAAGCAAGCTAATGTTGTTATCTTCGCTACATCCAATTAGCGCTACCTTGGAATCTACAGAAGCATGCTTACCCTTAGTGCGCCAATACTGACACAGCTGCTTTAAAAAGAATGTGTAATGGGACTTTGAGTGTTAATTGGAATAATTAGATCAGGGCTTTCAAACTACTTTATTCCAAGGGATGGATTATCCAGGGATTGTCTTGCGATGAAGTTTTTGGGTTTTGATTTTGAGGCGTAGAAGAAAACGTAATTATTGAAATTGATTTTTCCCTTACTAAATGTTTCTTCTTGGATTCTGTGCTTTTATATTGATGGTCACATATGTAACAACTGCTGATGCAGATACAAATTTATGACAGGACAGATTTGGTAGAATTTCATGCCTACCTTTGGACCAATAATGATGAGGACTACCAGGGGATTGTGAATGTGCCATTCTGTGAGAACAACATCAACAAATCTGATTAGACACACATACAGCACTAACTAGCACAAACCCCATTTGTCAGACATCAGAGGCCTTTGGTACAGAAATATCCTAACAGAAACACACAATTTTTACAGCATGTCAATCAAATTCTAAGCCTAAGATTAATTTTCCATAAATTCAAAACAGAAAGAGACTTCCCATGGGAAACATTGAGACCCGTTAACAATTTTCTGTTTCATGATGAATTGGTCATTTCGGACTGAACTGCAATTTTTACTGAGCATACCTGAAAAAGCTTCTAGTAGATAAAGAGGATCCTTAACTCGTCTGAGTCCACATACCAACAGAAACACATGTAGATCTTCCACCTTCTCAGTACACGCACCTAAAACACAAGAAGTCCTAACATAACTACACATGGAGAAAAACTGCTGATCCCAAATTAGATGTTTAGGATTGTAGTCAATGAAATGTAATGTGACCAATCAATGCATACATGCTGAACATCAGCATGAAATGAGGCTAATCCATCAAACAAGGTCATATAGATGTCAGAGATTCAAGTGGTGTAAACAGCATGCATGAGAAACACCAACCATCTTGATGAGCTCCTACGTTATATTCATTGGTTCAGTGTAGTAATTGCTTAGACTTGGTTTGGTGGACAAAGTTTTGGGAACCAAAAAACTTGCTAGTAATTGTGTACATGGGAATGATGATGTCATCATAACCCCAGTCCTTTTTTGTCAGTAGCCGATGTCTGTGAGAACGTTCCAACCAAATCTGAGCTTTACTCTAGATCATCCCTCTTTAAAACCCACCAATTCAGATTATCCACAAAAATATGACTGAAAACTTACATATGTCTATATGTGCTACATGTAACATTATTTGGTCGCCTTCAGCCCAGGCTATAAACAGCACTGACTAAAATATATTCCTGGTTATAAATTGTCTTCTTCAAAAGATAGCAACTTGTAATGCAAACCCATGCACCTATTCAAATTCATTAAACAGCAATTCATAAAATCATCACTCTTTCAAAAAACATTTAAAGCAATGTTTCAACAGCATTACAGAGCCATGTCGTAAAATCGGAAATGACACCTACCACATAATAGTGCTGTACATAATGCGAATTGAAGGAATTGTGTGATTTGATTACAATTGATTGTAATCGCTGGAGTTGTTTTAAAAGGTCAACATCAAATAGAATTAAACTTTGCTACAATACCATTCAAACTGTTACAATGCTTGACCTGCACACAATGTGATACCTGGGCTAACACTGTAATTTGGTGCTCACCCCACAGAGTGCAATGCACTGGGCAACTTTTCCACTGCTTTCAATTTCTGTCAATTTTGGCAAGAGTCATAAATGAAATGAACTGTAAACCCTTGCAGATAAGACCTATTTTTTGGCTATATACAATCCACACAAGCCGCTTAATAGTGTGCATTGCTGCTTTTAGCAAAAATTGCTCCCTTCTACTGATCTGGAATCAGTGTTGTTCTCATCACTGATGTTAGTTTAGTCAAGGTTGTGTCTGGTTATAGGTCAGCATAAGGACAGATTCTACTCTTAGAACTGGCGGGGGAGGCCACGGAGAGGTATGTGATTTGAGGTAAAGGGATTAGACAACTGATCTAGGGGTGCTTGCTTTGCAGTTTAAATGTCAGACAAGAGCTTTCCGTCAATTCTTTTACCTGGAAAGTAAAATGCATTGAGGCTCTCATCCCACTTACCCCAAAGCTGGTTATATAGACCTACATTTGCCTAATATACAGCTATTTCTATAAAGGATAGTTCTATAAGGGATAAAAGGGCTGTCATCATCCTTATAAATAGTTAATCCATATAAAAATAATCTGACAATCTTCATTAAATGTATAAAATGTATGAAAATAAACACATTTTTTATTTTTTGTTTGTTTGTTTCTGATTTGACATCTTTGTTGCTTCTGTTGTATTAATAAAAAACACACATGCAAATGAAAAGAGTGAACAAAAAACTTCGAAACAGGACTGAATATATTTTATATATTTTTAGCTTGTGATTGTGTGGCTCAGTTTCACTCCTAACATGTCTAATATATGAAAAATAGCAATATTGTAGTAAATAATAAATAATAGTAAATAATCAAACAAAAGACAAGTAATCACTTTTCATGTACTGTACATTACATAAACAGTGCATCAAAACAAATCACTTGAAAACAAAATAAACTAGAATTATTTTTGCATCAGAACAAACTTGATTTGAAGTAATCTGGAGTTATTCTAAAGTTGGTCAGTGCTTGATTACGTATCATAATCTCATGTCATCTGAGAATTGGGATAAAGGCTTGACATCATGTAAGCACTTGGCATGTTGTATCATATCAGGGACCAGAGAGGCAGGTTAATGGTTCATTCAAGCTACACATTTTATTAGTATAAACAGTCTCTGGGATTTGAACCCATGACCTTGGTGTTGCTAGCACCACACTTAATCAGTTGAGTCATTAGCATAATTCTTACCACTGCCAGACATCTGAGAAGCATAAAACCCAGACCAAAATGTCTGGGCTGTGAATAAGAAAAATAAACTGGACTAAAATTGTTTCTCTGCAAATAATGTTTTCGTCTTTGAAATGTGTTCATTTATGAGGCAATCGAAAACTTTACAGGCACAAACATGCTTTATTATGGATCTAAAAAGTGCCACAGCATGTCAGTATGAAGCAGGGTACTGCTGCTGCAGTGTGAACAGATGATCAAACAGGAGTGTCTCCAGCTGATGAGTGACTGCTGATTTCAAAGCCTTTGCTACACTGGGATAAAGTCTAAACGCTACCTAAAGAAAGTAACAGCATGACTAATGATCACGCTGACAAGGGTTTAGCAGACAGATAAGCCTTCACCACTAGAGACTAATGCTACACTCCACCCAGTGGCAGCAGGGAAAATATGTTGTACCGTGTTCTAGAAACACGGCTTTAAACAGAATATAATACATTATACAATGCATTAAATAATAAATTAGCAAAAATAAAATATTTATGAGCCTTACATTTGTTTGTGTGCCACATTTTAATGAAGTAGTAATAAAAGATATTGGATTAAGGTTACATAAAAAGTCGAAGCTGTTCTTGTAAGTCTTATAATTTGAATTTGAGAACTTGGGGAAAAAATATATTTTGATGTTATAGCATACCCTTTAAAGAATAGTTAACCTAAAAATTAAAATTGTCATAAGTTTCTCACTCTATTACTGTTTAAAACTTATATTACTTTCTGTATTCTGTAAAAAAAACACTAAAAACATGAAATTTTTGAAGAGCATTCTAGCTCCTCTTTCCATATAGTACAAAAAAGAATAAAAGACAAGATTTAACAAAGAAAGCCATACAGGATTACAACGACTTAAGGGTGAGTAAATTAAAAATAAAATCATTTTCGGGTGTACTGGGCCTTCTATTCTGATGGCACTGTTTGTATGTAGTGCACTAAAATCATATTTCTTTCAATGTGGTTTCAGTCACCTTGCATGCGGGAAATCTGCAAACTCTTTCCCACGGTAACTTCAACTTTGAAGTTAGTCCAAAGATGCCTTTGGTCCCGTGTTGTAATCTAGTGTTAGAGGATTTGTGTGCGAGAGTGGTTTACGGTGGATTACCGCCATCCTCAGACCGTACAGCAGAGAGAAAGTGTTCTCCACTTTACCATAAATAGAGGAAGCAGCACTCTGCAGCATATTTATGTATCAAGTTCCATTTATCTCTCCGACATACTCCTATAGACTCATGACGGATAGATGTATGGACAGATTGATGTCTTCACACTTCTGATCAGCCTGTCATTTGTATGTATTCTTTTATCTTCCCTCCGTCTTAAATCAGTGTGTGAATGTTAGACAGGCCTGACAATTTTCCCCCGCATTTTAGAAAGAATGGATAAAAATGCCCTGACAACTCTCTGATACGGCCGAGAGGGAAATATGACTATTGCGGGCTAAATTACACCTCAGAAGGTTCAGCAAAGACAGCCAAGTGTGTTTGCCCATATGTGCGAGTGCAGCTGTAAACAAGTGTCTTTCCTACAGTTTCAGATCTAAGCATTCACATGAAAGTAAAAGGGGAAGGTAGAAACAAAACAGACCTGTCACTGTAGGATGAGAATAAACTAAGGTAAATAAAGAAAAGAGCAGCACTCTCTCCTGTGGGAGGAGGTTTTTCATCACTGTGTGCCACAGAAACTTATTTGGACAAACCGCTGGTTGTGCTTGCAGTGTTTTTCTCTCACCTGTCTATCTTGTCCCTTTACCTGAGAGATTTCCTTTTCTGTCTGTTTTTAAGGTTACAATCCTTTTGATCATAGGGAGGGACTTCCTTGTGCGTCCATGTGTGTATGTTTACTGTGTGGGTGATTTTAACTTGTAAAGGCTGTTGCATATTGTGGTTGTTGTGTTTTAGTGTTTCTTGCTCTAAAAAGGGCTGTAGTTTACCATCATGTGACTTACAACCTGTATTCCTATTGGTATATGGTATGCACTAGCATAAAGTTAACTCTGCAAAGATCTCTCGCCTCCACTCAGAAACTTCCATTGTTTGTGTGTGTGTGTGCATATATACAGATATATAGACAGATATATAGACAGATATAGATATAATTGCAACACACTGTTTTTTAAAACAATAGCAACACCACTATAACGAAAGACACAAATATCTGAGACTTTATTATTACAATAGCCCAACAGTTCATTCATTTTACCAATTCTAGGGTCTTTATAGCTGACAGGCAACATATCAGTTTGGCACGCTAATACAGAATATGCCAGGTGTGTATTTAGAGTCATTTTACAATGATATAAAACACAGCTCATCCAATCAGAATTCAAGGGTTGAGCCATCCATTTCATTATGCAAACAAATTTAAAAACGTGTTCTACCACCTAGTATCTGATAAGGCAGAGTTATGAGGAGCTCCATGGCCTAGTCAAAATACACTCTCAAAAGTTCCTTAAGTTTTCCAACTACTGTCAATCCCTGTAGCTACACTTACACCTCCAGACAGCTCAAAGCCTCAGAGAAAAAAAAAACTTCAGTCTTGCCACTCACATCTGTAAACCATCTCTGCATCAGGACCACATTTCCCATGAGGCCCTACAGGCATGACTCTAATCATCAAGTACTAGGAGGGGGTCTATATTGCACAATCCCACAGGACCATCCAGTTCTTCTCTGTCATGTAAAAACTTGCTCCACCTAAAAACTCTTGGCCCAACTTCTACACAACTACAGACCTCCCACCTGTGCTCTCCTAAAACCCTGCAGTAATCCAGAGCTGACATCTCAGCCATCCCATCATCCACCACAGCATACTCTCAACATGGCAGGAGGTCAGAGTCCCTGCTTTGATAGAGCTGCAGAGTCTTGAGTTGACTGATCTCAGAGCAGCGTCAGAAGCTCCAGGGGCCTTCACAAACAAGCACAGGCTTATGCAGAGAGATCAATCTTCAATGAGAAGCAGCAGGCGAGCTGGAGTAGATTACTTTGACACTGTAGCCCATATGCCCAAGAGAATGGATTATATACTGGGCGAGACACTGAATCGCTCTCTCTGCTTTTGGTTTTGTACAGTACAGTGTGCATTCTCATTAGGAATATGAGTTTTGCTCATTCTGAATACTTGACAAATAAATCAACCAAGGGGACTTGTGTCAGACAGACATGTTTGGTTGTTGCATCATGCCACGCTGTTAATTCAGCATTTCACCTTGAGCACTGCATTTTTAAGATGCTGTGTCTATTTAAATATAGAAAAAGATGTCTCTGCATTCTTTTATTTAGTTGTACTCCATCTAGATGTTTTTAAACGTAAACACAGGCCCTGTGCATATGTTCTGTGCACCTTGTTACAACTGCTGCCCCAATTCTTCTAAAGTACCATCCAAAATAAAAAAAGCCTCCTTCTAGCACATTTGTGTATAGTTGTTATATTCAATACTTGAAGTCACTTTTGAAAAAAATGAAGTTACACAAAGTGTTTTTATTTTAAATAATTGCTGTCATATCAGAGTCCTAATGTAATCTTGACAATCAGTAGTTTCAGATGAGATAATTTGAGTTTAAATTATCAAGGTGATTTGTAATGTCCCAAATTAGAAATGTCATTTTACAACCTGCTGTTAACTGTGGTGATTCATATGAAAGCAACTAAAGTTAACAGGAGCTCATGGAATACAGAACCTGTCGAACTAGGCTACATTTACAATGTCAACTGTTTCCAACTTTGCAGTACAAACCATGACAGCTTATTTTAAATTACTAAATGTTCTCAAAGAACTGAACATGCAAGACTGAGGGGCAAAAATTAAGCTATGCCAAAGTGTTGAAATTAGATGTATGTAACATTCTGAAAAAGATGATCCTTAACCAAGGACTGGTTAAGAAAAAACTTTAAACTTTTCCGTATAAAACTAACTTGATTATTTAAGAGGGGAAATGCATACTAAAATATGCATGCAATATGCATAAAATATACATGCATTTTATGTTTTTGCATAGTATATTTAATAGGAAGTATAGCGTTTATCAAAACAATCATGGTGCGTTTGAGACAGATGTTGACTGAATACATATGTAGCGTTATTAATCAAACTGTCATGTGTCATGTATGGAAATTCACCTGCAGTTAAACTTCTCTTGACCAATGTCTGTTGTATATGTAATGATGCAGGTTGAGATGAGGAGAGGAAACCAAAATGAAAGATAAGAAGTTTAGGTGAACAATTGAGCTTAGAAAACTTTGCATTGGCAGACTGATGTATGTCTCTCATTGGGCATAATACAGAAGATTAAGACAAGCCAGATTCATTACAGACATTCCTGATGTTAAATGATGGACTTGTGTCACACACACAAAGATGGAGTGTTGGTGGAACAGAGCATCAGCACTACAGAATGACAAAGTCAGCCAAAGAAAGCAGCTATTGGAGTGTCAGAAAAGATAAAGAACAAATCAGTGCTCAAGAACTCCATTAATCATCTGATGGAGCTTTAGATGTCAGGACTACAGTTGCAGTCAAAAGTCTGGACACTTACTTGTTCTATATTACTATTAGGTACATTTTAGAAAATAAATCATAACATTTGTATTTAAAGTATAAGACTGTAAAAAAACATACAATCTTAATAAAGGTTCCTAAATGTTTTTTTGTCAGGCTGTATGGTGCTATAAAGAACCCCCACACTTGAACACCCACAGAACTTTTATATTGCACAAAAGGTTCTCTTCAGTGACATATGGTTCTACAGTTTTTTACTATGTAAAGTTAAGAAAGAATTTTTTCTTTTAAGAACCTTTGACCAAATGGTTCTCTGGGGAACAAAAAATAAATCTTTTTAGTAACTTCATTACATTCAGTCAATTGTGTACAAACTTTGGACTGGTACTGTAGATCTAGAAAACAGATCTACATTCTGATTCTCATTCTGTCTTAACACAAAGAAAGAAAACATAATGGTGAAGATGGTGAAGGTGTTGCACCTGTGCTGTGTAAAAAGTCTCTCCAGCTGAAATGGGATGCTACACTGGTCTCAATCCCTAAAATACATGCAGAGGTAGAGGGGGCATTTAAATGACATATTTTGGCCTTCTAATGTAAATCCATCAGAGAGCATTTTGTGTTATTAAGCAATTACCTTGAGGTTGGATGTAGATCTTTTTGCTCTCACATACCTGGTAAAAATGAGAAATGTACATTAGATGCCCATTAGACATACAGGGATCCCACACATCCCACTATTTTTTTATTGTTTACCAGGGATTGCACTCACTTACCGGGGATTGCACTCACAGGGATTGCAACCTGAAGCCAATTAAATATTTTAGAGCTGATCATAACTAGACAAATGTAAATTCACTATAGAAATATCCATGACATTTGCAGGCCTGGGAATAAGGCTTGATCACCATGACCGTGCAGATAGTTAAATAAATCGTAATGTCAACCATAAGCATTTCCCCTTTTAGGATTTATACATGTCCAATGTTCATCTTAAAACATGTACTTTGCAAATGTATTAAAAAACATGTTGAAACATTTAACGGAACGTGACAAAATGACATACCTATGACTTGCCAAAAAACAGCTTCTAGCCTTTCTAGCTTATCTATACAAATTACACAAATTTCCACAACGTTTCCAGGCCTAGAAATCACAAGTATTCAATGGTCATTAACATTTACATTAACATTTTTAGTTAAGTTCTAAGTTCTAAATGTCAACCATTGGAACATCTCTTTTTACCATGATAGATTTAACCAATAGATTTATTAATGTTCAAAGTTCATCCCTAAACATGTTCAGGCAAATGTAATAACAGAAACCGTAGGAACAGAAAGAAAAGGATCAGTAGAAATATTATGGAATATTCTGTGGAATGTGGTGAATGAACACATCTGAGACTTACCTAAATCAGTACGAACTGAGAGAAAAAAACAATATAGCAACAGGAAGGTAATAAAAGAATATGTAAATTCCAGGCTGAGATAAAGCAGATAATTTCCCACAGATGCAGGGGAATTGGCTGGATGTTCTGACTGATCAGTCCTGAAAGAGGGAGACCCCTGCTGTGTTTCTATATGAATTAAAAAAACAGATGCACAAACCTCCTGTTTGATTTGGCTTGTGCCTTTGTTTAAATGTCTGTCTGGGGTTTTATTTGGGGATGAAACATGGAAATACAGATTTTAATGTTATGCTATTATGGGGCAGGATATTGGATTTGTGGCTGTTAAATCTTTCTGTTGTATTTATAGCATCAGCTAGCACAATACATGCCTCCCTGTCTCATCCTCTCCAGCCCATTTAAAAATGAGCTACGAGTTTCTTATTCACTCAAAAACCTTTCAATAGCCCTGTGCTTTAAGTGTAATTAAGCCATTTTATACCACACATTTTTTTTATACCAAGCCATTTTTATACCAACACTTAAACCTTTTTGACATGGTAACTTGATAATGCCATGTTTTTTTGAACATATTGTATGGTACTACTGTAATGTTCTTTGAAATACTCTGGAGCGGTACCACCACAGTACTTTGTTGTAAGGACACTTAAAAAGGGTGCAAATGCTACAAAATCAGAGATTTGCTGTTTGTTACTCTTGTCTCTTTTATTCTAGTCAGAGTAAGTTCTTGTCTTACTCTTGTTTTCCTTTTGACAAAACACAAGTCGTCTAGGTGATGCCATCCAAAAAGAAAAGTTGTTTCAGGTGTGTAGCCAGTTATTACATTTTGATGAAAGATTACAGACATTTTCTTTCTTTGGAATAGCATGGGCTGTTGAATTACGCATGGCAAGACCAGGAATGTGCAAAACACTATAGGGTTAATTTAACTAGGGTCATGGTAACTTTAAATTCATTGTTTACTGCACCCCAAGCACAAGTTCAGATGAAGTTAGTCAGTTTCTGACAGCATCTCTGGCTGACTGCATGTTAACAATAGGAGTTATAAACAGTGCATCACTTACTGCATCACTTACCAAAAACATTTCAGCCTGTTCCTTCAATTTGTCAGTGAATGCCACAGCAAACCTACATGTGAGAAAGAGGAAAAGAGAGCGAGTTTGTGTTAACATATAAAATAACATGATTTCATGAAGTCTGATTTGTGTTGTGGGTTCTGATGGCGCTGGTAACAGCATGCAACCACTTTCATGTCACCCGCAATTCTGCCTCACTTTCCCAGCCAAAGACATCAAAGCTGTCAAGGTCTGCCAAAAATCTGCAATCACACGAGTCAAACCATGCAAATAAAAGTGGCAACGCGATGGCTGAGTACCCATCATAGTGAAGATGAGCACAGGTAGGTGAGGGACGGTGAGGTCATAGCGGGGTCCGGAAGTCTAGAGACTACAGACAACTAGTTAAAATGCTTCTAATTTACATTTCTTTGGTTGAATTTATTTTGTCTTTTGGGGCAAATTATTTTTGCAGCATAACAATTTAAGAGAAATTAACTAAGGAAATAAATTAGTATATATATTCTGTTTTTAAACGCATATATTTTAGCTGGCATGGGTTCCACAAGTCGATGATGCATGTTCTCCCAGCATGATTTGAGAATGATCTAAACATGGATGTCAAAAATGTGCTAGAAATAGTGCAAAAGCTGCTTAAACTTAATCTGAAAAACTTCTGTTTATTTCCAAGTTTAACATATTTTCTATGTGGTCTTGAACTTTGAGAAAAAAGTTTGAGCTATTCCTGCCTTTGTCTCATCCTACAGTTTTTTCTAACTCAAAACAAATGCACTCAAATATGCACAACCACATGCACATACATAAGACATAAAGGCTCATGCTTTGATATTTTTGTGGGTTGCAGGTGAGTTTCAGTTGCATGGTTGTGAAGAAAGAAATGAAAGTGTTATTTTTCCAAATGATTGCAACTGAACCCCATGGGTTTCCTACACCTGGCTTTCTCTTCTTTAATCGATGTCCTTCATCTCTCTCCTTCAGGGGATGTGAAGGTTGACACTGTACGACAGCAGCAGGGGGTCTGCTGTAGGAGATGTTTGAAGAGGAAGGGGTCTATGACTGTTATTCTCCTAAAACTGCCAAAAAAGTGTGAATCTGTCTGTATTAATCAAACAGATTATACAAATCTATAACACCTGGCTAATAAATTAAACCCATTGCTGGAAGGCTTTGGGTACAGATTCAGAATATTACTGATGAACTGTCGAGAAAAATAGGGGCTTGGGGCAAAAAGAGAAACTTTTACTTTTAACTTCAACCAAAGCAAATGTGTTATTCATTTATTCACCAAGATTAGTTTGAGATCAAACAACTATTCGTATACCCCCAGGGACCCAAGTCCTCTGTTGAAGACCCATGCTATATTTTGTAGACCAGAAATGTTTAACACACAGCCTGTGGAGGAGTCCAGTCTGACCCACAAAAATACTACACATTCATTTATTATATCAGAATGATATATTCATATTTTAGCTATAGAAGAAGAGTTTAATTTGTTATGTTGCAAGTTATAGTTCACATCTTAAACTGTTCTGTTAATTACATGTGTCATTCAGCACTTTTTAGCTGAACATGGTTCTGTGAGTGATGGACTTTATTATAATAAAAACTAAAGGTAACACTTTACAATAAGGTTCCATTTGTTAATATCAGTTTACTACCTCAGTTAACATGACCAATTAACAATATCTGCACAACATTAATTAATCTTAGTTAGTTAATTTCGGAATTTGCTAAATATCAATATTTTTAACATTTTCTAATATTTTAACATTAGTAAATGCACAATGAATTAACATGAACAGTAAATGTACAACTGTATTTGCTGAACAAACATTAACAAGGGTTAATAATTGAACAATATATTTGTCACAGAATTGTTAGTTCATGTTTGCTAATATATTAACTAATGTTAGCCATGAAACTGTTAACCATGACAAAAACACCAGATTGATCATGATCATGTTTAATTATGGTCCACTGGAATCTAACCTGGCTTTGTGCAAAACTCTCTTCATCACTGCCCGCTTGTGCTCATCCTTCACATCCTCATTAACATCTGTCCCTCCAAATACCACTCCGAATGGCACTCCCATATCTGCAGAGGAATGCAAATTCAGAATGAGAAAATTACCTCCTCTGAAGTTCAACTTTTAAATTCTTTGAGTGATGAGGCGTGAAACAGTGTGTTTATATTGCCAGAGGGAAAAGTAGTCATCCGCACAGCGGACACTGTGAGCAATGATTCAGAAATATGCCCGCTCTTTAGGGAGTTTTTTAAAAAAATCGAAGCGGTAGACCTGACTCTGAATAAGAGATTCTGCAAGTAGATGACATTGTGTGCACAATACATCAATGACCACATCTGTATTTGTCAATTATGATGATTCAGATTGCATTCTTAATAGAACCTGACCAAGTTTCACAAGAAATAAACAGAAACAGCAACTTTCACATGACAAGTTTATGATGGCTGACATCACTTGTTGAATATTTTTTGTCTGGGCTTTAGTCCTAATCACATTTATGTGTACAGCACTTTTTACAATACTGTTTATAAGCAGCTTTTTTATTATTAAAAAAATAAAACATGTTGAAAAACATATTAAGGGTCCTTATGTAAAAGACCCATAACCTCGTGTAACTCAAAACCTGTGTAAAGATTAGTTTTAAGGGTTGCAGGTGTAGTAAACATTATTACCCTAGTATAAGGAGATGTGTCACCTAAAAGAAGTCTGCCTCCTTTAAAAAGATGAATGGCCAGCGCACCCTCAAACCGCGGCTCTTGCGTCATCAGTGACGCCACATCTGAGGCGGAGCTCAACTGTGTTGTATCACAAAGAACACAAGTGTGTCCTGCAGCCAAGATGTGATTCCTGCAACGCAAACTCGCACTTATAAAACATCATTACATTTATAAAACACAATATTCTCTCTAATACGTGTGCTCTGTGATGTACATTTATAATACAACACAGAATATCTTCAGAATGCATTTGTTTGCATTGCACATGCCTGCAATACGTGACAGTAATGAATTGCAGAAGGTTTAGAATATCTTCTGGTCGTTTTACAAGACGAAAAATGACAAGAATAAGCTGTTGTGTGGCATCTAAAAATAGATGAAGGACTGTGGTACTTCCTGGTTTCACGAATCAAACGGCAAAGTTACTGTACCTTATTCTTTCAGCAGTTGTACAGTTCCCTGTTTTGGGACTTAAGCAGGCCAGGAAGAGCAAGCGCATTTCAGCATCTGACCGTAAAATGGTGAGGTTGAAAGATGGCGTGAGAGCGCCCGACAGATAACAGTGTGCTGCAGTTTTGACCTGACTGTGTAATCTCATAGTGTCACGTCACAGCACCAGCCTTTCTTCTACACTCGTGGAGTTTATTTTAACACAGGTCCGCTTGGAATTAAGATCCCCTGGAAACACGGAACTACAGTGCGTGGGAATTAAAATGTACCACCAATTCACATGTAAATGAATGAAACTGACGTATTTGTCAAGTACGGTAACGCATAACTTAAACGTGACTTTAAATGTGCAGCTATCACTGCAGCACCGGGGAGCAAGCGTAGTCGCTTTGGCAATCGAACCTACGACCTTGGGTTAATTAACCCAAAATTCAGGCTTTAGTTGATTCTAAGTTAACCCTTCTTTCTGTAACATCCCCTGGTGTGTTCTACTTTGAATAGTTGCTGCACAGACAGCAACTTTTGCTGCTTATGACATTAGAATAGCTCTTACTGTATTTTTAACATCATACATCAGGTTTGCACAGTGCCTTCAAGCCAAAGTATATACCTTCTGTAAGATTATAATTTATTTAGCTGTGTTTGGATCATCAGTTTTCTTTAATACCAGATCAATTGGATGTTGTGAGGAGGTACCTTTAGCAGAGCTCTGGGAGCAAGAGACACTAGAGTGTGGTTGAATCATTTCCTCAATAGACGTTGTTATATAGAACAACAGGATGTTCCTAAAACGGTCTCAAGCAATCAAACAGCTGTATTAAATTGCCATGTATGGTCAGAAACAACAGCTACAGGAGGTATTCTAGACCTCTCTATGCAACAGAGTATATGGAATTCAAAAGGATATGTCAAAATGCATGAACCCTTCAGGGGTCTTATCGATGTTCATTAGTGTGGGGAACTAAATAATCTAACACCTTCTTAATAGGCTATTTTGATTCATTGTCTTCTCCTATAGCAACAAGGTAGGTACAAGATTTTGGATGGAAAAGAGGTATTTTTGACAGGTTAGTTTTTTTAAATCATTAAAATTGACGCATCAATTCACTCATCTGAAAAGCCTAAAGCCTGGCCTAAACTAAAAGATGTTTAGTTTAAAAATGAAAAAAAAAACACTAGTTTTGGCAGCTTTAAAAGAAAATTTGCAGAGAAAGGAAAAGGTTTGAATGAAGTCATGTAGATGAACATGGACTTTACATACATAAAGTACACATTATAGTGCAAGCTTTTCTGTCAGCTGGCTTTCTAATTGGGTATCATTTCAAGCCACATGACAATCCGCAGAGCGTCCTTGGGGTTTTCCCCCACACAACAGGATTTTTGATCTCAAATAATCAACATGATGGATATTTACAATATGATATTTGTGCATGGGAAGCAAAAATGAGGTATGCGGTATATGCAGCACATGTGGTGCCGCAGAGAAAGAAGCACCATTTTGTCTGAATTTAGTAGTAGAAAGTTGTTAATCATCCAGGTTTTAATATAAGCTATGCATTCTGACAGTTCGTTGAATTTATGTGTCTCTTCTAGCCTTGAATAAATATACAGCTGAGTATCATCAGCATAGCAGTGACAACTAAGTCCATGTTGTTTAATAATTGTTCCCAGGAGTAGCATATACAGGATGAAAAGCAGAGGCCCAAGCACTGAGCCCTGCAGCACTATGTACTGTACTTGTGATCGATATGACAGCAACATCGATCAGCAACAAACTAGAATCAGTCAGATAAATGTTATTTAAACAATGACTGTGCAGATCTTTATTTATGACAACATAATTTTCAAGCCTATTTAAAGCTGAGTGTCAAAGGCTGTGCTAAGGTTGAGTAGCACACTAGAAGAGAGATGGAGGAAAGAACATATCTGTGAGCACACAACCTTTTCAAGTACTTTTGAATTCAAACGTAGATTTGACATTGGTCTGTAATTTACTAGTTTTCTGTTTTCTTGTGTTTTTTGTTATCAGAGGTCTGATAACAGCCAGTATGAAAGTTTTTAGGACCCAACACCAATATTGAGTTAATAATATAGATAAAATAGTAATAATATAGATGAATTAATATAGATCCTCTATGTAGAGGATTTATAATTTCAAAAAGAAAATCCTTCAACAACTCGGTAAGTTTATCCTCACCTATAGTAAGGCAGTTCTGGCCTTTTGGTAAGCCGGAGTCAGGCTTGTGATCAGAAAGTTGCTGATTCGATTCCAGCGCTGGCAGGTAGCAACTGAAGTGCCCTTGAGCAAGGCACGAAACCCCCCATTTGCTCCCCGGGCGCAGTAGTGTGCTTCCCACTGCTCCGGGTGTGTGTGTGTTCATGACTTGCAGTGTGTGTTCACTCCTCACCAGATGGGTTAAATGCAGAGGTCACATTTCGGGTATGGGTGGCAGAGGTGAGAAAGTAAAAGTGAAAAAAAAGTGAAAGTGACATATTTGTCAGATAGGGTAACCCATGCCCAAAATGTAATCTTTGCATTTAACCCATTACTGGTGAGGAGTGAACACACTGCAAGCCATGAAGACACACACACACACCTGCCCCCAACTGAGATCAATTTGGAAGAAAAATTTACTGAAGGAAAATTGATTGTAGTTTTGCCAGTAGGAATCAGCTTCACCACTTACAAGGAGTTCTTAGGCCAACCTGCTATTTAGTAGTATTTAAGCTAACAGAATAAACTAATATACGCCACAGCTTAGACAAATATTTGATCCTGATTGTTGAGGATATAGATAGTCTTTAGTAATCTCCATACTGGGACATAAGGTCAGAAATATTAGCACTCTTAGGACATATAATCTTTCACATGTGCCATAGATTGTCACATATGACAGCAGCAGGTCCAGAAACAGCTTGAACAGTCCTGATCCATCCTGTCACATACACACTCACACAGCTCCTCAAGGTCGAGGTTTTCAGCTTTCTCATGATAAGACATTCTTTCTTATACTCAGAAGTTTAACTACTCTGCCAATATTGAATAATAAGCTGTGTTCCACAGTAAATACTTTTATTTCAGTTTGATTGATTAACTAGGGCCCTAGCGTATACAATACAGTTCTAGTGTCAGACTAGAAAGAGGCCAAGTACACAGAAATCACAACTGCATATCTCTCTCTGCCTACTCAAGCATTTGGCATAATTCCCAGTTCCCAGGTGCACCATGTCTTTGTTTATCATTTCTTAACAGAAACATAGGAGGAAGTTAAGTCTTGCATAAAGCTTTGATTATATGTTACACAGCATAAAAAGAAAGGGAATTTATAATACTATTTATGTCCCCACACCAGTGTGAATTATCATGTGCATTTCAAGACTTAATTTCGGTGTGAAACTCCACACTAAAGACACATGTATGGGTGCTCTCCAGTGTGAATTCTCATATGCCTCTCAAAATCTCATTTCCATGTGAAACTTCACACTGAAGACACGTATGGGCACTCTCCAGTGTTAATTCTCATGTGCCCCTCAAGATTTTATATCCTTGTGAAACTCTTTCCACACCGAAGAAACATGTTTGGGCGCTCTGCAGTGTGAATTCTCTTGTGCCCCTCAAGATTTGATTTCCACGTGAAACTCTTTCCACACTGAAGACGTGTATGGGCGCTCTTGAGTATGAATTCTCACATGCATTTCAAGACCTGATTTCCATATGAAACTCTTTCCACACTGAAGACACATGTATGGGCGCTTTCGAGTGTGAATTCTCAGGTTGATTTCAAGACTTGATTTCCATGTGAAACTCTTTCCACACTAAAGACACATGTACAGGTGCGCTCCAGTGTGAATTCTCATGTGCCTCTCAAGATTTGATTTCCATGTAAAACTTTTTCACACTGAAGACGTGTATGGCCTCTTGATATAATTCTCACTCATTTCAAGACTGATTTCCATATAAATCTTTCACTAAACAGGCGAGTGTGAATTCTCAGGTTGATTTCAAGACTTGATTTCCATGTGAAACTCTTTCCACATTGAAGACACATGTACAGGTGCGCTCCAGTGTGAATTCTCATGTGCCTCTCAAGATTTGATTTCCATGTGAAACTTTTTCACACTGAAGACACGTGTATGGGCGCTCTCCAGTGTGAATTCCAATCTGATCTGTTCTTTTGCTCCTGTTACTTTTTCCCACACTTAGGGCAGGTGAAATATTTGCCTGCTTCTGTTTTGCTTTCTTTTTGAAAAGAAAGTATTTTATCTTACTTGCAAGCTACTAGAAGATTTTTCTCCTATTATGAAACAATGCTATTTCAATCCGGTTTCTGATACTGATGTTTTTCCTCTACTTCATTTAGTCAATCATGTTTGTTTTTCAGTTCCAAGAAGTCTAAAATGAAACAAAAGTAGTATATGTTTGTATGTGATGTTTCATGTTCTATAAACTTTTTCTGTCATTCTCATGCTAGGATCATAAACTCCTCTGTAGGGCAGATACTGAAGGCTTACTTTTGTTTTTCTCTTTTATGCTTTTCACTGACTGAATCTGATGAACTGCCTAAAATTGTGCCTTGTTTCTCACCAATCATTAAAGAATCAAAAATGCAAACCAACCTCTGTTCCACAGTATCTTCATTATTCATTCTGCATGGATCTGGATTTCTCATGTTTTCACTCTCTTTCAACAATTAATAATTTGTTGAGAAAACTGTGTCACAGAATATGCTTTTACACATTCTTTCTTTTGAATGAAGTGGCCCCTTCGATTGTAAAATAATAGGAATTATTCCCACATTTATTTGTGAATGGCTTTACTGAAGGTATAGTTGTTCTGTGAAAAAACAAAGAATAAATTTGTACATAAATTAGTAAATGAATTAAATTAAGTCTAAAAACATTATTTAATAGTGAGTATACATTACAACACTAGGTAAGCACAATGTGAAGAGGTTGGGTGGTTGCATATCAAAATAATCAATACATAAAACATATTATGATGAAAAAACTTAAAACATACTTTTTATTTATAATGTCCATTAAACTAACATAATGAAATTAAATCATGGTAACTGTCTGATGTACCATACCTTAAAAATAAGAAATAAATTACTCAAAAAAGAATTACATTTTCTTTCCATCTTTTAAAATGGGCAACAGCTACTATTGTTACTTTTGGTAAATAAATTAATGATGGGAAGAAAACAAGCTGCTTGCCGTCTATTATAATAATAAATGGTGATTATAGCAACACAACAGGAAATAGATTTTCCTTACTTCCAGTCTCTGTTGCCATATTGTGAAATAGACCTATTGGGCTAGACCAGTGGTTTCCAGATTCTTGGTGGCTTTCTGGAGTTTGACAACTGTCAAGCGCCCCTGATACCTCATCTCTGTAAACCTCACATTTTAATTGTAATAACTAAATACAAATATACACCGTTAACTATATTAGAAACCATCACAAACTTAACATATCCACAGAAGATATCAATGCTACTGGCTTACCCCCACAGCACAACCATTGATTTCTTTAAATTGCCCATTTTAACAGGTGTCAATTTGAAATATACTATAGTAAGCTAATAAATAAATGATCACTTCACCTAATATGAGAAAGGCAACATAATATAGCAAGACTGCTGAGAGGGCACTCACAACAATGATACACAACAATACACAAAACAGAGCACATGGGAAAGCAAGGGAGCTAATGACTGTGATAAGAAGCGGCAAAATTAATCTAAAACAGGTAATAGAGAATCAAGGAGAGCAGGGTAAAATGCCACAAAACAGCAGAGCACATGGCAAGCTGTCAAATGACTGTGTGATGTGGGGTCCGTTCTTTATTACATCTGAGTTTAAAAGTACCCTTTAAAAGTTTTGAAATGCTATTGTTATTGAAATGTTATTCATATTTCTTTCCTCATTTTAAAATAATAGTAAACTCATCAAAACGTTGAAATTACACACATGTAACTTTGGAGATTATGTTTAGACTACAAAAATTCAAATTAAAGTATATTTGACTATATACTAACTATATACTTTATTAACAGAAATTAATTTGTTGGCACAGTTATATTTTTGTCTACAATAATAATTGTAAATGTTTCAAAACATATACGACACATTGAGGACGTCAACATCAAATGTTTGGAAGACGTCATATGAAAAAAACATCACAAAAACTTTCATTCTGGCTTCTCTGGAGACTTCTTTTCAACATGTAACAAAAACATAAAAAGATGTGTTGTAGAGGATCTCCTTGCCCAATGGGATCCTCTTCTGGCAGCAGTTATCTTGCGTTATTCACATAATCACAATATTTTGTATAAATTCATTCTCAGGTCTTAATATTCAAGATGTCAAAATGATCATTTGAGTAAATGAAATCTTCTTTTGTCTTGCATCTATCATGCAACTAATTGTATGATATAGCCTATCATTCACCTCCTCTCCGGTGAATAGCTTTTAATGAACAGTTGCACTATGTAACATTTAAAGGTTTTTTGGCAGGTGAAAGTTTTGTGTTTTTGTGTGAATGTTTCAAGACTCAGTGTGCACTATTCGCATTCTTCTAGAGTGAGAGCCCGTGGAACTGGCAGTGTAAACGCAGTTTGAGAGAGTTGAGAGTGAGGGTGTGGGTCCAGCCTCTGCAGTGTTGCCAGATCCAGTTATTGCAAGCACATATGGTCCGTTTAAAGGGATAGTTCACCCAAAAATGAAATTTGCTATTAATTTACTCACCCTCAGCCCATCCAAGGTGTCTTGTGTGAGAGATGGTTGTTTTTACCATGTTCTTCCCATCAGATCAGGTCAATACAAAATGATGAAGTTAGTTGGAGGAAAGCTGCTGGGGGTTCTGACTCAAAAGGCTGAGTGAAGGTGCCTTTTGCTATGTGTATCCTTTCAGCCTTAGGCAGGCAAAACTCTTGTTGATAAGACAGTTTCTCTGACTCCCTAGTCTCTCCCAGAACCTGCAGGCACTGAAACAATTTAACACTGTTTCCCTCTCACATAATTCAGCTACACACACTTAAGAAATGATTCAGTCAGTTCGTAGGCATAGCTTAAATAAGTAAATTTAAAAAAGTAATTTTAAAAAATCTATTTATCTATCTAGCTATTGTAATGGGAAATCACAATATAGTTATATTTTATTTTATAAGCTTACATTTGGCTTTATATTTCTGACTGTGAAAGCAGTGTTGTGCTGTTATTTATCTGTCCTTGTACCATCCTGTATGTTCCTCTACCTTACCCTCTTCAAGAGCTGATAAATGGAGTGTGCTTCCACTCCCTTTTCTCTTCTCACTGAAGAACCTTTTGTTTCAGATGACCTTCCTGCAAAATAAATTACAAAAAGACATTTGGTGCTTTGATCTTTATTTTATTCTTACCCAGTGAATGGAAGTTCCATGCCACTATCTATCTATTTATCTGTCTATCTGAATTGATTAACCCTTGTGTTGATCAATAACTTTGTTAAAGTATGCTTTGTGAACGTTAAACTGCCCACCTTATACTTTACTAATCCTTTCCAACACTGTATGATATTGAGATTCAAAGCACTCATACACAAATATTACAGAAGGTGCAAACATTCATTGATGCTCAAGAAACTTTTGCTCATCCAGGTGAAGTGTCATGCATATGTAATTTGAACCTGGTCTTTTGTGTGAATTCAGTTATTTTTTTGTCTTGTGGTCTGCATGTAAACATCTGTTATGTGATAAAGCTTATTTTAAAATAGCAGTACTAAATAAAAACTAAACAAAAATGACTTTTGATGTGTTCTCTGATCTTGTGATGATGTGTTCTTTTCATGTTATATAAAAGTTTTTATTATGGTTTTTGTCAGTTTGTTTGAATATGGGTGTAAAATCCATTGTTTTAAAGTGGAAATCCACACTATACAGTATCACAGTAACATTCATTCAGCACCAATAGAGATTTGAAATATATATCTTGCATTGTTTGGTACTGAATGAACTAATTGTTAAAAGTGCTAAACTGGAAGAAAAACATAGGTGATTAATACAAATGTTTTTATTACGTATCTCAATGATCTTGTGTTTTGAAATAATGATTATGTGGAAAGAAAATATGTATAATTAGAATGAAAGTACAAAATCAGGTTTTGAACGAATGACCTGCAGGGTTAAAAGTGTTTTTGGTTTGGAGTTGTTGGTAATTTGTCAAAATTTTAATTTGTAACTGTCAATTTAAATGAGCAAAAATAGCAATAGAATCAGAAACCTATAAATCATGAAATCTAACTAACCATTGCATGATAATGCTGCTACATTTGTATTATTTATTTTTAAATTAAATGATGTAACATGATTCCTAATAACTTAGACATAGTGTTAACCCTGCCGCTGTAATGTAAACATGTAAATAATTATTTTCTTTAATGCAGTTACCTGTGTGATGTAACAAGGAAAATATCACTTTCTTATTTGTATTCATTTAATATTACTGCTAAAAAGATTAAAATGAATTAAAATTAAAAAGATTAATGTGGTTAATTTTCCTTAAATTACAGAGATTGTCGTCATCATTTATATACATTTGATACTTTGAAGTTCAGTTTTTGGAATTATACTCTTTTGACATATGCATATGTACATGTGTGAATCAATATTTCTGGGAAATGTATCTTTTATGCTTTTATGTACCCAACTGTTATACATCCATACCAAAAATGTAATATCCTCAGCACACAGCACATCTTTATTACCATGTTACATTATAACAATATTCAGTTGCTTAAATGTGCTTAACACATTGGTACATAGTGAATTTTTGCTATAATGTAGTGCTTTTATGTTAAGTTGATATGCTGGTGCAACATAATGGGGCAACATGGTGCAGTACTATCAAAAAATTCACGTAGGATCAACATGGGGTAGTACCATCAGAAGGTTCATCTGTAAGCTTTATACACTTAAAATTGGTAACCCTGACTCATTCTGAACCCTGGGTTTTAACAGAATCATGAGTTTCGTTTTCATGTTTTACACTGTTCTGTCTGATGAATTAATAATCCTTGGTATTCAGGTTTTGTGATTTCACACTACATTGTAAACCCTGGTGTAACATTTCACAATGTATAAGTTTGCACTGGCTGTTTTAAGTCATCTTAAATGTACACAACTATACATTGCAGACATAAGATGTCTACGATTCCAGTTAACACGTTTCTGTCACGATTTGAAATTTTTTTCAAACAATGATGTTTGGAGAATGCACCAAGCAGGGCCATGCACAGACCTTTTGAGGGGCATGTGCTGAAACTGAAAAAGGGCACCCCCACTTTTTTATTGGTCACATCTTAATGACAAATAACACAAAATAATAGTCTCAAAAGCTTTATATTTATTCACTATTAATAACAACCATTATCATAATACAGATATAGATATACAGGGTGTGAGCCGTCTGGTTGAATAATTTTATGACTTTACTGTGATCCATTGGGATGTTGGTCTCTTGAAGGTGCGGTAATGTTGGTCTCTCTTTTATGCACTACACTTTCCCTAAAATAAGCCACCAATGAAAAATTTAAAAATAAATTATGAAAAGTGAAAAGTTTTAATTGTGCCAGAGCTCTTCCCTACACACACACACATACCACACACATACATTACATTCTGCATGATAAAATATAAAGATTTCACAGAGATCTGATTCTGTAATGTTTTTTAGTTACTACAACATTACTGTTTTACTACGTTAATACATGTAAAGACGAAAGTATAGAATACTAGATAAAAAAATTAGCTAGCAAGCGAATACATGCATATTAACAGTGTAAACATTAATTAACCATGCTGCGACCATATAATATAAGTAAATGTTAATAAATTAAGTATATCAGCAGAGCAATCACAAATCAAGAAGAAATTTCTTAGAAATATATTTTACCTAGGTGTCTCAAACTTGTCAAACTTTGCACAGGTTAAGCCCTATCTGTGCACGTCCCTGGCACCAAGGATTCAAAGAATATTAGGTGAGCACTGATACAATTAATAAAGGAGACTTAAACCATTTTTGCTTGTGTATAAATAATTTTGCAAAGAAAAAAACAACAACATATTTAAGAGATGAAATCTTTGGGTTCTCAAGAGATGAAACATCTTTGAGAACGAAACTGTGGAGCTGATCCGTTGCTTGACTATATGTTTGATAAATAATAAAGATGAGCATACACGGGATGAATGATAAACATATTCATATGATATACAAATCTGATGACTGAGCTATAGCGCGTCACTGTGACGCTTCGGCGTCCACTGCTGTCACGCGGTAGTATTGTGACTGGCTGTTTTACTTAGAGTCGGTAGCTAAACTTTATATCAACTCTTAGACCTTTAAAAGCAACATTTCGAGTAAAATGGGGGCATAGGTATACACGTCGCCTGCTAAACAGCTAAATGTGGAGTACTGTTAAGTGCAAAAGAAAGGTATGTCTACCCTTGTTTATGCGAATATGTTGTTGGCTTGTTTAGTAATTGAAGAAACTTTGGTTTGTTTATACATGTCAGCGGGTGATAATGTTTTGTTATTGCCGATTGAGGTGTCCAAGCAAGACTTTAAGATGTTATTTCTTTTTTGCCTTTCAAAACAGCTCAGTAGCGATACGAGAAAATATTTTAACCTACGGTGTGATTTCCTAAACCTGCAGTATTACGCCATATGTAGTGTTTTGGTATCACGTGTTATTAGTGACATAATTGGTTGATGTTGTAAGTGATTCATGTCATGTTGGTATTTCCCTTAGGGTTGGATTTTGGTCAGTTGACGAACGTCAAGAAACAGACATACCGTGGCATGGCGAACAGGGATGTAAACGAGAGCACTCCACTTTTGGACAGCTCTGGGACTTTACCCAGATCTGAGTCTGTGTTCAAAGGCAGGCGACTGGCATGTGCTGCCGTCCTCTTGGCAGAGTCTTTGGAAAGAATGGCCTTTTATGGCATTACCTCGAACCTGGTACTCTTCCTCAACAGCAGCCCCTTCTATTGGGAGGGCACTTTGGCCAGCCAGGCCCCTTTATTCTTCATGGGGGTTACTTATTTGATATCCCCCTTTGGTGGATGGCTGGCAGATGCATTCCTTGGCAAGTTTTTAACCATAGCTTTGAGTTTGGTCCTCTACTTGATTGGAATGCTGCTTTTCCCTTTTGTGGCCAGTGATAGCACAAGGAATTACCTGTGTGGAGAAGAGATGGCGTTCCCAGTACAGCCAGCAGAGTGTTTTCCAGTGAATGGAACTGTGCCAGCCAATGTCACCTGCATCAATCGGAGTTCTTACTGTGGGCCTGCGGTCTACAGCGGCCTGGTGCTGGTTGCGCTTGGGGTGGGAGCTGTGAAATCAAACATCACTCCATTCGGAGCAGATCAGGTAATAATACAGCTCACCACAACTTTGGTAGGTGGAGTCAAATCTCAGGGGTTCAGTCTGTTTCTCAAAGCAATATTTCTATTGTGTGTGGCTCTTATGAAACTCTAAAATGGCTCTTATTAAACTCAAAAACGATATTAAGACCTTTGACATGGTAGCTGGTGTTGCCTCAGTAGCATTGATTGAGATGCTTCAGGCTGGCCATGTGTGTAGTCACTGTTTTCCTAGTGTAGTGAGGTGGGTCTTTCTTTTTTAGGGCCCTGGTGTTGTTTGAGTTGTTAAATACTCAGATATTCAGATTGCAAAACAGACTGAACTATGTTTTTGGTTTCAGTTTTCTCAGCATTGTCCCATTCATAAGTAAAGGCATCCAATATGTCCCTGGATCCACACAATATGGTTCAATATCTTGGAAATTACCAATTATGCAAGGGTTTTCTCTGGATTAGTAATTGTGAAATGTATCTTTGACTTAATAGAATATTGAGAAGGATAGTGATATTGTTTTTAAATTATGCCCTCTTCCATTTGCTAAATATCACATACTATTTTTATTCAGGTGAATAAAATGGCTAAAGACAAATCGCTGCCATATTTTAGGATTTAGTATTGCATACATTTATAGAACACTTTTTAAAAGCACTTTATCAGTAAGGACTTTTTTCTGCTGGCTGATTCAGATCAGTAGTGGAGGTTTTTACTTGCCCTGCCGATATTTTTACTGGCCCAAATTGTATTTTTGTTTTACAAAAGATCTGCTTAACGTTTTAGTGTCAGGAAAATATATATTCTTTATCATCATTCATATAGGTGAATGATGTCATGATGCAAAGTTACTGATTTGATTATAGTTTTCATTCCATTCTAATGGTTGCCTTCAAAACTCTAGATAATATAGATAACGTTACCTTGATGACATGTTTTTGCAAAACAACGCTCAGAACATCACAGATGTTTAGTCAAATGTTTTGCAAGGCATAAAACACAGGATCAACAAACGTCATATTTAGGGGTGGGAGAAAAGGGTGGGATAAACATTTAAGTATTTTAAGTATATAAGCATTACAGTACATTGTTCCTCAAGATATCAATATTCTCATGTCAGTAACTAATATTTTTAGTTACATTTTTTTTCTGTAAGTTATTGTGAGCCTCTGGGTACTTTCAGTTCACTTATTAATTGACAATGCACATACAACAAATTTCTGAGCTAGTTCGAGTAAGATTTAGCCTTGTGGGCAGCATGGTCTGTGTCACAGGATTGAAATTATGTGGGCTTTTGTTGATGTAAGTTAATTCTATGTTCACTGCCAAAGTCAATTTCTCAGTTTCTGTTGTAATTACAGTAAAAAAACAAGGTATTTAGGTTATAATCAAATTAAAATCGAAAGCTCAGTTTTTGGGGAGTGGTGTGGAAAAAGAAATGCAGTTATGCTTTGTAGATTTAATCACATCAAGGACAACCAAACATTTCTTACATAGTGGTTACAGTGCAAAGAAAACATTTTACAATAAACAAATCCTTTCATTGAAATACTGGCAAGCACCCTTGTAGGTTAGCAAGTTTACCACTATCACTTCATTGCAAGACTTCTCTGTATCATGAAACATTACAGAAGCACATGCAGTAGCACTGTACATAAGTACAGTATAGTCAAACAAACACGTAACCAAAGTTTATCCATGACTGTACGATTGTCCCTGTGATACATCAGCTATAAGTAACATGATGGTGAGCACTATTACTCTTTTAGTGTATATCAGCTGAAGAAAGTGTCTAAATGAGCAAAATGTCGAAATAAACCTAAAACACAACACTCAGGAAGTAAATCTGTCTCTACTGATGTTTCTTTCTGCTTGACAGGTGTTCCCAGTTACTTGGTTCTACTGGATTATTTAAAAAAACTTTTCTGGTTGTTAGGTGTCTAAAATAAGTCTTTGTTATTAAAACATCACAGGTTTAATTTACCAGCAGATCTTTGAATGTAGATGACCTTCACTGGGCCAGTGTTGATTTAGATGTCTTTCTTATTCATCATATGATTAGCATGTGGTTTTTAGAGTTGTGAACTGCAGAGTAAACTTGCAGACTAAGCACAGTCTGACAATACTTAAATAGACACAAATAAAGTTTCTTTGTTGAACTTTTTTGGGATGAGACAGCATAGTATGTGTATCCCTTGGGAAATAAAAAAGTAATTGGCTTCTTTTATCAAATTCTTGGAAAATCACAATTATTGCATTTAGTAAATTTCACATCCACGGTTTAATTAAAACAAAGAACATGGTTATCGATTTACCTTACAGTGCAATTTTGTAACCACAAACACATCAAAGAGATGACATGGTTTTCCATGTCAATGATTGTTGACTTTGCTGCTGCCCTGGTTTGATACAGCACTATCCATTATAGATTTTAGAGTGATTTGAGCATTTGAATGGGCAAGAGTGAGGATTTTCATGTCTATTATCTTAGTCAAAAAATAGTCTTTTGAAAAAAGTAAAAAAAAAAAAGTGTCAATAAGACTCAATGTGTATTTGTAATGCGTATACACCCTTACAGGTAAAAGATCGAGGTCCAGAGGCAACACGGCGGTTCTTTAACTGGTTCTACTGGTGCATCAACCTGGGAGCAATCTTCTCATTGGGTGGAGTGGCTTACATTCAGCAGAACATTAGCTTCTCAATTGGCTACAGCATCCCAGCGGTCTGTCTTGGGGTGTCCCTTCTTGTCTTCTTTCTGGGCCGTACGGTTTTCATCACCAAACCTGCGGATGGCAGTGCCTTCAGCGACATGTTCCGGATTCTGGGCTCTGCACTCTGTGGGCGTGGCCCAAAAGAACCCAGTCTACTCAGGTAAGAGCTAGATTTCCTGTACTGATAAATACTGCTGATGAAAGAGGATTGGGCTGTTAAGCCCAATCAGCCACTACAATAATATTCTCCATAGAAACTTCTTATGCCATGAGGCGTAAATACCATGAGTACTTTGCTGTTAAATACAATTGGACGGAAATTGTGAAAACAGTTTGCTGACGCAAAGGATCTGTGCATGACTGTGGGAGTGCGTACCACATTAGGGCACAAAATAATTTTAGCTTGGCACAAAAAGTGCAGTAAAGATACACAAAAGTGAAAAGTCTTAAGAAGTAAAATCTTTCATTTTTCACCATGATGATGATAAGTCCATGATGACTAACTTTGGTTCAAGGCACTGAATGCTTTAGGGAAATGAATTACAAAATAAACGTTCAAAGTCAGAAAAAGGCAGCATTAATCAAAAAGTTCCTGTTAAAATGTTGGAATATTCAAAATCACATGCTGATGACATCATTCTGTAGTAGGGACATCATTATGTAGAATAAAACTCAACTAAGAAAAACACTTGCTTACTGGGTTGCTGGGACAAGCTGTAATCAACCACAGGCCTTAATTATGCACTGCATTCACACTTTTGCATAATTACAGGTGCTTCTGATGTAACATGCAAGCTGTAATATAATTGCAACAAAACAAATTAAAGAGTTTGTCTTGCTGTTGCTAAAAGAAGAGTATTTTGAATATACCAGTATAATGAATGAACACAAATAGATTGCATTTTTCCCCAAATCTTCCCCTTTTTCCTATGAATTTGACATCCCTTTTCTTAGGTTTTTCTTAGAAAGAGCTAAACCCTGCCGAGAAGTTCTGTGTATATTTTTAAAACTACAGAACATATTTAGTCTAAACCTTAATAAAAACTTCTTGTTAATATTAAGTTATTAGTCTGTACAGGATATATTTTATGTGAACTCTACACCACTTTGAGAGATGGCTCTATTAGTCGGAGATGTTATTCCTTATTTTACATCTTTCTCTTTGATACTCCTCTTCAGTCTGTCTCTTATGTGGCTTGTGTCCCCACGGCATAAGTTACTGTCAAGTGCTGTACCCTCTCTCTAAATCAAAGCTTCACAAAAACACCTGACATGACACTTTTTAACTAAATCCCAGAGCCTCGTAGGAATTTCTTGTGCAGAAGAGTTTCTTTCTCTTTTTTTGCATAATAGGGCATTATAGTGAATTGCACCAGAATAATATACTAACATATGCACAGCTTCATTTCATTAAAAATGATTGACTTTCCCATTATGTGTGCTATTATGAGATTTGATAAAACATTGCAAAGACAACCAGTGATGTATTCAATTTTTTCAACTTTAGCCATGACCTTTTAAAGATAGTAGACCCTGTATCTTTTCCATAACACATGCAAGGGGACCTGAAAGGGACTGTTTGAAACACATTTCTCCTTGTAAACTTCTTGCTTAAGTTATATTTAACCTGGAATGATGTTTTGTCACTCTAGTAAAGACAGTGAATGCATCTAAAGTCATTATATTTCCCCATCTTCAACCCTAGGCCAAAGCCAACTCTGCTGGATGGTGCCAAAGTGACTTATGGTGGACGATTTTCAGAGGAGAAGGTGGAGGAAGTGAAAGCTCTGGTTAAGATACTTCCTGTTTTCCTAGCCCTTATTCCATACTGGACCGTATACTTCCAGGTAAGTGCTTTTATCAGTGGATTCTCTCCCATGTCTGTCAAATCTAACATGTGTTTTTTCTACGAAATTGGAGGGGATTATGTAGGCAATGTGTTTTTAACCTTTCCTCAGTCCCGACAGAAGATGAGTAGGGAATTGCATCGATATTTTATTAGCTTGAAGTCTCAAGGCCTCTGACAGAAGGAGGGGTGTTGTTGGAGGCCTGGTGATGATGAACAATGCCGCTGGAATGATAAATAGAAGTGATTGATGCTCATAAGCGGAGATTCTGTTTGTGACATATGATATGGCCTGTGCCGTTTGGAGCCTTTTATAGGACAGGGAGGATTTTAAGCCCTTGAAACATACAGGAGCTTCCTTGAAGAGCTTTATGTGGGCCTTGCTCAAGGGAATGAGTAGATAAAGGACAAGCAATAAAGGCTGGGGCAGCTCTGCATCCTAAAGCAACAACCAGATTACCAGCATGGGCCTCTTTACCACAAAATTATAACACCTTAACACGGAAATACAATGTGTGTGCGTCAGAACACACTTGCAGTGTTCATGCAGAATGTGTTTTTCTTACTGTGACTATTTTTCATTGTTGATATGTTGTATGTAGAGACTCACGTGTGCATTTTTGGCTGTTGTGTTGAGTTTAAGATGCCATGTCAAGTTAAATACAATTCAAAACAACTTAATAACGATCTGTTCAATTTCTTTGCACTTCATCTAGCTTTTTCTGAATACAAAAATGTTCAAGCTTTGTCACTTTTGTTTCTGTATTTATTACTACAATAGCAGCATTTTCTTTGTTGTTTTGTCTTGCTTCCAAACCAGAGACCTTTAGACTGTTGTCTAAAGATTGTCGTAAGCTTCTTATTAAATTAACATTAAAGATTTCAAGTTAATGGTCACAAAATCATCTAATGATGTCTGCAGGCTGTGGTCTAAAAAGGTCAGCAATGTTGGAAATCATTTTACATTTGTTACAAGTGTAAATTCCACTGCACTAAAGAAGCACTAATTCACAGCAGTGTATGCTGCTTTTGTAGTAATATTAAATTGGTTTAGGACTTTGGTTTAGGATCGTTGTGTTGTAGCGAATCACATGCAGAAACAAGATTCTCTTCATCCAATTACAGGGAAAGTTCACATCTTCTGATGGCCTGTCATTCTGTGTGTTTTGTATGCTGAGATGCATTCCAAACATTAGAAAGGTTGACTGCCATTGTTAGTCCTAAGGGCCTGAATTAAGGTTTGAATTAAGAAAACACCATCCCTAACTCAGAGAAAAAGAAATACATAATGACTTTCTGCATGAAGAGATATCGGAGAACATTCCTGCGAAACACCAGACAGCCATTTAGGGTTGAAATATTACTACCGTTTTCTCCTGCTGCCCCATTTCAAATCGTAATCAATAGCAATATTCTGGTACAGTGTCTCTACAAGTGCTAAATGGATCATAGCAGCCTGTTCATTACCACTGAATAAGACGTAAACATAACCAACGTGTTTATGTGAGCTGTTGTCTTTGCTTGCAGATGCAGACCACTTACTATCTCCAGAGCCTCCATCTGAGAATTCCTGGAACTGATCCCAACTCCACGGACTATCGCCCGGTAAGAGCAGAGCGATCTCAGTGCCAGTGCTCTCAGATCCGTTCCAGATTGGCCTTAAAGAAAATATAATTGCTTTGTTAATGAGCAGTTTAATTATTAAAGACATTAGCCTCCTTTTCTGCCTTTCCTGTGGTCACAAGTTTCCTCAGTAGTTTTTGTGTCACAGATGTTTCTACACAGAATTCTCTAAATGGAAGTTTTTTTTTAAAGAGATAGTTCACCCAAACAAGAAAATCCAATTCATTTCAAACTCATGTAACACTGTTTATTTTGTAGATCACAAAAAGAAAATTCTAAAAAGTCTTCGAAATCCATATGGTAGCTTTATGCAGACATAGATTCAAGTCATTATTTACTGAAAATCCTGAACATAAAAAAGCAAAATTCTGAACTATAAAAATGTAACTCTTTTTTTGAATTCAACAAATCATGACTAGCATTGTACTTTATGTGTACTTCAAGGGAGAAAAGGCAACTAAACTCTAGAATGTAGCGCATTAAAATGTGTTCCATGTCTTATTTCAGATGTGGTGCAGACAGGATGCCTAAGGTTATGGCAGGTGCTTGTGATGTTTGTGTGGACAGTGAAGCTGTTCAGGACACTCTCTGAGTTTTCTGGCTCACAGCAGCTAGAAAAATCCTTTGAAAACCAGGGTATTAACTTCAGAACCAAAACCACACTAATCGCAGATTAGCACCCTTTGCCTGCTTTCTCATCTGAAGTTGCTTTTTATTTGTTTTTGTGTGTGCGCTTGTGTCCATCTACGCTCTACTAGGTAAGTGTGTCCGAACTAATGTGCCACCGCCTTGAGTTAAATTCCTTCAAAACGGTTTTGCAATGACTAATCTAAAATCATGACTCCTGGTCCATCCCATCAGCAATGACAATGTTGTCACATGTTGCTCCATCACAATAACAGTGCATAGATACAAATATAGCAGTTAGATTTCTGTGAAATGGAGTTTTCCTAGCTGAGAGTCAGAGTCATATGTTAAAGAGTGAGGAAATGCAAAACAATTATAAGGAAGTGAAAAAGACAGCATTTGTGTTAAATATCAAATTGCATTTCACTGTTGCTGGGTCAATATTGGTACCTGATGTTATTTAAAGGGTAGAATACAGGAACATCCCCCTGGCACAACGTGCATATTTTGGCAAACATACGGGATATCCTTGCATCACAACCCTAAATATCTACAATAAATGCAATAAATAAAAAAATGTTGTTTCTAAAAAAATTGCCTTCGTCTTTCAGTCTGCTCTGGGAGGAAGTGAAAATTTACCGTAAATATTTTTTACATTTTCTTTTGTAAAACTTTACACTGGAATGCAAGGGTGTTTTCAGTGGTTTCCACTTTGCATTTTCTAAGGTATTTTGTGTGGTTGCTAGGGTGTTGCTTGGGTGGTTGAAAGATTGTTATTTCCTGACTTACAGCTACCCCAAAAAAGAAAACTCCCACATGATATTCTGGTGCATAGACATGGCTGTTTATTTCCTTATTTCAATGCAGGTCAGTGGGATTTTTTTTTTACCAGTTACAAGATTTCCTTATTCTTTTCCTTTTTGACCAGTGGAAGTTATCCAACAGAATGTCCAGGCTGTTTCATTTTTACATGTTAGAAGCAAATGTCACAGCTGTTCCTGGTCTCCATCCACTTAACGTTGTTTATGCTACTTTATCCATACGTTCTGATTCTGCTTTCTGACAAGTAAAAAAATTCTCATGGGTTTGAAATGACATTAGAGCAAGTAAATGATGATGAAGTTTTCGTTTTTGGGAAAACTTCTCTCTTAACCGTAATAGCAATTTGCAGAGTAATAAAACCTAAATTAGGTGACCAAATTTAGGTGCAACATAAGATAATTTATATCCCTGGATACTTTTAGACACACTGTCCATCCTACAGGAATGTGCTCTGTAGTGCATGCTGAGGTGTGCAAATCTTCTGTTGTCATAGATTGGAACAGTTGCTCACATGTACACACACACACACACACACACACATAGGTTTCCCCTCCTAAATGAACATGTGCTGCTGTAGATTGGTCGTCTCAGTGGGCTGCACAGGCTAAAGGGAATTTAGTGTGCATTCTTAACAAGGCCAAACTGTGAGCTCTTAATTAGGAGATACCCATAGAGAGAGACAGAGAGAGTTTAGTAATGTCTGTGAAAATTATATGATGATGGAATGATGCAAGCAGCAATTTTAAAATGAAAAAGAAAGTATTTGAGTGTGTGATGATGGAGGGAAAGAGAGAGTGAGTGCTCAAAGGGACATGTATAAATAAGTCAGTGCTTAGTCAAAGAAATGTTAATGTAACGAGGGAATAAGCTGGAGAATTAAGTGTTAAAAGTATCAGTAGTTTTGGGACTGTCTTTAAACTGAGGAATTAAAATTCAAACATGCAGAGTGAGATGCGATCTCCACTTAACTGGCTAAATACTCTTCTGCTGATGTGTGCATATGTGTTATATAGTGCAACCTGCATGCACAGATATATAATAAGCCTATTTTGAGCTTATGGCATCTTCACTTCTAGTCCTGTGTTTCACAAGTATGGTTTGATTATCGTCGCTTAAAGGCACAGATGGTAAAATGTTATATTTTATTTCAGTTTAATGGAGACCTGGATTAGGCTTTTTCACATTTTCACAGCAACATATAACAGCACCATCACTCAAAGCATCAAGCCCTGCCTATACAGGAAATTAGCAAAACTGGTTTCCTACAGAACCAAAGTGAACATGCCAAAAATGACTACCAAAGTTTGTATATAGTCGTTGGTGAAGGTTTTTACACACACTATTATTTTTCAAAAATGCCAACTGTATAGCAGAGCACTGGAATTACCCATAATGCCCTAGTACTATGACAACGAGATGTGCAAGGCAAGCATCACATTTTTATTTTAAGAAAATGCACAGTACTAGTTACTAATTAATGCAATAAGTTACTAAATCCATAAACATTCCTACGTAGTTTCAAGTAATGCACATGTTTGCCTTTAGAAATTATTTTTAGGGTCCCTCCACAGCATTGGATGCTACATTTTCTGTCAGATGTGATGGTAGCAATCAGCCATTCATCATCAGACAGGTGCTTTGCCTTGTGATAGTAAATCCCCATGCGATATTAAAGTACTTAGCCAGTGATTAATGATTTTATGGGCTATTAAGAGACCTGTCCCTCTGTCTGTTGCTGCACAGGGGGCTGCAGATGTTGGCAGTGTTTACAGCAGTAGTATAGCACTGACCACATGAGGGCGCTAGAGTTGCTGGAATGATGTGGTGTTCTGCAGCGTCTCTCTTTCTTTCTCTCACATCTCACAACTCACATGCTCTGCCAGCATTCATGTGTAATACCTATTTACTCAATGGAAGGACAGATTGAGAGGAATAAAAAATGAGAGTATTATGAGTGACCTACACATAAACCCCACAGTTTTTCAGCCAGCTGTTCCCTTCTTACTGTTTTATTCTTCTTATTTAACACTGTGAACATGATGCATTTTCCCCCCATTGTTTTCAGAGCATCTTCCGTTTCCCAGCGGCTTGGCTAACAATGTTTGACGCCGTGCTAATCCTGATGTTGATCCCCCTCAAGGATAAAGTGGTAGACCCCATCCTGAAACGCAAAGGCCTGCTGCCCTCCCCTCTGAAGAGAATTGCTGTGGGCATGTTCTTTGTGATGTGTTCAGCTGTGGCAGCTGGTAAGTCAACAGACAAACACATAGATTTATTTTTGACACGTATTGAGATGTGGTCACAAAGCAGCAAAGATTTGTGGCCGAGTCTGAGCGTCTGTGAGTCTGAGCGTCTGTGAGTCTGAGCGTCTGTGAGTCTGAGCGTCTGTGAGTCTGAGCGTCTGTGAGTCTGAGCGTCTGTGAGTCTGAGCGTCTGTGAGTCTGAGCGTCTGTGAGTCTGAGCGTCTGTGAGTCTGAGCGTCTGTGAGTCTGAGCGTCTGTGTATGTTTATTTTTTCACACTGTTGTAACTTTAATTGTGTTTGAGTTCGAAGGTATGGTGTAGCTAGCTTCACATATACATATTTAAAACAGGAAATATAAGACGTTGGACTGTTTAACTGTGTTGCAGCAGCACAAATGTTCATACACGTTTTTAATGTATTTTTTCAAAAGGTCCATCGCAGTGGTGAATTTTCATTTCAGACTTAAGTAGCGTGTTGATATAATAAGTTCATATGCTGTGCGCTATATTTCCTGTAGAATAACACACACATGAACTCTTCACTGGCCTTCAAAACAAAAAAAAAAATTTTGAAACACCAAGACCTGCTTTACACACAAAGTCTTGTATTCTATTGAAGGCCTTTGTATGGCATTGCATCATTGTACAACAATCGCCGTGATACATCATGATGTCATGAATCAGCCATGTCACAAATCATTTATGATGCATGCCATGATTCAACACTTGGCAAATTAAAAAATAATATTGTAGTCACATTTGAATCTCTGTCAAACAAGAGACCAGGCAAGAGAATCTGAGAGTGAATCTGTGCATCAGTTTGCTCTCGTTGACCGCTCACTGTGTGTCTAATAATATGCCCTTAAAATGTCCCAATAAGTCCTGAAAAATTCTGATTCATGACATTGAGCATTAATTTTTACATGTATTATTTTTTGTTTGTCTATATGACTGATACTGATTATTATTAAGGGGCTAATAATTGATAGCCAGAAATAACTTTATATTTAACATTAGACTAACATCATTAGACCATAACAATAAAAACCTGCATTATGAATATTTTATGAAAGTAATTTATCTTAAAATACTACAGCAAGCATTTCTGTAACACACCTCCCTTAAACATTAATTACTGTTATGTAAAAATTCAAATAAATTATGCACATTATTCACAAGTGAACTGATTTTAATGTGGTTTGCTGTTACACTCACAGTGGTGTAATCTCATTAAGTGTTGTTCTTCAGTGACCCACCAGATGGTATTTATTGGTAGACACAATATTAAAATTGATAACCAATTAAGCAGAGAAGTGTAAATGTTTGTGAAAAATATCAGTCTATCCCTACTAGTAGATTTTATGACCTATATCTGAACACATAAATAGCTGTACAATTACATGGCTTGAAATGAACATCTTTATCTGGTAGCAAAAATGTAGGATCATCCACCTTTCACCACAGCTGCAACTTCAACAATAACCTAAAGAACTTGTTTTTCCATGTTTATTAAAGACTGAATTAAATGCTATAAATATTATATTTATGCTATATAAGCTATTTAAATGCTATATTAAATATAAATAGGATAAAAATAAAAAAAACTGTACATGGCCGACGGATCTCTAGAGATCAGATTATAAATGTGCCAGGTGTTATAAGGTTTTAAGTAACTCTAATGCTCTTTACTTTCTATTAGGCATGCACTTTTACTGCTGTGGCTCTTTCTCTTCAAAAGTGTTTGCGTTATGAGCAAGCTGCGCTTCAAAAAACACTCCGTGTGGGCTTTATTGATCAAACACGAGTAGATCGCAGATGCAGTGTGGCATCATTTGTGCCAAGTTCAACATAATTTTTTTTAACAGCAATTTTCAACATAATAAGTATACTTTATGTACAATAAAATGGTAAACCTTGGTCATGTATATTTATTTTGTATCATGATGAATAGTTCTACATATAGAGTTCTACATGTGTGCCAGTGGCCATTCCAGGAATTGTTATCTGCAACTTCAGGTGGCTTACAAAAAAAAATCTGTCTTTTCATCTTCAGTTCTTTATATTTGGTGTGCTAGTTAACTCCCTGTCACATAACAGAGTGCAGTGAAAGAGAGTGATTGATGGCAGATATTAACAAATCCTAATTCTCCATTAAACTTGTATGAATGTACAGAACAGGCCACTCTATCAGCTTACAACAGGCCCATACTGTGCAGTAATTAGCAAATGTTCTGTAGAGTAATAAACGTTTTGTATTAAAACAGGTTGCACCACAAAAAAAATTGAACATGTACGAATGATCCCAGATATATTTTGAGGTGGCAAAAAAATACATTTTGGGAGCACGTGACTGAAATGGTAACACATAACAAAATAGAGTTGAATCCACAAAACCCCACTTAATTATGTGGATTATTTTTTGTTAGTACTGCTCACCTTGAATTTAGGAATGTATTTAACTAAGTGGAGTTACCACAGTGCCATTTATTGTCAGATAAGGTACAGCAACTTCAAGGTTAGTGATGTGTAGCGTCCAATCGTTGAAATTTGGTGTAAACACACACAAACACTCAGGCTCTTGACATATTCACACAGGCCACTGAGCTCTCCTCTGAATTCTGTCACTCCTGTCCAACCTTCAGCTGTCTCTATTGAACCCTGCAGAAAGCAGATCGATATCCCCGCTAGTTCTGACAGGTAATATTCATAGAACCCACCTTTCTTGAAAATACCAACCTGAGTCAGCACTCAGGACAACTTTTCTCTTGTTCCCTTTTAACAATTTTTTTCCAGAGGAACTTTGGAAAACAAGTTAGAGGACTAACTTGACTACATTGAAAGCACTTTTGATCATTTATAATAGATAAACTATGTTACCTAGTTGTTTAGGGCTAGGCGTGTGAGAGTGTACATTGTTGCTAGTTTTGCTTATTTAACCTAATTAATTATTTTGTCTATAACTTTTTCTTGTGAGGTAAACTTAGAAGAATTAAAAGTAAGCTTATGATGCAAAAAAAAAAAAAAACGGTTAGAAAGCTAGCTCGCTTGGTTTTATGAGATACTCCGTATCTCCAAAAATTGAGCACTGTGAAAGGCACCAAGCCTTTCTGTCATATGCCTCCTCTGAAGAAGAGTCTATCTGACACCCTGTGCACTGTTGCTGCCTCACTACGAAGTCACTTTTGGAGATCACATCCACACATACACAAAAGTTTGAGGCACATATTAAGAAAGCTGTGGAGTCAGAGGTTGTAGAAGACGACACTGCTGACAGGTCGGCAGTATCTCATTGTTCAGTGTGACTGCACCCAGTATTCCAGTCAGTCCCCAGTCCAATTCCAGCTCAGCCCAGTGGATTAAACCAAGCTTAGTCAGCCTGACAGTATGCGCTACATCCAGACATTGACATATTTCAGACTAAAGCTCTTTTTGAGTGAGATGAGTTTTGGGAGATGCGCTGTGGAGTGTGAGAAAGTATGAATATTTTTCTTACCATCTCCATCTCTCTTTTGCTCTCTTTCACTCTCTCTGACTCTTTCAAACCTCTGTCAGGCTCCACGCATTGAGGGAGAGTGAGGTTAGACGTTTTAAAATTCGTATTCTGTCTCGGCTGCCATCAGACCGAATGAATGTGGGTTTGTAGTCATCATGAGGGATTCTTTAAGTGGTAAACACCACAAAATTCTGAAAAACTCCAGACAGTGAAAATAATGAGAGATTGACGTCTAGTGATTTGGTGGATGATTGCAGATTTTCAGGTGTTTGCTGCTGCTGCTGATTTGCTCCCACTTTAATATACTGTTCCTGTTGACAAAAATGACTCTAATGTCTTTAAAGGTCTAGTCTCACATTGCCACGCTTTTCACAAGCAGCACAAAGTGTGGTTCACGTAGCAGCTTATTCTGGCCACCTACTTAAACATGAAGAGGCTGTATGAATGCCCTGGTTCTTTTTCTGTATGAGATCTTTACATCATTGCAGCCCTATTTACACTGGCATGATTAAATTGCTGGAGGTCACTTTCTGTTCTTTTGATTGCTAGCCTGTTCTTACTGAGCATCTTTGGTATGAGGCATCGGTGGTCGCCGCATCACATCGCTGCTTATTCGCATAAAGCTCAACTCTGGTTAATTTTTTTACCCATGGTGCTGAAAAATGCCAACTCTCATTAAAAATAAATGAGTTCAAGTCACTTTGTCACTGTAAATGGTTGTCAGAGTGAGACGTCAGAGAACAGTGTCAGCAGGTTCTGCTTTTGGTGCTGGAACATAGAGAAATACATAACAAAATACATTTAATATGTGTTAGTGCTGCCTAAGCATTATCTTAAACACTTTGTAGTTAAAATTTGCAGTTAAACATTCAGCTGTGGTGCATTGTGTTATTCCAAATTCAAAAGAGATTCTCATTGAGTCGTGAACAAAATACAAAGCATTTCAGTGAACTCTATTGCTTAGCGCACCGCTATTCCTGCAACGTATGAGCACATGAAGTGCATTTTCTCTGCAGTCGTCCTTAAAGACTATTACATTGAGCATGTTTATGCGCTTGTTTTTCTCAATAAGAGCACATGAAACAATGCAAGGACAATAACCATGCACCGACTTGAGTGTTTATGTAAGTTTTGTATGATAATCTGAGCAATCTGCTTTAATAACCTTTTTCTTTCACTCTGAGTGAGCTCAAATTCATAATCATTGTACTTTTTTGTTTACGAATTGCTTAATATTTTCAACTAAAAACACAGGATATAACGTAAGCTTGTTCTGAAATGGTGCAATCTGAAGTGGAAACAAGTAATGATCTATAAAGAAAGAATAATTTGTATTTTTCAGGTAAAAGTAAAATCAGATATAAGTTTTGTAGCTTTAGGTCAGTGCCTGTAAGCTTTAAAACCTCCTATATGCTAGCGTAGTCCTAAAAGTAGATAACATTATGTCTAGGAAAATGCTTTTTGATGACTTAAAGTTTTTGCTGTGGTAAAAATAAAATGCTTTCTAGAATGATAATGTGCTTCCCCCAACGCAACCTGCATTTAGGCTCGAAAATGCAAGTAGCAACTATCTTGTTTGTAAACTAAAGGCAATTTGGGGAAAAACAGTTTTCTTTTCCTGTTTTAACAGGAAATACATCAACACAAAAAAATACCTTTCACACCATTTCATGGGGACTTTTAAAAAGCCCACTATGTTTAATTTAAAAATTCAGAAGTAATGTAGATGTGTATGACCTTACACACATAACAGCCTGAACACGCAGGAAGTCTATATTCAGTGCACAATGCAGATGTTATCTAATAATAACCATTGCTTTGATGTAGCCATGAGTGAAAAGGGAAATTGTTGGCACACCCATGCGAAATTAAAATGGGCACACTACATTCATATCACATTGTGTGTGTGTTCTAGAGATCAGACTAATGAGAACCATTGGGACTCATTCTCTCTTTCTCAAGAGAGGGAGTGTCCCATTCTCTGTACTCCCACTTAAAGTACTCCACACACACTGACTCATTAATATACTATTACCACATACAATTACATGTGAATGTATTCAACAGAAGTGTGTGTGCAAGTGTGAGGGAGGACCGTTGTGGTTGTGGTGTGTGTGTATATATATTAAGATGCATGGATTGGTAAGTGTGCGCGTATTTGACATAATGAGACCCTCTAATGTGGCTTATTATATAGATGAGATGTCTTTTAGGGCCCCTCATTAATATCAGACCTATAGTATTCCCACAGAACTTTCTTTCCAAGCCCCTTCCCCCATTTCTTTCATTCCTTCTCAGCTCGACCACGTCTCGTACCCCCTGCTCTCCCGGCTACATTAAGACACACACGTACACAAATGCCACCTGTGGGCACACACGGTGTATAGACAAATTGCAGGCCTTTATACAAAGATTTGAAAGAGTCTGGGACGTGTGTGAAATTAAATATCTTGAAATAATGATAAATAATTGAAGTTTTTATCCGAGTCTTTGAAAGGTAGCTCATCACTATGACTGTGGAGACCCCAAAGCAGCAGGAAAGACAAAAGAGAGATGCGAACAAGCTATTTAAAGTCAACATCAAAATACAATTGACCCTGTTTACTTTAATACAAATTGCTGGTCTTATTATGCATCATCAAAATGTAATTATGTGATCCACTTCTAGTTTTTCGCTTGATGTTTTCAAGGTCACTTACTTTTCCACCAATACGTGCTGCGATAATAGATTTAAAAATCAATTCAGCTCTGGTTCTGATAAGAATTATCCACTCTTTACAGTCCAGTTACTTCTTTCTTTGGTCATATGTACCGTTTCTTTGTGAAATGTCACATTATGGTAGTTTATTGCAGGTGGTGTTTCATGTTATCTTTATAAATTTAGAGCACTGGAGAGTGGGGTGTCGTTTCAAAGTATTACAACATTTCAACTCACTACAAGGTATTAATATATATATATTTGAAATTCTTCAAAAGAAGATTGACCACCAATCAGAGCAAGTCTGTAAGAAGGTACTGTAGCATTTAGTCCACACAAACTCAGTTATTTCAGGTCCAGTGCACATAAAAGTGAATTAAAAACAAATTTGTGTGTATAAATGTTATTTTTCTCTAGGGTCAACAAACATGGTTGTGTGTGCATGTGTGTACTTGATCTCCTTTACTGGAGAACTTTTAATCCCTAGCTGAACCCAGCAGGGCTTAGATGGGTTTAAAAATACTGACAGCACTTTCAGACCCTCCTAACAACATTTACATAACGTTGCCCAAACAGATGGGTGTTTGGCAGTGGCGCAACCCTAAACCCAAAGCTGTCTGCAGGCACAGATGATGACCACACACCTGGACACACGTGTTGTTGTGCTCTCAGGAAGCAGGCATTTCCAGGGCAAGCTGCATCAACAACAGAACTGCTAACACACAAATGACCGGCACATGGCAAACGATGCCTGAGGGCATTTCCACTTCCAATGAATTTCTACCAGAATTAATTGTTTTTTTGATTGATCTGAGTTTTGAATCTATAAACACAGAAGTTAGGGTTGTAATCTGCAGCAGGTCACACTTTTAGCCAAATAGTGTTTCATTCCAGGCAGCATTTGTATTCAGAGCTAAATCTGACACACCACAGTCACAGATCACAAAGAGTGAGAGCTTCCAGTGTTTGGGTGGGGGGGAGGAGATGAAAGATGAGAAGTGTTTTGTTAACTGTAGCACTTTGAGTTAGCTGTAGCACTTTGAGATGTTCTGTTTTAATAGCATGAAAACAAGTATACATTTCCCATGTTTCCTATAGACCCCCCATTTTGTTTTAACTACACCAAACTCAAAACTAGTTTTGTAACATACTAAGTTTATTTTAATATATTAAGAATTACATTTTTCATTGTTTCACTGTTTAATCATTATTTAAAAATAATGACCAAGGTTAAACAAGAAGGATTTTTTTCTGCTGAGGTCTAAATATATACACATTTTTTTTAATCCCCCAGAAAAACATAGTATATTTTTCATTTAATGTTTTCTTACCAAATATATTTTTTAAATTGTTGAATCTGATTTATTTTGACCATTTCATTAAAAGAACTGCTTGCTGTTACATTGTGTGTTGCCGGCGAAGGCAGTGGAATAGAAAGACATGCTGTATGGCATAATTTTACAGTACATGATCTTTATATCTCATCTCATTCAATTATGACTATATGATTTCGTGGTACTCTAGATTCAGCAATAATAAAGCATTGTGGGCCAATAGTGGTGCAGGAAACACAGCACATATCAAGTATGGGGTTATGTGCAAATCTATGTATTTGAAGGTTTCCAAGACTTTCCAATAACTTATCTAAGTCTGGAACATGGTTATTAAGAGATAATATTATCTCTGCTTCTGTCACCTTCTAAACCCAACCTGATGTAATTGTTGTGTGTGTGTGAGCTGTTTCTGACCTGTGTGAAGCACTGCTATTGACCTGACATTTAATCTATTAATGGACTGTTCGTTTCACATGCACTTTCTCCCCAGGCATGCATACACGTGTCAGACACCCAAACAGTCAGAAACACTCACACATACATGTTCAAACTGAAACTGACTTTTAATAGCTTGTGAAGGGTCATTTGGTTGATATAATGCTGATTATATATAATGTAAAGTAATTTAATGATATCAAATGAGATTGCATTAAAAATAAAGCTGAAATAGAACTTATTTTGCACAACATTTACCTTAAAAAATAGTTGAATAGTTGAACTTACCAGTAGGCCACAACTGCCCCCTTGGAACTAAAAGGAGTGAACTAACACACTCCTTAGACACAGTTGAAAGAAAATTTTCCATCTTTCATCAAAATTAAATTTGTATTGTATTTATATTTAGTTATGGGTATTTATTAATCATTCAGACATTCAACTGTTCATTCTTGCCCCTCAGGCATTTTAGAAACGAAGAGGCTGGAGATCATCCACTCACGTGATCCCATCCAGCAGTCACTTGGTGGAGTTACATACTATGCAGCTGATCTTCCCATATGGTGGCAGGTGCCTCAATACTTTCTCATTGGCATCAGCGAAATCTTCGCTAGTATTGCGGGTAGGTGATCATGAGGTTTGGCATTTGCCCTGCACTTTGCAAAAGCTTTTGAATCACACACACACATTCACAAACAGGGCTTCCAATAGACTTTTCATGCTGTATTTAACCCTGGCTTAATATCTTTTTTTAACCCTGGGTTAAGGCCATTAATAACCAATGGTGATAAGTAGCATTATTTAATACTTTTACAGCTTTTAAATAATCTCTTATGATTGGCTAACCTCCACATGTAATTTATATAGTACAACCCCTATTTTAAAAAGCTGGGACACTGTGTAAAATGTAAATAAAAACAGAATGCAATGATTTGCAAATCTCATATACCCATATTTTATTTACACTTGAACATAGACAAGAATACATCAGACAAGAATGGGACAACATTCCCCCTCCCAAAACTCCAGCAACTGGTTTTAGTTCCCAGATGTTTACAGACTGTTGTTAAAATAAGAGGGGATGCTACACAGTGGTAAACATGCCCCTGTCCCAACTTTTATGAGACGTGTTGCTGCCATCCAATTCAAAATTAGCTAATATTTTGCATGAAATAGTAATTAAATTTGCTATAGTAAAAATGCTTCGCTTTCAACATTTGATATGTTAATTATGTTCTAGTGTGAATAAAATATGGGTATATGAGATTTGCAAATCATTGCATTCTGTTTTTATTTACATTTTACACAGTGTCCCAACTTTTTTGAATTGGGGTTGTATTTCATCAGGCCAGGTCAAGCTGATGAATACAAAATATGGTTGGATTTGTAAATGTGGGCGGTGATATGATTATGTTGTCATGGTTCCAATGTCAGCTCCATGATGGTTTCTCAACAACATGATTTGCTGGTAGTTAAATTAATGGCCTGGGTGGACTGGGTAGGGAGGATGCATTGTAAATATTGGATTATGTCTATATGGTTAATTGAACTGTTATTCTCAAAGGACAAGTAAAATCTTGTTTTTCATGACGTGCTCTTTCAGTGGTTCATAAGGCCAAATGTAATACTGAGTCTATTAAGACAGAATATATCAGAGAGAATGAATATGATAAGACACTATGAAAATTTTATTTGTACATATATTAGTTTCTCATTAATAAAAATGCATAGAATGAATGGTTGTCTATGCATAAATGATGTGCATTGTTTAGTGTATTTAATGTGTATTTGTCTTCTAGCTGTTAGTCTCTTCTGTGTACTGTAGAGTTTGTTCTATAGGGTTTTAGTCATCTGTCCTAATGACCGAGCTAATCAATGCATGTCCTTTAAAAACTGCAGTAAACTCCTCTCCGCCTTACTTTGTGTAGCAGCTCTTGTGCGAACCCTTGCTAAAATTGCTTGCTAAGGAATCCATGGCTGTATCAATCAGTGGCAATCGATTGTCACTTGACGATACATTATTCCAGTTGCGCATTTAAAATGGTCAAGGAAAACATTTTGCTTCTGCCAGAATATAAGAAAATCTATATCAAATCAAATCTATATCAAATCTCCAATCAAATGGACTAGAGATAAATAGGGATACAGATGAAAGGAAACTAACCTAAATCCCCTAATAATTTTTAATTCTGATTCCCCTTAACAAATCTCGTTACTTCAGATTCAGAATGGACTTTATTGCCAGGTATGTTTAAACACACAAGTTACTTTTGAGGAAGCACCAATTGATCCTAACTATATTATGCCATAAATTGTACTTCATAAATCAGACAAAGTAAAAAGAAAAAGAAAATGTTAACAAAAATAGTATTGAAGTAACTTATATTACAAGAAAACTAGGCAAGAACCAGTTTGTAGTCATAAAATCCAGAAGAGAATTAGCATTTTCAGGCCATGTTATCTCTTGGGAATTTCCTGTGGGATGTCAAAAAATGTAACGTTACTTACTATGAAATTTTCTTTTTATTCCCAATGTCAAATATCAAATGTAAATTGTTGTGTAATTTGAAAATGGAAGTGGTAAGTTAGCATTCTGGAATTGCCAGCAAATTGACCTCAGGACTGACCAGCTTTATTGCACTGATTGTAGTCTCATAACTTGTAGTGACTTACAGTACAGTGAGAAGATCGTCCTGTAATTCATCAGCTGCTCTAGCTGGTTCAATAAATAAGACATTTTAGACAAAGGAGAATCCTTAATGAATTTTTTGACTGATTCATTAAAAAAAATTATTTTAACTTATTTAAAATAATTTATTTTATTAAGTTATTTATTTACAAATCAAACTACACTACATTAGTGTGCAACTGTCTGTGTCTGTACGCACTGTCTTGCGTATTAGAAATTATTTTCTGTGTTTTTCTTCCCAAGAATACAATTGTTCATTTCTCACCCTTTAGCCACTATTCCAAGGTCGTGTTTAAATATTCCTGTTTTCCTTTTTCCTTTCCTCATACACCACACTGGTAATTTCCACACACATTTCACGCACAGAGTAAATCAAAGGCTTGCTGCCTCCCCCTCCTTAGCCTTTATGAACCAGCAAGACTAATAAGTAGCATTCCACAAATGCAGGAAAAACACTGTCCCTTCATAGTGAATTGTAGAGAAGGTAGTACTGGATGTTTCCTCTGCCCCATTAGAACTGGTGTTTAATATGAAATTATCGTTCTATATGGTCCTTCAAAAAACAGGAACAAATCCTGTGAGAACCGTCAAGGTCTTTTATTAGAATACTAAAGCCAACAAGAGGAGGCCCTCTCCAAATTAAATACTTCTCTGTTTTGTACTTGTTTATACCCACTAAAGGTACCTCTCTGTCCTCTAAGACATTTGTTATTGAAACATGTTTTTCCTCAATACACGCCTCATGTATGTGATTTTCAGCATGAGACATCTTAACCCACTTTTTATGTTAGCACAGCAACCTGCTGTAAAAGAAGCAAGCAACATCCTTTTTACCTTTGCCTTTTTCTGCTTTCTTGTGGGGATAGTGACTGTCCATAACAGTTAACATCTTCATTTCATTTTTTTTATCTGCGAACCTAAAAAATTGAAAGAAAAAGGCTGAGCATTGGTGCAATAATATGTCCACAGTGGACGTAGCAGCCCCTGATTGAATTTCCAGAATGGGGAGATGGGGAAAGCTAAGTGTAATCTTCCACTCCTCCATCACGTCTCCAGGGGTTGGAGTATTGTGGAAAGCTATAAGATGCTATCTGCACAGGCACTTTTTAAACCTGAAGAAAGTCATCAAGCTATGAGAGGCAGCCCGATGCTTCCTGATCACATCCAGCTGTGAAATGATGGAGAAATTGGAGCGGTGCAATGATGGCATTGCAAATATTAAAATTAAAGACACAGAATACAATATCACCCAGTGGAATGATGAGGATAAGTGTTCTGTGCCACATCTGCTCTCATTTTCTTGCATAAGCCACTTTTTTTGATTTGAAGATTTGGAAGATGGACAAGGCAGGTGATCATTTTGACGCAGTGCTGCACTAAAAGCAGATTCTAGAAAATATGCTGCCATGTTTTAGTTTTGTGTACTATTGTATGTCTTGTGCATTTCAAGGAGGAATCTTTAATTCATGTTTAAATTAAGGTTTTGTCATCATCTACACAAAAATACTCCCTTCCTTAGAATCCAAAAGGAGACATTTTGAAGAATTTGTACAGGTTGCTCTTGTAGTACAATAATGTACAGTGACTGGAGCTTTCGGTGTTCAAAAACAGCACAAAACTTTTTTAACTGTTTTTGTAAGTTTTCCAAATCCATTTAATGACTTTGTGGAAGAACATTTTTGTTTTTCACAAAACAAAGTAGAGATATTTAATTTTATTCTTCTGTAGTGCTGTAGTCTGTTTTTTGAAGATTGTAAACTTTAGTCCCCATTAACTGTATTTGCATCAAATTAGTAACCAGGACAGTCATAATTTCTCTTTTTGTGTGCCAAGGAAGGAAGCCATATGTTTAGAAGAACATGAGAATGAGTAAATGATGACAGATTACATTTCCAAGGGAATTATCCCTTTAAATTAAAATTTTATGTGGTCTGCTTCTGAGTGACGTTGTTACATGTTGATTCTTAAGATTACCCAGAAGCTCACCCATGGGACATTTATGCATGAAATATCTTGGCACTAGCATGGTTGGGGAAAAGAGAGCCTTTGGGCAACCAGACTAAGATTTAATGTGACTGCCACAGCTAAACACAGGTTTATCTTTTATAATTTCATGTCTGTACAGCAAGTGTGCTGACACACTTTCATACTCCAGTCCCCAAACTCTTCATCGCACCTCAGGTCTCCAGTGTCCCAGTCCTCCCATGAAATGCAAATGCCTCTCGATATCAGGGAAAACACTTTAAAATTAAGCCTCGACACTCCATCTCAATCTCTGGGGAACCTACAGAAATTGGATGACAAGAAATGTGACAAATTTCTCTGAAAATTTCCCTCCTTTGGCCCTGTTCTGTTCAAATAAATCCTTTTTAATGGAGTTCACTGCCAGCTCGCTTTGGCGCGGGCTGTCCGGTGACAGGGAAGGCGAGAGTTGATTCAGGAGTCTGTTTTTCCACAAGGCACACTTGCGAGTACCACACACACTACCTGCAGAGATTAGATGTGTGTACTCTGGTTTAAGGGGTAGACCTGAAACCTAACTGGGCTTTTTTAATTATATATGGCTCTCTGAAAAATGTTAAAGGCTAATGTTGTTTTCTAAAAAAAGAAAAGTCGGCCACTGCTTAACTCTCGCAAGTGGAAAAATAAAACCAGAAGATTCCAAATTAAAGTTGTTTTTTGGTTTTTGAATAATTCAGCTCTAAAGCTAGAAAAGGTTTTATTTATTCAGCTTTTATTTTTATTTTTGTGTGATATTGTGCAAGGCCATGTCATTAGGCTCTTGTTGTTATGCTCACAACATTAAGACTGTAAGATTTATGATTCTTTGCTTCTCTATTAATCTGCACATTCTTTCTGTTGCTTCAAAAAAAAAGAAATCAAAACTTGTGTGGTAGTGGTCAGTAATTAATCGGGCCTATTAAGATCCTTTTACATGACTTGTGTCAGAGCTTCAATAGAAGTGTCATGCATCACTTTGACCCCTGAAAGAAAAGCGCTACAGATAGCATCACAGAATGGTGGTTTATGAGGCAGTAATGTAGGAAGGAAGAGTACACATGCGGAACACAAAAGAAGATACTTTAATGAGTATTCAGTTGGGTGAATTCAGCACAATCGCAGTACATTATAACTCACTTTAACGCCTAATAAAGCATCTAAGAGTGTCAGTAAGCTTTTTGTACATATGTTGGTTTTGGTGATCACCTATATTTGCACCCATATTCTATTTAAAGACACTCTTGGGAGCTTCATTAAGTGTTAAAATAAGTCGTAATGTTCAGCTATTGTACTTAATTCATCCAACAGAATAATCATTAAACGATCTTCTTTTGTGTTCTGACAAAGTAAGTCATATTTTATTGGCACTTCACTCTTCGGTCCCTAGAGTTTAATTTATTGGGTAAAGTTGATGTTCATCTTATATGTAACCTAGTAAAGGAATTCCAACATTCATCCAACTTTTTGCAACAAGAAAATTCAGGAACTTTTACAGTCTATTGATTTTGAATGGATAAGGTGGTTCAAATAGCATTTCTTCAGCCTTCTGAGAAGCAAACATCTGAGGCACTGCAGACACAGTCTCCCTGACACAAACAACACTTGGAAAAGGTCAACCATACCTAAAGAAGCTGTAAAGACTGTAATAGAGCAGCCGCATTCCTCCGTATCTCTGTCTCTGAGCTTTTTCTCTGACCCTTTCGTTTTCCACTTCTCCCTCCACATCTCCTAATGATGCGTGTTGGTTTCAGAGCAGGCTCTTGTGAGGGTGTGAGCGTGGGATTGTGGGACGGGATTAGATGCTTTCTCTTTTGCTCTGTTTTTCGTGTCTCTCCCCTTCTGCGCTGTTTTATTCTTGTTCTGTTTCTTCTTTCTCTCCTTCTATATCTATCCATCTATCACAGAGAAGATTCATGGCCTAACCGGGCTCAGTAAACGAGTCTGACAGTTGTGCCCACAAGCCATAATTTTAAAAATGACAAGTTTGAGGCGCCATGAAATTATCAATGTCAGCTAGCAGACAGCCACCACTAAGGGTCAAAGAAAGTGATTTGATCTTCTTCTACATCCTTTCTGCATCCTCTGTCTCTCCTGAACTACTTCTACATCTTTTATTTCTCCCACTCAGCACCATTATTTTAATCTCTCTCTCTCTCTCTCTCTCTCTCTCTGTCTTCCTCTTGCTGTCTCTCTCTCACTTGTCTTGGGCTCTCTCATTCTCTTTCTCTCTTAGTAAATATTTAGAGATGAGTGCTAATTTGGAAGTTGGTGTTTCTGAATCATTCTACAGGCAGTTCTTCAGCTGAAAGCTATGGGTGTATGGACACGCACGCATGAGTGTGTGTGTGTGAGTGTGTGTGAGTGTGTGTGAGTGTGTGTGAGTGTGTGTGAGTGTGTGTGAGTGTGTGTGTGTGAGTGTGTGTGAGTGTGAGTGTGTGTGAGAGTGTGTGTGAGAGTGTGTGTGAGAGTGTGTGTGAGAGTGTGTGTGTGTGTGTGAGTGTGTGTGTGAGTGTGTGTGTGTGAGTGTGTGTGTGTGAGTGTGTGAGTGTGTGTGAGCGTGTGTGTGAGCGTGTGTGTGAGCGTGTGTGTGAGCGTGTGTGTGAGCGTGTGTGTGAGAGTGTGTGTGAGAGTGTGGGTGAGAGTGTGGGTGAGAGTGTGGGTGAGAGTGTGGGTGAGAGTGTGGGTGAGAGTGTGGGTGAGAGTGTGGGTGAGAGTGTGGGTGAGAGTGTGTGTGAGAGTGTGTGTGAGTGTGTGTGTGAGTGTGAGTGTGTGTGTGAGTGTGTGTGTGAGTGTGTGTGGAGTTTCCTGAAAGCCTTTGAGCTTCTGATCATGTATTCTAAGCAAACATAAGACTTTGATCATTGATTTGTACATCTTCTGTTTGTAGGTCTGGAGTTTGCATACTCCGCTGCCCCTCGCTCTATGCAGAGTGCTATAATGGGTCTGTTCTTCTTCTTCTCTGGCATTGGCTCATTTGTGGGATCTGGACTACTTGCTATTGTCTCTCTTAAAGTCATTGGCTGGATGTCCTCACATAAAGACTTTGGTAAGAATTGTGTATGAGTGTTGGTACAACAATTTGTCCTCATATGTAAGGTAAATATAATAAAACTTTCCCTGGGGGAAATTTTGTAAAAACCTTAGAAAACCTCTATTACAGATTTTTCTGCAATACATGTTAGATTGGATTAAGATTAGATTGGATTAAACCACTGGTATTTCTGCATTTAGATATCTAAGTAAAGGTGTATTTGCATTATCCAAATTGGTTACCATGTGCCCAAAAACTGCTTTGTGGCTTTAAAAAATAAGGTCAGGAGTTGGTTTGCATAGAAAGGTATATTATGGTAATCCAGAGTGCTAACAAACCAAAACCCACAGAAGCATTGCAATAAAACCAAAACAGCAGAACCAATGCTTTAATGCCAGTACAGGCTGAAATGAAGTTAAAATAACCCAAAAATCGATCAGCTTGATCGATCGATCATGTTCCGTCCTGATGAAAGAAATCAATGATAAAAGATGGTCCCTAATCAGCATGCTGTGTGATGTGATTTATTATAATTATGGTGAGAGGAAGAGTTTTCACAATACTAAAGCTCTTGAGTAGAGCACACACTTGTGCAGGGTACATGTTTGATGGATGATGTGTGCGTTACATGTGCGGGAACACGCACAAAGACTCGAGTGCAGTCATCTATAACTAAACCCAGGAGGTGAGTGCCCACTCAGCCATTGTTTGCATGTGTATGCCTGACTGTATTTTTTTATTTGTTTTTTGTTGGTCCACTGAATGATTGATGACTAATATTATGTCTGTTGCTAGATGAAAGAGATAAAAGAGATAGAAGAGATAGAAACACACAGGTAAACATAGCAGTATTGCTGTTTGAGGTTGTTGCAGTTGGTCTGCCATGTTCTATTGATTTTTATTTTTTACCTTTGTCCAGAAGCTCTGCTTTAATCTGCTTAGATCAGCCATTTATTGTGCTTATACATCTAGCGCAACAGTTATAGTGATTATACACAGAGACATACACATTATTGCTCCCTAAAAATGTTGGACTGAGAACCTTAAAGGCACAATATTTAATGTTATTATATATAACATTACATATTGTGCCTTTAATACTCTGATTTAGGATCAAATGTCTAACGGTGCAAATACTGTAACTTCAAATCATGTGCCCATTATTTTTTTATTTAAAAAATATAAACTAAAGTGTTTTTTTGTTGTAAATGTCCCAATTAGGATACTGGATGTGCAGTTTTCAAAGAATTTAATTAAACATTCATGTTATGTTTTTTTGTTGCATTTGTGAGTTTTGTGAAAAAAAAGTACAAATGTATTTAACACTCTTTGATTGTTGGATCTTTGATTGTCAGATGACATACTCAAAATGAACCCTGTTTACTTTAGGGTTAATTAATAAATGTCTCCAGGTTCATTGTGCATGATTCATCAGTGAATATTGTCTTCTGGGCAAAATGCTTGTTTTCAGAATCTTTCACCAAAGTGTAATAACTTTCTCCACCTCTGAAATGGCTTTTCTGCTGACATTATCACACCCCCACAAGCGGAGAAAAATATTAACCAAAAATAACATAGCTTAACAAGTTTCATCCACTCCTACTTCATATGATTCATTCAAATTCTGCCCTACATTTCTGTTCACTAATAATGTTCTGTTTCATTCAGAAATCAGTATGTAAATGTTGCAAAAGTAGTCTGTTTTATAGCACATTCCATTTTCCATTGTATACAAACTTAGTGTGCGATTAAAGTGCAAAGAAAGTTACGTGCAACAGAGTGCCAGATCTTGTTTTAAGAATGTGCATGCTAATGAATGGCCATGTCAGGCTAACAGCAGAAAGGGTTTGTAAATCTGTCTCTGTGGAGACAATAAATGGCACAAAGGAGACAATAGATGGATGCGGTTTCCATCGCAATGGCAATTCAATGGTCCAGATGTACACCGACTCATTCTGTGTATCTAAAGTAAATGAACAGTTTACCCACAAACTACCTCACTGCCCATCAATATAGCAGGCCTAGACAGGTGCGGGGCATTTCTGCTAATGGCAGCAGCAAGAGAGTGCGTATGCATGTAAATCTGTCCCTCCATGCATGATTTGGTTGAAAAGCGTCTAAGGATATTAGAGTGGGTTTAATTTGAATTATGACACATTTCTATTTTTCCTTTTGTGTCACTTTTATTGGTAAGGTTAGTTGAAAGACATTGTAAAAAGCTGGAGGAGAGGGGAGAATGGAATCTGGGTATGAGGCAAGCTGGACTCAGATCTAGGTTACCCACAAGGGCATCAATGCTTAATGTGTAAGATTATGTGCACTAAAAGGCTGTGACACCCATTTTTTGTATTGGTTTTTCTCTTCTAAATTAAGAAAAATAGAGAAAGAGACAAACTCAGACTGACATTTTCAAATTGGAATTAAATGTCCAGGTATGTCTGTTGATGGTTTTGTATTGAACAACAGGAACAATTGGTCTGGTTTCATGTTGTTGTGTTTTATGTATTTTTCGGCCACCAGCATGTTATTCTTTATCTCTGCTGGTTACTCCATTACTGTTCTGTTCTCTGTTCTTGTTTCCTGTGGTGTTGGACTCTGCAGGAAATGTAGAAAAAATTATGCAGTATTGAGCAGAGAACTTTTAAAGTATATGTACACACCGATGCCATCCAAGCCTGTGGCATGCCTGCAGATGTACATACAAACTCCAACTTATATGGTATAAGTGCCCAGGTATTAATCACTAGCTGCAGGCCTGATTACACAGTATTCAGCCCCATAACATACTCTCTTGCACTTATTTTTGAAAATTTGATCATCCTCCCAGGAAACAGTTTAGCTGTTTGGCTCTGTGGTTGTGTGCAAGGATGAGTTAGAAACGCTCTCCTGCCGTTTAAATCCTCCAACACTTGAAAGTCTTTAAAGCTGGAGGCCCTCAGCCTACAGTTCTCATGGCTACAGCTTATGCAATCGTCACTGAATCAAATCCTGATCACTTATCAGCACAAAGACACCGGAGAGTTTGTGTGTTCCCCACAGGCTAGCAGGTGTAAATCTGTGCTAATCCTTAGCTGCATTTGGAATGCTTAAAGGCAAAAGACAGATCGAAGGTAGCTCAAAGACACTTAATACCTTCCACTTGCTTAGATCTTCTCAATCTACTTTGTTTAATCAGAGCGCGCTACAACACTAAAGCTTGCTGCCTTGCACATGCTTAAGGACTTAGGTTGGTGTTGCACTACCAATCGCAGACTAGATGTAAATGACACAACACTATTTTGTAGTTAATTTGTTTTAACAAAAACCTGCACACATAACAAGCAACCTTGCCACGTTTTGTGAGGATATGCACGGAACAGAATGTGACTGCTGCTCACTTTTGCTGTCTTGTTAAGGTTCAGACCAGTTTGCAATTTATCAGCTTCTGTGACTCTTTGCAGTTCATCTCACAAGTCTGCACACAAAGAGCATCAACAAGTTTAAATGTGTGCGAGGTGGACTTTGCTTTAGGAACACAAAGGCTACAGAAGTGCTATCTTTGTGATTTTTAATCTAGTTTGAGTGGAAAGTTCATGTTATGTGTGTGTTGTAAATGTAACATTTATAACAAACTTCCTTTAGTTCCATTTCCCAAACCTTTTATTACTTTTCACCAACTTGAGATGTAGACTTCGATAAGTACTTTCAGAAATGTTTTCTCTCATTTTCTATTTTATCTGCAGGACTGAAGGTGTCACTGGGCCGGGTTTTGGCTCATGGTGTTGCTAAAATTAATTCTTTCAAATCTTCTCTCTGTCCTCCCAGGGAGCTTGTTCGATTTTCTTTTTTCCAAGAGGTGAACCTCAACATACAAAGTCTGTCTGATCTCAGGTCAGCTTAAAACCATGCAAAGAAGCACAGGCCCTGCAGACATGACCCTTGCTTTCTGGTCTGAAATCAGTATCTTCTACTTACAGAAATGTCAGTGTTTTAATCAAGGGCAAGAGTCTCAGGGAAGAAGAAGGAGTATGTTCACTGAATATGACAAAAGAAAAATGTCTTTCAAAGGAGTGCCAAGAAAGGAATATGGGTGAAAAGTAGATGATGATAGTGGATGGAGACAAAAGAATGGAAATGTTCTGTTATAGAAGTCTTTGTGACAGCCTTATGCTGAACCTCACTTTGATTTTTTTGAACAAGGCTGTGTGCTGAATATTTTAGTCCTTTAAATTTCCCTGCAGTGGATTATGTCAGACAAGTATCATCAATTAAGTGGTGAAAGATATAGGAATGTTTTTATTATATGTTTTGAGTGAAGCTGTTGGTCCTCCTGCAGTGATTCTTTGAGTAGAAAGTGTTGAACTTGAAGTGAAGACTTCAAGAAGTCTGGGATATTTATTCTCTTTTTGAGTGCTTCTTAAATGTCTAGCCAATACAACATAAAGAAGTGATTAATAACTTTAAAGAGGGAAAAATCTATTAATGCATTAATTGTAGAGATGGACTGGAATGACTGGAATCATCGTCTTTGGTAGTGCATCTTTAAAATGATGCACACTCACATGTCAAATATTAAGACACAGGATTACAGCTCTGCACAATCTGGATATTCTCTCAGCTTCACCAGATGCATCTTGGGATGCTTTTTAAACTGTACTGAATGAGTTTCTATGCAACCTGGACACTGGTCTGTTTTCCCCTCACTGCCTAGTCTAAAGTCATCCTTTAAAAAATGTAAAGCCATTTAATCATTTTGTATTATTTTATGGTTTTTTTCATGCAGGTATTATTTATGTGGGTTTACAAAACCTCTCAAGCATTTAGGACCACATTTACCAAAAGCACTATTAATTTCTTTAGCTGTTAAACTTAAACATTACTTGGTACAATTACGTCAGTAATGATAAAATAGCATATAATAGCACATGCATTACTGTTCTTGTGTTTTACTTCTGTTAATACACAATAACATAAGCAGTGTAATATAAAGTGAGGGGGTGTGGTTTTGTTTGGTAGCATTTATTCATGGTTTTGACACTGTTGCTCAGAGAGATCACCTCTTGGACAAGCAAGCTATAAAATATTAACATCTCTGCCTTTGCAGACCCTGACAAATAGCATTGAACTCTGTGTGCTGACTCGTGTAATCTCTCGTAGAAAAGCTGTCAAGACATCGGGACAAGTAGTGCTGAAATATTGTTGTTGACTTTAACACACAGATAGAGCTGAGAGGGGAAACGGGTGATGTGTCGTGAGCAACATTATTATTTGTTATTCTAAGTGTCTAAAGTAAAGACACTCTTGACCTCTCTCCCCCCTCTCTCTTTTTCCCATCTGTGTGATCTGTTCTTGTCAAACAGATGCTCGGCACCTGAGGGGCAAAAGTTAACAAGATAATGAGTGTCTGAGACAGAAGAAGAGAGGAAGAGGAAATTTTAAGTGTTCTATTGTCTTCTACAGTGTGTTTGTGCCACCTACATAAATCAAGCTCCACTTTTCACTTGCCTCATTTCAGCCTGCCAAACATTTATGGTACTGGTTAATGTCTTTTATGGGCAGCTCTTGTTTTGTCTTTTGTGGACCTAATTGAAAAGTGTTTGGCAGCCTGTTGCGTCTCTAATAAGGAATGTGCGGCCAGCAAAAGTATTAAGAAATAAATTAACATGAAGCAAACAAAAACAGCACTTCCTTCTCTGTACTTACCGAAATAAACGTGTAAGTAATAGTTCATCTTTAGTAAGTATTCGCTTTTTGTGGTAATGATGTGTGATTAAGTGTTTCTGTTCACATAACACAGGATAATTATTTTAACATGCCAGAACGAGGGCTATGAATGATTAATAAATTAAAAAATGCAATAAAAATTATTTTCCAAAATGATTGTCCATGTAACAATTAATCCCTCCTGAGCTGTATATAAATTCAGAATGTTTTTGCCATTGAAGCAGTTAGGGGCTTAATGTCTACTACTGCAGGCAGCATACCTCATTAAATCACACCTAACACCTGCAGGCAGAACAGTTTACACAGGACATGCTCTTGCATTCAGAACAGCTGTACACTGAAATCACTTCGTTTAGCTTTACACAGCATCTTGACGGCAGTTTGACAACCTCAATTGAAAAATATTTATATATTGCTATATACTGTATGCCAGTGATATGCTAATGTTCAGTGATATAGAAATTATATAAACAATATATTGACTTCTAAGTCCACTTTTTGTGTTACAGTACATATTCAAAGCTGTTGTCTTAACAATAATTTATTGTTTTTGAATTATTTTTATTTGGGGCTTTTCTCAGTAAATACTGATATGTGCTTAATTGTAATTTAGTTTGCTTCAAATGGTAAATTGATTGACAGTCTTAATTAGGAGAAATCCTTTAATAATGGCCTCTTCTTTCCTGCCCCCGTTAATTAAAGCAATATCTATCCTCTCTGTCTGCTGTATATTGATGTGTTCAGAGGCTTTTATTGATCAGCAGACTCATTTCTTCCTACACGTGGCCACCCTGCTGAGCTCATTGTTTTACTTCTCCAGTATGTATTATTCAGCAGAGTGAGGAAGCACAGCAGATACCCTGAACTCTCAGATCACATACACAGTGTGTGTGTGTGTGCTGGTCCATCTGTGCTGGGTAATAGAAAGCAGGAGTGATTGTGATGAAGTGTTTTACTGCCTATTTAAGAGGGAAACCTGAAAATGCCTGAAGTTTTAAAGTGATAAGCCATGAGAAGCTGTGCTCAATCATGACAGTTTTTTTACGATGATTATGAGCTGTTGGTAGGCGTGATGCAAAGCTGAGCTTATATATTCATGATAAATGCTGTTGGATATGTTGCCGGCTATGTAGCACATTGGCTGATACGTGTGGATGACCAGAGTTTGTATCAGACTTGGGTCATTTTCCAATCCCAACTTACTGTGGGTCAGCAGACATTTTAGAATGGCTTCACAGTGGCTCATCCAGTGAGATTTTAGAGCCAGAACTATCTGTTTCAAGCCAGTGGGTTTTTGCAATATATTAGCCTGTGTACAGAATGTATATAATATACTTTTAGGTAATTCTCTCTTAATTTCAATTCCATTTAAAGTACTTTATTAGCATGATTGTGTTTGGTTACAATATTGTGAAGAGTTATAAAATGCTACATACATAAATTGCTTTCTCTCTCTTTCTTTCTCTCTCTCTCTCTCTCTCTCACTGCACCCTACTTCCTCCACTCTTTTGGAGAATGGATTAAAGGTGTTGGAGTTTAATTTGCATGACGGGTTATGCCCGATGACACATAAGCCACCTCTAATGGAACTAACTCTTGGAGTGTAGGCCAAATTAATTCCTTTACATCCCTTCACCCCTCCATCTTTAATTTCCCACCACCTCCAAATTAGCCCAGATAAGCCCTCACATGACAGGTATACCCTTTGCAGCATGTGATAAATACAGTTACAGAATATTAAATGGATGCAGAGAGCAGCAAGTGTGTCATACGGGACAACATGGCAAGGAAAGGTTAATAAAATTGTTACATGATGGACTGCACAAAGCCTACAGCAAGACAAATGCAGTCATCTGCCCCTGTAGAGTGAGACGTCCAGGTGCTGCTGTTATCTGCTCCTTATAATACACTGATGATACACTCGTGAACCCAGTGTGCAGTGTAATGTGAAATGAGGGCATGTAGTCTACAGGGTTGAAATAAGACACTTGAAAATATATATGTCATCAGTCCAAAGTTTATACACACCACCTTATTCTTTGTTATTGCTATTGTTATTGTTATTGTCTATGGGAATATTAAGTCAACAGCAACAATATAACAAACATATAGCATAACAAAGTATGGGAATTTTGTGTTGACCAGGAACACACATTATCTGGACAGTATCTGCCAACTGAAGGAAAATGTATGGATTTTCTGAAAAATGATAACTGACATGACTGGTTTAATCGCTTTCTTCTTGGGGCAACATCCAACTTTTCTCAGCATTTGAATAATACAACTTTATCACCGTCTCTGACTTTCTTTTCATCCTTCCTGTCTCTCTTTCTTTCTGCATCTTGCCATAACATTTCTGTGTGGTGATCCTTCTGTTTGTATTAGCTTGCTTCACGTCCTGCTTGAGATTCGCGTCAGGCTTGTGCAGTTGTGCTCCAGTAATGTTTATTTTTCCATTACAGCCCAAACGCCGCAAAGCTGCGACAGCTGCCACTTTCCTGAGGGGAAGTGCGCGCAATTTCCTCAGAGCGTGTTGCTGTGATATATCTCCTACTCTGTCCTTTGACTGAATGTTCTTTATGGTCTTGCCTTTCAGGGAGGCGACCGACACCTCCACATACTGCCAAGTGCCACTGTTAAATCATGTTGGCTTGTCAGAAGCATGGGAAGAACATCCACATCTCTTGCCAGCACACAAAAACAGGGCTGTTGGGGGAACGATCAAAACAATAGCATGCAGTATTTTATTTGCTTATTTCTATTGGTTTGTGTAGCCTATGGTAAGAATCTGGCTGTTTGTGGATATTGATTATCGGTTTGCTCTTAGCCATACTGTGAAATGTCCATATTGTAAATGCAGCGTTTTTCGCAGACGGGCATTTGTTTCCCCTTGCTGGAGGGCAGTGAGATCCCAAGCTCTATTGCTCTCTCAGTCAAACTGTCCACCTGCTTGTAAGACTTGTTGTCATTGGGGAGTGCCTGCTATTGCAAAGTACACAAAAGCAGCAAAGAAACTGATCATGAGGTTGTCGTGGTCACAACACGGTCATGTTTTCCTGCACTTTCCTGACAAAAGGAAATTATTGAGAAGTGAGAGTGGAATTGGATCGGACTAGGTTTGAAAAGGCATCTCCCATGTGAGAACTTTATGTGCAGAACACTAACCTCTAGATGGCTCAAGCCCTACTTCTTCTATGGAACAAACAGGACTCTCAAACAAGACTTCAGACCATTCAAGACTGACCCAGATGCCCTCCCCAGAGTTTATTTTGGTAAACTTTCTTCTCAATCATAAAATGACAAATGGAACTCCCTACAGCCTTGCAGACATGCACATGTGAAGGCCACCAGACTGCAAATCCATATCAAGTGTACTGTTTGGGCATTTTTGACTTCATAATGACTTCATAAACTTATAATTCTTGCTTCATACATGCCCATCATTCAGGCAGTAAATGCTGCCTTCTAGATCTGTCTTATCACAGATGTGAGATGACAATGCCCATGGTGAAGAGATGCATTCATGTGGATTTTTGTAGAATCAAATGGGCTTTTCACCCTCTCATTTACAGTGTTCGTCCAGTGTTCATCTCCATGCCATATCAGTTTCATTCTTTTAAGTCTTCTGTTAACTGTTGCCTCAAGTAATTCTCACCTTCTGTCTCTTATGTTCTTTAAGGCAGTGGCCAGTAAAACCTGGGGATCTTCCTCAGGGATCAGCTGTTGCTCAACAGCTCTTTTTCTATCTCTCATTCCTTCTGTTGGTCTCCATGAGATGCTCTCCAGCCACTTATGTTATCAAATCAAAGCAAACTTTCCTACATGCTAATGCATTAGATGCACTTTTTAATAAAAAATGACTTGATAATAGTTAATGCTAAACAGAGCCACTTTAAACCTCTTAAAACATTTCAGAGTGTTGACAGTCTCTTTGCAGTGAAACTTTTTGTTGATGCTATTGTTGATGATGACCACCTCTTAAAGAAGATCAGAAGTGTTAAGCAACTTATTTAATAGCTCAAAGAGAGAGAGATAGTTCCAGACATATCATTTGTAATACAAAAAATGTGTGAACTCATTCTCTGCATTTGTTTTTAAAATTCATTGTAAAAAAGATGGCTAAATTTAATGCTTCACACAGTCCTCACCCAGGACTGTAATGACCATGAGTCAGACTTAAACAACAGGGGTTAGTTCAGGACCAAAGGTTTAGATACCTAATGCCAGCAGAATCAGGGCTAGCGTGCTCTGCTTAAGCTCCCAAGACGTGAATTATAGGTGTCCAGTCGCAGCTCTACATCCATCTTGTGAAGATATGTTTTTTTGTTTATGCTTCCCCTGTATTGATGTAAACCCTCTATCTGCTCTAAATCATTATATAGAAGGGGGAAATGAGAGTGATTTAATACAGAAGGAATACAGATTTAGGTTTTGCTTGAATAAACCAGAGAGTTGATGAGTTTTGGGTGGCAATGGTTGCTGTATCACTATTGCAGATAGACATGCTATCAGTTAAAGTGGTAGGGTAGTATGAAGGGAGCGGATTGCTTTTTTGCTCTATTGCTTTTAGAAATACAAGCAAAATGTGTATTTTTGCTATATGAATTTAGCATGTACACACAGAGGTTTAGAATCATGTTTAACTCTACATGTACACACCTATATTAGGAATATCTCGATTGATAAAGATTGAGTGATAAAAGTAAGGGATGTCAGTAGTAGGTGGGGTTGGGCAAAAATAAATTATATTATGGATGTTTACCTTTCTGTGTTTTCATTGATAAATAGGGTAAAGTATAAACTTTGGTACAAAGTGTACAGTTAACTTCATGTATTGAAGTGGTTCAGTATGTACATATTTAAATGCCATAGTTCTGTCTTAATGTAATCTTAATGTAATCTACTTTTTTTAAAAAAAGTGTGTTTCAGTGGAATTTCAGTTTTTGTGGTAGCATCAAAATTAAGATTCAAGGGCCATCAGGTTTTACCAGAACTGTTATCAACTACTCAAATCTTAGGTATTGTGAAGCCTTAGATCAAAATAATGTTTATTTTGCTAAACAACCGTATCACATTTTTCTCTTTCTCTCCCTCTGTAGGAAACATTAACGAGTGCACACTGAATTACTACTTCTTCCTTCTGGCAGCCATTCAGGGAGTCACCCTCCTCGTCTTCCTCATAGTGTCAGTGAAGTATGACAAACAGAAGCCCAGAGCAGGGAGCCACAGGGCCTCTCTCACCAACTCATGACCCCCATGCTGAAACACAACCGTACAAGTCCTCTTCTTCAGTCCTCTAAATCATCTGAACCTTTAATGCCCTCATAATTCTAATAATGATGGAGGATTTAAAATGAATGAACTCCTTTTGTTTACTTCTCTAGCCATTTTTAATGCTTCACAATTACAACCAAAAACTTTTGTGATAATATCTGAAAATGGTTTATATATCATTTGGTTGGTTCACTCCATTAGCTAATGGAAATGTGAAAAGCCTGTGTGCTTTGGTGTATAATTGGAACAAAACTTTAACTACATGAAGATTTTTGTTTTTGATTGTAATTATACATTTTGTTTGAAATATTAACAAATGGTTCACCGAGTCCTAAACTAAAGGTGTTTTAAATCGTTTACAGTGGGATTATGGAAACATTTTCTTCATTGGTTGAATTTGAATATTTATTGAATTTGCGATTTTCACAAACTTTTTTGCGATTATCACAAACTTTTGCTTTGTGGTTTGCTCAAGAAGGTAAGGCTGTACTGCTGTTTTTACACATCTTGATAGATGTATTAAAATGGTCTTTGGGCATGTTTTGTGGTACTTTTTTAAAAAAATTAAGATACATTTTTTAAGTACTTGATGAATGAATGCTTTTGTGTTGGTGTTGTTCTTCTCCACATATACAGTTCAGGAATTATTTGCACAATATCTTTGGTCACTAACTGATTAATTAATACTGTCTAAAACAGCAATATGGCTGGCTGTTCAATATTTGAATCCTAAGGAATATCCAAGCAAGTGACAAGAAGTCACAGAGCACATACAGTATTGTCTAAACATCAGAGAATTAATTTTTAAACTCAACAGTTTGAAGTTTTTAACATTTTTAACTATGTTCTCTTTAACAGTTTGATTTAACCTGCTTTGGTATCAGTCTTGGAATTTTGAGTTTGCGTGATTTTTATTTTATTTTATGTGATTTTTCATTTTATTAGACATTATTTTTCTATCATCTTATTTTTCATGATTTTGCATCATAGTTGTTATGCCAAACATTTTCACAGTCCTTATAATTGTTATAAAATGAGTGTGTGGGACATCAGAGAAATGAATTAGATGATAATTTTTACAGTGAAGTTGATGTCTTTTCTACAACTGGAATATCTCTCAAATGAAAATGCAGAGCCTTTACGAAACACCTGCTGCTTATTTGTAATGGTTTGAGGCTTTTATAGGATTATACTGTACAGTGCCTTTTGATAAAATAACAAAACCTCAAGGTGAGGTTATGACGTGAAATCAAATTTGTACTAATCTCTAGTAAAAATAGCAGCTTGTTATTAAGGACTATTTAAAATCATAAATTTTACATGCTGGCTTATTAAGTAGTTTGGCTTTCAAGTGTATACTGAACATAATATTTACTGAAAATAATGTCTCATCTTCATAAAGATGTTGCAGCAGGCTTTTTGCTTGATGTAATTTTAATGAAAATTTTGCAATGGCTAAACCTTTTAAGCTGCTGTTTTTGGTGACTAATTAACTAGATTTGCAAAAAAGTAACAGCACTCCCATTTTGCTTTTCTGTTGGTATTTGTCTTTACACAGGTAGTTCCAGATTGTGCTGTTAATGCTAAAGTTGCTAAAGTTTACATGAATATTGTGACTGATGCATTTTCTTACATCCTTGTGGAATTACCTGATACGATAATGATTGTAATGTAAATCCATTGGGTCTGTTTTGACATTGAATACAGTATTTTAAAGCTTTATTTATAATTATAAAATAATTTTCAAAAAATTCTAATAGTATTTTATTTTAATAAAATTCTAAATTCTCTGAAACACGTTTAAGTTTGCAAGGAAATAAATGTTATGAATTAATTTCCTTTTCCTTTAATGTATTTCTTTGCTTGAAAATAATGGTCAATTTCTGTCATATAATGCTTTTGGTGGTCTTTTGGTGTTTCTGTATGTGTAGAAGAGAATCAGTGAGCCACCCATATATTACATTTAACATTTTACAAGCTCATATAGAAACCCTTTAATCTCTCACATTCAATTGCATATCTGTCTGATTTCATCAGATGAGTGTGAAATCAGAACATCACTCTTCACTCAAGCATATGTAGACTCAGATAAAAATAAGTCATTTCCTGCTGGGAGTGTGACCGTCAGTGGGATGTTAAAGCTCCACAATCTTCTTTTCCTGTTTCCTCTGTCATTCTTTCCTTATTCTGAGTCAAACTGTCGACACAGCTTATAGATCCCTGCTGTTTCCATGTTTTGTTAGGCTCTATTTAAAAATTTGCCTATTTTTGGTAAAATTGCTCACATTTTAACCATTAAAATAACCAAAGGGATATAATAAGATAAAAAGTTTAACAAAAAGCATTAGAAGCTTTATCGTAAGTTTTACAACACAACCCACTTTTTGGCTGTTTTGTGGTGTCTGGAAGATGCACTCCTGACAGTCACAGAGCCGCTGAAATAAAATTTAAAGGCTGCTTTTAAATGTATTTGGTTGCTTGCAGCTATTTTTTTCTTTTAATTCCGATCTCATTCGTCAGATTCAGCTTTAACCTCACAGCTGCTGCAGTGATGTCATTAAGCAGCAATAACTTTGCTCAATGGCAGTTGGCTATTTTTATTTAGGGATGGGACTTCCCTTAATAAAGCTACCATTTTTGGCTCAATTTTTATAAACAACTAGCCTAGCACACTAACATGCCACTAGGTGGGTAGGACATCAGTCAATGCCAAAAGATCAGTAAGAACAAATAGATCCTGCATGCCATTTCATCTTGACTCTGTAATCTGGGGTCTGGTGGCAGGTGGACTGTAGATGACTGAAACGCAGTCTTGTCTTTAAGGAGTGGTATCACAGAAACCTTATCCACACCTATCCCCACCAGGGACCTTCTTGCTGTGAAGTAACAGTGCTACTCACTGAGCCACTGCACTGCCTCAAGCTTATTTCATAACTGTCCTTCATATTTAAAGCGCTAAAGGATGATTCAGTATTTGCTGCCTGCCTTCAGTGGCATGTTCCACCCAGTACCTTCATACATTTGTGTAACATGGCTGATCTCTTGAGATAATGTTTTTATTAACACATGGATCATGTAGTCTCACATGTTCTTATGGGTGCATGTATGCATGTGTACACATGCCTGAACCTTGAAGCTGTGGCTGTTGAAGATGAGTGTGCTTTTGCCCATGTGTATTGTGCCTGTAATCGTGGATGGCAATCATGTTCAGTGGCCTGCTAAAAGAGTGAGGTCAAGAAACAGTGAGGCACTAGCACTGTGCTGGACATCATAAGCAAATGCTGAGCTACGTGCAGCCATGCATGATACCAAGGCTCCCTCCAACCTCTGACCTTATCTTCTGGGTTTCTGCTACTAGACGTATGCATGTGCATGAAAGAGAGTAAACGGAAAGGAGAATTTTTTTTGTTTATTTCTTTATGAAAAATGTATGTTTATCAATAATTACAAACCAACAGTTGGTGCCAATCATACTAGTCCCTGCTGAATTATTAATTTATGCAAAATTGCATCCCTGTTCCCCATTTTTGCTGTGTTTTATTTTTTACTGTCTATTTTAAATAGCATTCAGTCAATTTAAAATAGCACCTCCTGTACCTTCAATAAAACAAACAAAATTAAACAGTACGTTTGTAGTTTGACCAGAGCCCAAGGTTAGCAGAATGAAGTGTAATGGGGCATTACACTGGCAAGAAGATAACAGGCCATTTTTGTCAATGGTGAAAATGCGTCAGTATGCTGATTTAACTGCTTTTGTGTGCAGACAGCTTGTCAGTTAATGAATTTAACAGTCTACCATAAAACAAAAAAATACCTGCTCTACAAAACTGTAAGTCCTGGTTTTGGGATTCAGCACCCCTGTGAATTTATGATTAGGTGTGGAGGCAGATAGGAAAAATCAGGTAGCAGTATGAACCAATCAGAAGCTAAGGAATCAAAAGCTCATGGGGAGTCAAAAGGGGTGTGTCTCAATCAGCTCCCTTGGTTGTTAATCAGTGTATAAGCTCAGGCACTGGAAAGGACCCTGTCTCACTATACACTGAGACACTGATGACTCATGTCATTCCAAACCTGTATGACTATGAACATAAAAGAAAATCTGAGAAAATCATCACTTCTGATAAGTGATGTGATTTTCAAAGAATGAGTAATCATGTTCGCTGTTTTTTTGTTCAACATTGTAGGATTTTTAGGGAGTAAACTTTCTCAGTGTATTGGAACAAATTTGCAATTGAGACTACTTAAATGGCCACCTGATCAATGCCCTGACTACTGAACTGAACTGAACTGGGAGCTGAATAAGACACAAATTTCAGTAGGACAAGGTAAAAGTATTATTATCTTGGACAAATTGATACGCGTCATTTCTGATCAAGTGAATGATAATGCTGATGTTCTGCATGTACTGTACAACCATCACCTAGCAAGAGTCAGATACAAGGAAGCATATAAATGCAGAAACAATATTTTTTGTTATACATCATCCTGAAATGAAACTCTCCCCCCTACTGGTGACAGTAGAACAGGAAAAGCAATTACAAAAGATGTTAATTACAGCCACAGTTCCATCAGTTATACCCCCTCACTATGGCATAGATTATTCCTCCCCCTAGTCGGCTCAGTTTGAAGTGCCCTTCACAGTCCACAAAACACCTCAATTCACAGCAGCCCTCAAAACACATGCTGCCTGTATATCAATCTCACCACCGATAGAGACGCATTCAAAATGTAAGTGTGGAGAGATGGAACGAAAATAGAAAACAAAAACATAATTTATCAGAATATTGCTAAACAAAAGCTGTGTGTGTCTGAGAGAAGCAGAGGGGAGGAATTGTGTCAAGAAACATACAGAAAAAAGGGAAAAGCCTCAGGCTAAGAGATGAAATGATTGATATGACACTTCTGATAAAAGACATAGAGGCAGGGAGGTGGAGGAAGAGAAGCAGGGATTAGAAAGGTTCTACACACAGACTTTATTCAATAGGGCTGTTTTCGTTTGACTTAGAGCAACAGATCAATAATCTAACACTCAGAGCAGCGACTGTAATTGTGTAGACAAGCTACTGATGCGTGATTAACAAATGCGCAAAACAAAAACAGAATAACTAATAAATAATTACAATAGAGCCCTGTGTGCAAGCTTTAAAATCCATTTTAAAGTTGTTCTGGTAAACTAGCAGACTGTTGTATAGCGTTTTGACTGAGCAGCTTAGTGGTTGTAGTCTATTTGATTGCATGTTTACTCACAATCTTTAAAAGGGTAGCTCTTATTCACCAGAGATCTCCGTTTCTCTTTTTTCATTTATGGTATATTTCTAAAATCTGTTGTAACCATTCCTGTGTCCATTTTGATTTGATCAAGTAAAGTTCCCATTGCACTTTGTTCTTCATCTGCACTTTGAGTCATACTGTTTATGTTTAGAATGTGAAGGTGAGTAAACAATAGCTCCAAGGAATAGATTTCCACACAGATGCTTCACACTGATTTAAATGGATTCAAGAGGATCTTCAGCATTGCATCAATGTGATTTCATGCAAGATCACATTTAGAATCAGTTGTACTTTGATTAAATTGTAATAATTTCTTCCAGAGAAATACAGAAATTACATAGAATGGTATAGATTCATATAGAAGTGACGTTATGTTATGTTGATCTTTTTCTTATTCCGCCCTAAACAGAACAGTGGACATTGTTTTATGTAGGTCTTTTTTTCAAAGATATTCTTTTTTATTATTATTATTTCCTAAATAAAATGTTACAAATTGTATTTTTGATTAAATTCAAACTTCACTTTTAAATCCAAATTAATAAATCTGATTTTTAATCTAATTTCTTCAATTGCTAGGATGTTCTAGGGCTACAGTAATGATTTTCAACTGAGTGATACTTTACTATGGGTTAATTACATGGGTTAATTAGACAACAACTGGCATTTGTGTAGTGAAAGGTTACAACATTTTGGCTTGACGGATTGCGGGGAAAATGTCACATTAACGTAGTACAAACATTATAGAATTATTTTGGCCTTTTTCAAGCAAGAATGTTATCATATGCTGCATGAATATTGACATTTTTGGGCTGGCTTTTTTCTAAAATTAAAAGTATTGCAACATAAGTTTGGAATTGATGGCCTTGTCTATGATCAAAAATGACTTAAAAAAATAAACTTCAGTACTTTAATGGGGTTCCTATCTCTGTTGAAACAGCTTGTTTCTGATGCTTCCAGCAACAAAAAGTTATAACCAATATTTAGGAAATATAATTTAAACAGAGCCTTGAGGTCCTGTGTAATTGATTTAGTTAGGCAGTATCTGAATTTGCAGTTACTGTTTTGGCTAAGAAAACCTAAAAAAACAAAAGGTTTGACTTGGTTTTTGTTTATATAAATATATCCAATACTGTATCCAGCAGGTAATAGACTGGGCATATGAAGAGAAATAAAACACATAATGCACCAAAATCAAAACCATTCTATGTGCACTTTATTTACAATGATACAGTATTCATTAATATTACAAACCTCAATCAACATGTCACCATATGCATACAGTTCTGTAGCCTCATAAGTGAGAGCTGAGCATTGGCAAGCCTGGAAATATTGTTTAGTAGTTTTAACTACAAAAGGTGCTAAAATAAAATCATTTAAAAAAATGATGAGAATAGAGAACATAATATAAATGAACATACAAAATAAAAGATTTAGGTTCATTTTGTTAAAATTTCACATTTTACCATATGTTTGTTTTGTTTCCATGTCAGTTTTCTCCTTTTTTTGTCAGAAAACCCACAGCACAGTTCCCATGTCAATCCCATACAATAACAGACATCTTTTGTTAAGTAATGGATGATGTGTTGTGTTCAGTAAGGTTTATGTAGTGATTACTCCCTGGCTTGTACTCATCTGTTACAAAGGCATATGGGTGAGTTCATTTTGCACGCATTGTTTAAACTACGCAACTTCCTTCAAAGCGCTGTCAGATAGCCGCTCCATGTAGTTTCGTAGTTCCTTCGTGTCACTCAGCTCAACATCCTGACACACCCACTTAATGTCATCATCAGATTCCAACCCCAGCTTCTCTTTAACTGGGCTAACACTTTCCACTGGGATTGTTGTAAATGTAGTAAACTTTACACGTTTTCTTTTGGTTGTGGGTGAATCGCCTTTGCTGTCTTTCCCTGTGCAGACTGTGTTGTCGGCTCCTCTGTGTACCTGGCCTTGAACGTTCTTCTGTGAAGAACCACCATTTAGAAGGTGGCTACCTTCTTCTAGCCCTCCTAGGCTGGAGTCCATGATAGTGATGTGCTCTTCGGTCTGTGGAGACAGACTTACATGGCTCTCTAAAAGGTCTGCATCATTTCCCAGCCACACCCAGTCATGAGCATGGTGCATGCTCTCCTGGCCCTCAATGGACATCTCCTTGTGTCTGTACTTGAGAGTGTATGAGATGCAGTTGATGAGGAAGACCAGAATAGCCAAGCAGAAGACACCTAGCAAAGCATACATCCCAATTTCAAGATCAGTGAGTCCATGAGGTGTTTGAAGGTCATCTTCATCGATGTTGTGTCCTCGGGGAAGGTCCACTTGAGCAGGAAAGTCTGAGAAATCAATGGGAATACCAGGCAACTGGCTCCCATCATCTGAAAGCTTTTCCCCACCTGGCCTTCTTATAATTGCCGTTTTAGTTGTGGTTGTGATTCTCCTCAAAATTCCATCCTCCATGTCTGAGATGGAGCTTCCATAGTAGTGGTTGTCCATCCCAGTCCTGTCAGGAAGAGATGGGTTCTGGGTTCTGCGGTCCCCTGGTCTGTTGTCCATGTCGTCCCCATCCTGGCCATAGTCGCTGGCTCCTGGCCTCAAAGCGCTCTCACTGCGACCAAATTTCACACGGATGTTGCAGTTTCCGGCAGCCAGGATGCTCCGGCGTTTAAACTTCTGACACACTTCAGCTACTGTCATCTCTACATGCACCAGCAGACCCTGACCCTCGGCCCGTGCAGAAATGATTGGCCACCGGCCCACCACATCCTGCCGAACAGACACCACCTCCTCATCCAGAGAGGTAGCTGTCAGAAGAAAGTGCTCAGGGTTGTAGAGATCCAGAGGAGCCATGGAGCCATCACTGAATTGCAGCCAGGCACTGATCAGCGCCTCCTAGAAAACAAAGAAGCATCTATAATGGGTGGGGATTATAAACCTATTATAAATCTTGTCAGTCTGACTCATGTTTCTGTAGCTCAGTTTGTAGAGCATTGTGTTAGCAGTGCAAAGGTCATGGGTTCAATTCCCAGGGAACACACATACTGATTGAATGTATACCCTGAATGCACCATAAGTCACTTTGGATAAAAGTGTCTGCCAAATGAATATGCAATGTAATGTAAATGCCCCATGTATATGGCTCATGAAATTAGATGATGTAGCAATCACACAGAAATGCTAACTGATTTACTGGGCACTAGTCATATTGTCGATAAGTGGATGGAAAAGTCTTCTGTCTTAAAGTCTTTTGTCTCAGGTTTTTGTTTTACTTTACATAGCCAGCTATAATTGCTTTATTTTCACAGTGCCCAAAACAAAATAAATCTCTTTAAATAATAATTATTTCCCAGAAAGTGTGTGGGGTGGAAATTCTAAAGTTATGGGTCTGTTATAATAGTTGTAACACCACTGTCAAACCAAGACATTAAAGCATAAAAACAGAAACATCTGCCGGAAATTTTTCAGCAAATCCCCAGCTACAATTTGTCTAATGGAATACACATGGTGCAATGGATACTGCTGGTGCAATCTCAATTCTTAAGCTTGCCTACCTAGACAGCAATTTTAGTCATGATAACCTGCTTCCAGTGCGAAGGCTGCCTCAAACTGTAAGCAGCTGATTATGCTGTCTCATAAGATGCACCGTTTTGGACAAAATGTGAGTCAGCATGACATATGCCTTTTGTGGATATGGCAATACCAAAATGCAATGCAACAAGCTCAACCAAATGTTTCATTCATCATGGTGGAAAATGCTGCAGGAGATCACTTATATCAGGTGAGCCATTTATAAATACCAGTACATTTATTCTGTTTAAGAGTCAATAAAACAATTTCTCTGGCTCAGTAAAGGTGTATTATTTCACCAATAATCATGTATGTAATGTATTTTTCTTCTGGCTGTTAGGGTGTAAACACAAGCTACTAAAGCTTGTCTAATGAATTGATTGTCACAATTCGTTTTGCTTGTTAGCTGAGTTCACAGGTCAAAATGAACATCAGTCAAGCACCAAATGAAGAAAATAAGTCTTTGGTAAATATATAGCTGACTTGCGAGCTGACATGATTTAAGTTTAATTGTGTAAGAATAATGTGTCTGCTCATGTAAATTACATCCATAATTTACATCAAAGACATACAAGCTCTTTTGAACCTCTGTTGAAGATAACATCTGTTGTGACACACATCTCCTAATACCTTTTTCCTCAATTCCAAATTGTATCAACAGAATTTTATCTTTAAGATGCCTGTTTTTTAATTATTTCATTATTCATTTGAACTCATTTTAACACTCATCTGGCAACATATTTATGCAATCATTTATTGCTTGCATGATCCCACTGGTCCTGGAGGCCCCTTAAAAGAATGTCTTGGTTTCCTTAATCAAAAACTCCTGATTTATCTCATCACTTTGTTACCAGAGATCTAAAATGTGTCAGATAACACCCAAAATCTGCACTGTTGGGGGCCACCTTAAAAAAGGTCAGGAACCACTAAATTAACACCAAAATAACAATATGTTGTGTTTGATGCTTCACTGTTTGCCACTGTGTATTATTTTACTAATATGCTGTGACTGGCCATGTAACAGCAATCTAATGTGGACGATCATGAGATCTCTCTGTTTTGCTTGGTGGTTGGGGAGATGTTAGATTAAAAGATATGAAGAGATAATGGGAATGCATATACTGCAGGGATTTGCAACACAAGTCTTAAGCTCTTCACGTATCAAGACATCAATGCTCGCTGTCCGCGAATAACATGCTAGAAATCCTCCCAGTAGGAGGGGGAACACCCAGAGCACTCTAATCATATGGCCAATGAGGAAGAGTGGGTATTATGTAATACTTTAAAAGCATACAGTACTGTGTGCTTTGGAAGGATCGGAACAGCTACAATTAATTTTGTAGTGTATCTATACAATTGTAGTAAAAAGTATGAGCCTGTTGGAATTATCTGGATTTTTGCCTAAATTGGTCATAACATTTGATCTGATCATCAATTAGGGTAATCACAGACTTGATGTGTTTTTATGTCTATTTAACACAGCATAAAAATTTTCACAGTGCAGGGAGGAAAAATAAGTTTGACTTCTAAACCAAAGAATCCAAAATCTGGAGTCAGCTAACCTGTAATCTAATCAGTAATATGAGATTGGTGGTGTTGGTCATAGAGCGTTCTTGCTCTGAAAAAAACTCCCAAATTTATGCAGAAATCCAGATTCTTTTGTTGATTCTTTTCTAATGGCCAGCATTCTTGAAAGACATTTTAGATGAATGAAACCATTTGTACAAAGCTGACAGCACTTCAATTATCAATTTATCATTGCAAAGTTAGTTATCATTTCAGTATCTGCTGTTTCGTAAATTGTGTTTGGTTTCAATTTCTTTCACATCAACGTTTTATGCTGATGTTGTTCCTGCTTTCAAAAGCAGTTCTGTATAAACATGAAGAACAGCAGAACTCTCTGACCTGATCTGAGACACTCATCTCTGGCACTTCAGTACTGTCCTGTACAACAACTACCACATGGATCTACACACCTTTACAAATCCTCTAAATACACAAACAAACATGTGCCTTGCTTAATTGAAAGGACTGCAGTAAAAGTACCCAGCTGCTGCTAAATTAAGGTGTGTTATATTGACTGAGACTGTCAGCTAGAAGATAATTACATTGAGGCCAGGTAGTAATGCGATGCACATTTACCACCTCCTCTAAGTACATTAACAAAGCCATAATTAAGCATGACAGTGGTAACCAACGGCAACCATAGGTACTTTAATGCCTGGGGTAAAACAACACACTTGTGGAACAAATGGGCAATAAAGAAAAATGCTTCTTAATAGACTGTTATAGATAGACGGAACCGCATGTGAATGCTTGAAGGTGTTATTTAAATGGACTGCTGTTGCAAGGATATGTAACATTTTTATGTAAGGATCTGTAGACAAATGGATGGCTAGGAAAGCTGCTGTTTAATTAGTTAAATTCCAAAGAAATTAACTGAATCTTATTGTGAAATATTATTACTAATATTAATATTTATTTTTGAATTATTTAATAATCATAACTAATGATGAGCTTTTTAAACTAAAAGAATGATTGTTCACCCATGATTTAAATTTCTTTGTCATGTCATTTGAAACTTATGTCATTTGTACAACAAAAGCAGACAGCTTTAAAACCCATATTATTGTCCAAAGAAAGAACACTTTTTTAGTTTAATTTTATTTTGTAAATAACATTAATTGTCAATGAATGTAGCACGGACCAACAACATTTTCTGATATTTTCTGATGTGTACTGTAAAATTACCTGCTTAGGATTGCTGAGTATTTCCTGTGTGGTGGCTGTGGCGCTGATGGCTCGGTTGCTTCCTGTGCTGAGCTGCAGGCCAAGTGTGAGGCCACTGACCAACTGCAGCCCCAGTTCAGTGATGGTCACTCGATCATCCACAACCCTCACTGTCTTCTCTGCCAGTATAGAATCAGACAAAGGCGAGAGAACCTAGAGCACAGAACAAAAGCAGAGTTCTTTTAATAAATACTAATATGATATGCATTCTCCTGCTCAAAGAAGGATTGTTGGAGACAGCATTGCCCACAGGGATTACCTCCAATTATAGAGAGAAAAATCAAAAACACAGAGCTGTAAACCCATCCAGTGATTGATGCAATAAAAAGGTGTTACAGACAGAATCTTTCCTGCCCACACCTTCACAGCTGAGAAGCTCATATTAGGTATCTGGTTTCAAAGCAGACAGGAAAAGCAAAATAAATCCAGATGACTAACACCTCCTCAGACACATGTACATGACAATTTCAGCCCACTTTTACTGAAGGTACTGGAAAGTAGGCTGTAGAAAATGCAACATCTTAGTACCCTGCTGATAAGAAAGGAAACAACTGGGCTGGTCTTTTTATATGGTTTTAGAGAGGTTTGGCCACTTGTCAGCTGGACTAGTTGGCCGACCAACCAAACATAGCTTGGCCAGGCTGGAAGAGCAGATAAACAACGGTTTGTCCAGGTTGGAAGACCCACCAAACTTCCAGCTGGTTGGACTAGAAAACTGGTTAAAACCAGTTAAGACCAGCAAACCACCTTAGACTGATGTAAGCAGTTTTTAGCAGTTTGTAAGCTGTAACATAAGAAGCAACAAAATCTTAATTTGCTTCAGAGCACATACAAAAGTACATATACCTGAATGCTGGTCATGCCACTGTCCATGCCCTCCAGAACACGTCCCTCTCTCAGCCTGGCGATTCTTGGGTTCTCTACTTTCAGGAAGTCCCAGACTAGATCTGAAATATCGACCTGCCAATCACTGCCAAGCATGTGGGTCACCTGACCTCGTGTAACAGATGACTCGGCAATGAAGTGCGTGAGCACACGCACCATGGCCCTCTGGTACTGCAACGTGCAGGTCCTTCCTCTCCGCTCTTCATCATCATCATCCTCACTGTCCCGTGTTGACCTAGGAATGTAAAATATAAAAGTATGCATCTGCCAACTCTTGAACCCATGCAACACTTGAAATATTTTATGAAAGTTGGTATGCTGGTAGAGTTCCTGCCAGGCCTCTCTTGGTAAACCAGCTTCACTTGAAAGACCATGCATGTGGACTGAACAGCATTTTTTTGTTGGTGAACAACATACCTAGTTTATTTTTTGGGTGGTTCCACTTGCATCTACAAGTGTGGGATTTTTTTTAGTTTTATTGTTCATTGATTTAAGACACCACTTAGAAAAATAACAAGCTGCACAAGGTATCATTCATATCAGCTGTAGCACTGATGACAGTGTTGATGACCAGTAATGATGTTGTTCTTGAGAGTGTTTCATTAATAATGATGTTCTGGAAATGCCATTTCAGAGAACATCTGCAGAACATTGTGTAAATGTGGTCTTCAGGATCTAGGTACCCATTAGCTATACTACATTTGTTCATTTAGCAGATGCTATTTTCCAAATGTTTTCCAAATGTTTCCAAAGAAAAACACGAGTGATTGATCATATAGAAGCCAACAATATTATCAGTGCCATAGTTTTACATTTTAAGAGACCAGAACCACTACTAAAGCCTTCTGCTTAGGGAGTAGACTGTTGTGGCCTACCGGTTAGTGAGTTAGGCTAGTAATCAGAAGGTTGCCAGTTTGATCCCCGCACACCTGATTGTTCCCTGGGTGCAGCAGTGTGTGTGCACTGCTCCATATGTGTTCACTCCTCACCAGTGACCTCATTTTAGAGGTCACATTTTGGGTGTGGGTTACCATACCTGACAAACTTGTCATTTTCACTTAGCTGGCTATGGGTTCACAGCATCCATTAAAACTACCTAGTTAAAGCACCAAGACCAGACTTCTTGCAACCCACTTTTGACAAAAATCAATGTTTGTAATTAGCTTCCATCAAGCTTGATGAGGCTTTTGCACCTAATCAAGTAAAGCTAATTAAGCATATCAGAGATATTTAATACTCTTCAAATGAGTGACATTTACAGGGCTGGTGGTAATGTACTATACTGTACCGTACCACTAAAGAACACACAAACAATGACGTGTGTAATTTCATTTACAGATGTGTTTATGTACAGTTACGTCCAAGGCCAGAAGCCACTGGATCAAGGCAAAAAGCTTCAGAAGAAACAAGCTTTTATTTGAAGATAAGTGCCTAATGTGCTTCAGTAATCATAGGTGTTCCGGAAATCTAGGAAAAATTGCTTTAAAAAGGTGTTAAAGGTCAGATTTTTTTAAATGCAGACTTTTGTATGGCAAGACAAAATGAAAAAAAATCACTAAAATCACTGTTTCTGTGGTTCAGTGTGCATGACTTTGTTTGTACAGTGTGTGTATTACTGTATTGTGCCAGACTGACCTTCTCAGCACTGTAATCTCACCCATTTATAATGCAGGCCAACCGCATGACAAATTCAATTCAAGACTAATCAAATACACCAATTACAACACAGAAACATTTCTTTTTACATGTCAGAACAATTTTGTTTTGTTCTACCTCTTTATTTCTCTTTGTATGTACAACATATTCCCATATAACTATGTATATTTAACCTATAAATGAAATATAGATTTAAAATTATAATCTATAAATGCTATACTGCTTCCATGCAAATAAAATACCAGAAATATATGAGCAATATTGTTAACAACACAATGCATGGATTTATTGTAGTTCAAACTGTAGAACATGGCTCTTATAATGCCAAGGTCACGCATTTGATTTCCGGGAAATGCACATAATCAGAAATGTATAGCTTGAATGCATTTCAAGTGGCATGAATAAAATCATCTGCCAAATGCATAAATGTATATAAATAAAGCAGTCTTCTGCTGCCCTAGGAAAACAATTCATTCCCCTAAACAAATGTTTGACAAATCATAAATACTGTAACTCATTGTAAACCATGGAAAGTCAAAGAAACATAAAGTCACTTTTTGACATTGTTGAATGTTTTTGTCTGCCACCATATCATGTCTTTAAATTCTTTTTCTTTGGGATAATTTCTCACCAAATGTCAATATACACCTGTGATTTAATAAATGTACTTACAGTATAATTAATGTGTATTTTGACAAATGACAAATCAAGAACAATTAGTAAAACGGTCCCAAACCTGAAGCATTTTTTATTGTATTTAATATTTAACGAAAAACTAAAGTGCAACCCTAGAGAATCGATTCAACCCTAAAGAATCGATCCATGTATTTTTAAAAAGGCCCCATATTAAATACGGGGAAGGATGAAATATTTATAAATGGCATTTTGCGATTTATCCAGCGATTGTTCGGGGCAGTGGCAACACTTGTTTATGTACCTACACAAGAGAACAGACAATGATTCAATAAACAATATTTTCCACAGAAACAGGCATAAAGGGCCCCCTTAAGGGCCAGCCCCAACCAACACCATCTCACTCAGGCAGTGTAATTTCATGATATAGACAGCAATAGCCATTCCCAGCATTAGGATTTTATCATGCTTGCCTGGTGTTGAGAGAACACTGTTAACACCATCCCACAAAGTGAGGGGCAGTCTGGCAGTCCATGCGAGATGGGCTTGGCATGAGCACAGAAATGCTCTCTCGGGTCACTTTCTCTGTCTCTCGCGTTACACGGACCAACTGGTGCTAGATTTGGCAGAGGCTGAAAAGCCCATCGGTTCCTCTTTATCTTACACACATACTGTAAACAAATGGATTTGTGTTGCCATATCCACTTATTATAAGCTAGTTTAGGCTTGCTTATCATAAAGTCACTTATAAATATGGGCAATCACGGATAGCACATTTTGGCTTGCTAGTCCTTTGCCTCCATAGCACAATAAAGTTTGAATGTTTCATTCAGCAGTAAATGAACAAATCAGTATTTTAAACAAAGATTTCAGGTGAATGAACTGTTTTGATTCAGATCTTTTCACTGACTCATTGTTTTCGTTCACTAAAGTCTCTGAATCTTGAAGTATGTGACTGCTTTGTTGTTTTTTTCCTAAGGCCTATTTACTCCTGGCACAATTGATCGCACCATATTATAATAAATGACTTAATAAATGAACATTATGGACATATCGATCTTCAGCTCATAATAAATAAATGTTTAGTATACAAAGTGCTCAGTTGTCAGCTTCAGTTAAAAACATTAAACTCTGCAGTGAAAAATCATGTGGGAAAATGTGATTGATTTCAGTAATTATTTTTTAAACACAGCACATGGCATACCCAGTATTCTTCTACATATGTTGCTCATAGCAATGCCTTTATGTAACTTGTTAATATGATTACATAGTGATAGAAACACATTGCCATTCTGTCATCATCTCAAGTCATGTTTATTTATATAGTAATGATACAAATTTACCCTGTGTTTCTCTCAAAGTGTATCCAATATAATCGCCTTCTTTTTGCAAAACAACAAACTCACCTGTACCTCTAATGCTACTAATAGAGGAATCCAAGAATTTTTTTCTTTGTTTTATGGATCAGCTTTTTACATGTGGTTCTATAAGGTTTTCTAATGCTTTAAGTTAGTTTTAAGTATAATTTCACTCACAAAGCTAATCAGCTGGAAGTATGTGTGCTGTGTACGTGAAATTCATTGTCAATCAGCAGCATCTATAGTACAGGCATGAATTATCTGGATGTGATCAATCATTTCGCTTTCGGTGTGAAAGCACAGTTCATCTGCAAATTGCTTCGCTTTATCGCATCGCGCTCAGTGTGAATAGGCCTTTATACTGTATATTTATTACTTTTCCTGCCTTCAATGACTGACTAGCATGACCAAATATGACTACCCTTTGAGTGTGGGCTGTGATAAAGGTTTCTAATTGGTTGCAGCTACTGAATGAATACGACTAGTACTGAATCAATGATTAAATAATTCAATGACCCACTCACAACACAAAAAATATTTATCATCACCTACTAGTGTTTTTATGTAATCTGCAAAAAAAGTCACTTAACAAATTGGTAAGCAAATCCAACAAAGTTTGTTTGTTTTTTGTTTGAATTTTTATTTTGTTGTATTTTTATTTTGTTTTTATGTCACAGGACATAATTACTAAGACAATTTTTGCAGCATGATTTATTGTAGAGGTTTATGGCAGTTTAGCATTGTTTAATGTTTTTAAGTTTACGCTATAATGAGATAAACAAAATCAAGCCACTTACAAAATAGCCACTTTGCCTGTTCTTTTGTTATATAACCAATAATTATTCATAAGCTATTTTGGTCTTATTTTGGGCTTGTGTTGTGGAACCAGGTCGCTTGTTTTTCTAACAAGATCTGGCAACACTTAAATGGCTCATCAGGGCCCACTAGCGTCAAAGCATAACACGGTTATATCATCAAGGTCATGCCTATTACACCCCGATAAATACAAATGAGAGTGTGTGGAGAGGGAAATCCATGATGGATGAGAAACATATACAAGCCTCTGTGATATTTTGATGCGTTGGGACTAAACAGACATGTTCTCCTTTCCTGCATTGAAAAATTTTCGGGTATAGGATACCATATCTGACAAATATGTCACTTTCACTTTAACAGAAAGCGTTTACATTAAACTTTTGCATGTAACCTTTTTAATCAGAAACCTATTTCTTTAAGTTGCAATATCTGCAATCGGATGTCACATAAATTCATTTTCTAATTTAACATTATTCAATTCAGTGTTTGACTAAACAAGAAACAGTGAGTCCAAACGTGATACTAACAAACACGTGGGAGTTGTCGCAGTAACAAGTGTGATGGTACAACATGAGTGGGTGGGTTTTAAAGGTGTCAACACTGCAATGGGCATTATTGTCACAGGAGCAGGGCATTAGAGAGGACTTTGGGTCTCTGTCACTGAATCGGAACATGATTGCGTCAGGTGGCCGTCTTGTTAGTGCCCTCCGAGATTGAAGCTGTCAGCAGGCTGGCAATCGAGCCCCTCATTAAAGTCCACTCGATTCCCTGTGACAGACAACCTCCCACTGCTAGAAACACTGTACTCTGAATATCTTCTTGTTGTAGGGCTTCCTATTCATTCCTTTTCAATTCTAATTTGACCAGCATTTGTCCGAGGACTCATGTATTGCCTAATGATTACATTCACATTAAGTTTATTAGAATTTAATGCAAAACATAAATGGCACAAACACAAAACACATTATGGGGCAGACTTACTAAACTGCTGCATTTTGCTGATTCAGTAAAATTAACTTCCCAACAGTCTTGCATGACCTTTAACATAAAGGTCTTTTATTATCCTTTAATACTAATGTTAGAAATACACACACGCACACAGAAGGTTGATGTACAAACAAAGTAAGAAGCATAAAGCAATCAGCATCCAGTATTCATACTGTGGAGCATCTCATTAGCAGCTAACAGCTTTAAGCTGTGTCTCCATAAATAAGCTACGAAATGAGCTTTTACAAACAAACTCACAGCCTTCAACTAACAAATAGACTGTGAATAACTTCTGTAACACTACCTTAAACTGAATGTTTTGAGTATGCATTAACAAATAGGCTTAATTAATAGACTTAATTAGAATAACATTTCTGTTTACAAATGACACATAGCTTGAAAGCGTAAAGGATCAGAAACATTATGTTGGGCACTGTGACAAGGTGGGTCCACTAACGTCCTCTGAGGTATAACATAAACAGTTGGCCTGGGGAATAGAGTCCCCACCCATTAAGCAAGAGCTCTAGTTAAACAGTTAAACCCAATGTCAAACGTTGATGCATATTGACAAATCATTTTGCCTTCACTACTCTACCTGGCAACAATCTACCAGTCTATTAAGTTGTGTAAAGGTTGAATGGAGGAGTTTTATGAAAGAAGGCCACCTCACTTATTTTGTGATGCATGGGATCTTTAGTTTAACTGACCAAAATATCAATCCCTGACTCCATTTCAAATTCTAACCATCTCAAGAATCTAAACTCCTGCAGTCTGGATTCACAGTCCACCTGCCACATTTACATCTGCTGGGAACTTCAGATTTCACCAATGAAGAGATTCATATTCTCTTCAGCTTCTTACACACATTGTGAATCACTGTCACAAGGAACCCACTGAAATGGAGACAGATGAAACTGCCTTCACACTTGCAGAAAATCTTATATATTGATTTGGCTCTATTTTGAATTCACAAACCCAAGTATACCTGTGGGTTATGAGGAGTGAGGTGAAATATGGCCACATACTTAAGAGAGACAGGAGATACAAGAGACCAAGTGCATGCTGGGAGATCATAGTATTGAGCAATAGGTTTAAATTGATCAACCCCCTCAGGCCTACTGGCTTAGTTTACACCTTCTTGCTGTTGCCTGTTTCAGGCCCATGGATTGCAGGCTCAAATGCAATCTGTGGACTTCTGTGAATTTCACCAGAAAGGAAACATTTGCAGAATTATATGGAATGTTTTTTACAATGATAAAATGTTGTATTGAAAGTATTAAACATACTCAAATTACCCAAAATATTTAATATATAAACCTGCAACAGGATGTATAGTAACTGTGTAACTGACAGCTGTTCAAATTCAGTGAAAATGAACAAAGTTTTCAGTAGAATTCCATGCAATTCCAGATTCCATTATTATCAGATTATTAATATTACCCAACCCAAATATTCATACCTCTGGGCATTACTGTTTATGGGGATCCTCCAGCCTTTGATCTGACTGAGTTCTATATCGGAAACTTCAATGTGCAGGGGCAGTTTGGGAATCCAGACCTTCATCTCCAGCTGTGCCTTCAGGTAACCGTAGGTGAAGTTTACCAGCATTCGAACCCGTCCCCTCATTTCTTTGCCATTCACATAGACGTAGTCACACCTGTCTGATATCTGACAACAAAAAAGAGAAAACTTGTGATAGAGAGGTGAGGAAAGAAAAGAGAATTGACCTTCTTGATACACCATAGTGAACTTTGTATTACTGATATCAATATTATGTATTACTGAAATCAATACAATATACATTTCAGTGACAGAGAAGATCTATTTGAAATGGATCAACCAGACATCAGATCAAAGAAATGACGAGAAATAATTTTAGTTGTAAGAGTCAACACTGACCCCCTGGCAAAAGGAATGCATAACAGCTTGCTAACACAGCAAAAACCTGTATCTTACTGTATTCACCTGTAATTCAGTTTAACTAGCCACAAAACGCACTGAAATAGAACTGTATTTAAATTACGTTATTATCATTCAGCACAAACATCTCTTCTTTTTTATGCAAATTAGGATGTCAGTGTAAAGACCCTACGATGATAGAGAAACACCAAAACCGTTATGCATGTCTCTCTGTGTGTGTTAACTTGTATATGAGTTGGCAGCATTCAGCTGAACCAGGGACCAAATGTCAACTTTTCATATGACCTCTGGAGAAATGGGCACCAGTTAATAATGAGGGGTAAATATGACAACCTGTCATCTCACACACACACAAACAAGACCTGAACAGAAGGGCGGTCTCTCTTCATCTTGGTGGGGCGTTATGAGGCCACATTCCAGAACCATCTGTTTCATAAATTAGGTGAAATGAGTTGGTTCAATGTTCCCTTTTAAAATTAACCTCAAATTACTATGACTGACAAACTTTGATTCCTCAAACCAGGATCTGACAGGGACAGAAAGTACAGAGGGAACACACACATATCATCAAAGTGTGGCCAGCAGCACAAAGATAAAAAGTATGTAGATATGCAAGAACACACACATACACAGCTGACAAATTTTGTGCATAATAATTTCACATTAATAGAGCTGTCTGGCTTCTGTATATTTGTAAAAACATTTCTTCCTAGTTTCTGATCTTATGAGGAAGTCTCTGGGAACTTACTCTGTTAGAAGGTAGTGGGCACATTTCACAAATATGTCACATTTTGTTCCAGCTTCCATGCTTTCTGTATATTCTGTTTTTAATTACCAAAAAATGAAATATGCATCTGTGTCCCATAATTTTCAAATAACCCTGTTAACACATTGTTTCCCCCATTTCTAAAAATTGAATTATATAATTTCAACCTTAGAAAAGTAAATAAGACAAACATGTTATACAGACTTCATTCAACACTTACTGTTTTCTAAGTTACAAAATAATCAAATAATTTCCTTTTATGGACCATTGTTGAAAAGAAGTAAGGCCCTGGTTTGACCCCCATACTACATATGGGGAGTGACAGTACATGTGCAAAAGAGGCTATGTAAAGGCATTACAAAAATTCAAGCGTTATATTCCTGCTTCTTGCTTAACGCTACAGACAGTGAGAGAGCAGCAAGACAAGACTCCAGTATCAGAACATCAGGGTGTGTTGTCTTCTGCACTTAAGGGCTGTTAAAGCTGTGAGAGTCTGTTTCATGCCTGTCTGACTGATAGAGCCGTCTGCTGTCAGACTCTCTTTCCTCTCTCTCTCGCTTTATCTCTGTTACTCTAAGCACATAGACTTTTTACAAGGGCTGTTGATATTTACTAACATGCTACATGCTAACATGAGATTTATTAAATGTTTAATGCATAATTTAACATAGCTAACATATCTATCATCTGTAGCACCAAAAGCATTTGGACACAAAAATGTATTAATTTTACATTGTCCAATCAACAATCTCACAGTCAGGGTGACGTTTACCAATAAATGATGGAGAAAGATCTTCCTAACAACTAACATTTTCAGAAATCAAATCCAGATTACACTTTAAAGAAGTCATTTGTAGCCTGCGTATGGTGGACATTCAATATTACTGAAACCCAACAGAAAGTATGAAAAATCACCTCTGAATGAAACAATTAATAGAAGCAAAAAAACATTTAATCATGATTAAGTATTTTAAAGTGTTGACAGCCATTTTGTGCTGTTAAAAACAGTTAGCTTAATGTAACCACTCATATTAATGAAACACATTGAAATAAAGCACTAAACTACTACTACATCAGTGGTACTTTCTAATGCTGTATGACTGTAATATATTGCACATACACACAAACAAACAATACAGAAGGCATCATCATTAATCATTTCCACAGAGAGTAAGGAATCCTCACCTACAGTTACAACCATGTCAATTTAGCCTGGAAAATTAACTACCTGTCAGATGCAGCCAATCAACATCCTATCTGAAAAGGCCGACCCATGAACAGGCACCTTGTACATGTGTTTGGCTGAGCAGGTCTGACAGCACAATTAACTGAGTCTTAACAGCTTTGGGGGTCCTCAGCAGAAAAAAGAACTTTTTTCTTCTGTTATTTAAGTCGTTTATAATCAGAGTTGAAATGCATCCAAGAAAAGCGCATTCAACTTTGACTGCCCCACACTTTCATCTACTAGTCCGGACGTTGTTTGACTACTAATGGAGGTACAGCATTGACTGTCTGTGTCACTTCTTTTGGGGAACCTGTAATCTGAACTCACCTTTTTTACGTGGTCATCAGTTTTACCTGACTGGCTCCCAAAAGTGCTTTACATCAAGTGCCTTACCAACTCCATTCAAAAAATTCTTTAGATAACACTTCCCTGTGTCCTCTCTCTCTCTCTCTCTCTCTCTCTCTCTCCCATCTCATCTCCATTCTATAGAGCAATCACTGTATATGGTCTAAGAATCAGGTACCTTGATTCCTAATGCACACACACATGCACAAACACTAAAACACGGTTCATAAATTTTGATTTTTATTGAAGATCTTCTCAAACACATCATTTTGATTGTACACTAATATTTTATAACCTGTGGTTATGTGGCTGTCCCCCATGGCTAAACAACACTGTAAATGACCTTAGACTTTTATCACTAGCCCTTTATAACCAAAACGCATTGTGCACAAACTTTAACCCCTTCACATTACTGTTGCATCTATGTACAGTCGTGGTGCTCGAGAGCAGCCTGGACTTGAGGCTCTTATGTTTAACTCTTATGTAAAGTGGGTCATATTATGAAGAACATTTACATTTACATTTATGCATTTGGCAGACGCTTTTATCCAAAGCGACTTACAGTGCATTGAAGTTATACATTTTCTTAGTACATGTACTCCCTGGGAATTGAACCCACAAACTCTTGCTAACGCAATGCTCTACCACTGAGCTACAGGAGAACTGTAGCTCAGTGAGAGAGCAGAGAACAGAATGTGTCTGAGTTCAATACATTAAGATCCTTCCTCAATATGCTCAGACTATTTATTGACTAACGTTTATTAATTAAATTGCCAAAATGCTTGAATTGCAATGAATGGTATTTTGAACAATGCTGGTTAGCCAGTCATTACAGAGGTCATTTACATACAGAAGTCTTAATGATACAGTACTTGGGGTCAGAAAGAGGGTACAAATGGACATTTAAAACTAAATACTGAATTTTTGTGGACCTTAAGGAAAATAAAGGGTTCCATAATTGATAAAAATTAGTTTAAAACAAGTCTATTTGCCTTTGAAGTCTGTGAGTGGCATATAAATGCATGATTTCTTGAAGGCGAGTTTAAAGAGCAGTCTGCTTTTTGACTCTTGACACTAGATTCAGCACCCAGGGTTTGAGCATCTTATCAATATTGCAAGCAGTGTGACAGAGAAGGTCCTTTCTCTGTCACACTAATAACTGCTTTAGACACTCTGTTAAGTGCTTTCAGACAGATGGGAGTTTTTAAACTATACTGACTCAAATTCATATATAAATTAGCATTTATCAGTGTATGAACTGGACTGCTGAATTTGTATATTTTTATGTGCAAGGACTCTGCAATCCTTTCATGTTACTATTGAGGTGTGTGTTTAAACACTGCTATGGTCTCTCCACAGAACTGCAAAGGGCCAATCAAGACACCAGCAACAACAAGGGCTTGAACGCACCACATTGTATCTGAACTACAGGATTATTAAGATATTACCCAAAGTAACTCATTGTGCTTCTGTTGCTCACATTAAACTCTCAAAGACAATATGCAAACTTGTGTAAAAATTCACCTTGGCCTGAAAAGATTTGGAATCCATTGATCTACACTGTTTGTCACAAAGATAAAAAGCTAAATATTACAATATATCACATACCATACAACTACAATATCATACAAAATCTTACATTTCCTATGACAGCTCAATTTATACAGCATTGCGTTAACAGTGCAAAGAAAACATATTGCTTAAATATGTAAAAACGTATACCTTAAATGCACTGTAAGTCATTTTGGATGAAAGCATCTGCCAGATGCGTAAATGTCAATTTGTTTAAAGAAATGCAACATACGATTTCATGGCCAGTACATTTTCTCTATTGACAGCCATTTATAAAATGTTAGTTTTACACTATAGCTGCTAAAGTTGTGAATGTGTACATAATATTCTGCACACACCATCATCCCATTAGGGTACTTCACAAGCTGATTAGTCACTCTTTAAAACAACATAGAATGAATTTGATCTGTCAACCTGATCAATAGTTAGAAAACTCTTTCACAAGAGTCATTTACAGAGTGTACACAAGACACTCTGTAAATTACTACACAAATGAAAGACAGCATGAACCCTTGAATACAGAGAGAAAAAATATCAAGGTTATTTAGGAGAGAAATGACAGGATAAACAAATACTGTAAATAGCTCACAACAAGCACCTGCTCTGAACATGTTTGGTTTGGAAGTGTTGAACGCGGTCTGCTTTGTTGATATAAGTTCAAATGTCAAGCGTGGAAAGCTTCCAGGAATTTTGACGCTGTTGAATGAGAATTACATTCTATAATGAAGGCCAACAAACAAACAGTATCACTGCACTCCTGTAGTTCTCAGATGTGGGAAATTTATCAAGCTTATTTTTGTGATTCAAAGGATATTAGAGGCCTTGGTTTGAAGCTGGTCCCAGAATGACCTTATACCTGCTAATTTGAAGATTTGCAACAAAAACTTCAAAATCTTTACAGCCACATTCATGGACGGCTGAAGTTTCATTGTGTTCTTAAGATATTACTGTTAAATTAAACAGACTACATCAATAAAACAGGCATGCATAATTTTTGACCTATAACAGTATGTCAATCCTGATGCAGAGGATTAAGAATCTTTTTAAACAAAATCAGACATGCTTGTGACACTGATGGTGTCTAGAAGGCCATTATTCTCCAACATGACAGATGCCTTGTTTTTACAACTTTTACAGTTCCTGTTTCCATTAATTACGAATTAGGCAATTTGTTATTTAACTTGTAAGAAAACTTTTCTAAAGATATTACGCAGCACAATATATCTATTCAGTGTATTGGAGCTAGCAGTTAAGAAAAGGAGATTGTGTTAGTTCATTTAGTTACATTTAGTTACATTTTTTCCTTTAACAATCTATTGTTGTGGCTGCCAGCAAGCTAATAGACTGCTATATTAAATTAATTTTAAGAAAATTATCTGAAATGGTACATAATGATTCAACATTTAAATTGATGCTCAGGAAGTAAAGGCTTATTCCTGTCTGAAAGGAAAACTATTTTTAAATCTGTGTCACTCCTTATCTCTCATTATTGTCCTTTTTCTTATTATAGTCCTTTTAGACACACACACACACACATACACACACACACTTTTGAGAGACTGCTTCACATGATTCACAGCAGTGACATACTGTATATACTGTATGTATAAAGATTGAAATAAGCAATTACAGACCCTGCCATCATTGACAAACTTATCAACATTAAACAAACCCCCACAGTGCAATTTGATTACATATTATTTGTCTGGGTCATTTAAAATCAGAGAAAGAGTCTTAATAACCTCATCTTGACAAAGGTGTCAAACACAGATCATCTCACAATCTAAAAGCAGCTTTTGTTTATTGCATAATTAATTATATTACAGTTACATGAGACTTCTCATGATAACAGACAGCTGGACAAAACTGTGGACTGGAAGTTTAATTTAGTATGTATTTTTAAAGAGATCCAAGTTCAGACTCATTGCATTTTTTAAATTACAATCAGTAACTGTGTGTCACTACATGATAAACAATTATTGCTTCTTTAATCGTTGTTAAACTTCACTAGGTGTGAATGAAATTTATTACAAGCTTCATTTGAGCATTATCACAATGATTAGAAGTCAAAACAACACAACATAAAATTGTTTGTTCATTCGTTTGTTAATTTCAGTGAAAATTATGATGTAAGGACCTTACTAAGGGAAAACAAGTAATAATGTCAGTGTATTTACTCTTAGGTATTTACATTTAATAGTAAAATTTTTTAAATTGGATTTATCATGCTTACAAAAGAGAGAGAGCAGAGTAATATGAAGCCAGTGTAGGAGATTTGTTGTCAGGGACAATGATAATGAGTTATAACATAGTTATTACATGTATCAAGCTTACATCACTGACCTTAACAATATCTTCATCTGTGGACTGGCACTGCACAGTGTCTGACACATCGGTAACAGTTCCATCTGCACCCACTGTAACCACCTTCACTGGTACTGCCACTGTCTTTCCATTCAGCACAGCTGTGTTCACAATCTCCGTTTCCTGTGACAAACATATATGAGAAACATTGTACATTTGTCATTGAGTATACATCAGTTATTACTATTTTATTTTTATTCATTCAATTTTTTCATTAATGTATTATTTCTGTTAATGATTTACCTATTTATTCCATCTTTCATTCATTTATTAGTTTGACAATTTTTTCCTTATTCATTCATTAATCATTCAACCTTTACTTCTTTTATTTTTAATCAATCTGTTCCTTCTTTCCATCCATCCATCCATCCATCTATTCATTGATTCATTCATTCATTCCATATTTTCATCCTCCCATTCCTTCCCTCTTTTTATTTGCTAATTTCTTTCTTCCTTTTTAACTTCTTCATTTTTTCATTCCTTACTTTTTTCCAACCTTCCTTTAATTCTTTACTCATTCCATTCTTTACTTATCTGTTAATTTGCATTCATTTGTTTCAATTGATTCATTTCAGTATACAATCGGCTGACATGAAGTACAAAAACAGCTTATGAGAAAAGTTTCAAATGAAAGAAAGTGAGGTGAAATAGGCAGTAGTGCAGAAGTAACATTTGCAGTGAGGTAGACGGTTTGAGAAGGGGGTAGAGACTCAGTAAGGGGTTCATTAGAAGAGAAACAGCCTGAGTCCTTAACCTTTCAGCCACTGAGCCACACTGCTTCAGACAACTGCATAATTGGGACCATTACAGTCAGTGTGAGAAACTCAGCCCCCATTGTGCCATCCCTCAGAGACAGGCAGACGTGGGTAATGTAGTCAATTTACCTTATTAGCAGATCACTTTCAATTAACCAATCTACTCGCTGTAAATGTCCAACAGTGACAGTGCAGTTCTCGCAATCAGACAGTATTCATTCAATGCAAGCGTCGTCTTTCTGTTCTCCTTCCATTTTCTTTATTTCCCTCTTTTTAGAAATAGAGGCAGATGACATAACCTAATCTCTATGAATGCGTAATGACATGCTCATCTTACCACCATCTCCAGAACTCTCTGCCTTATTATTTCCATTACGACAAGCACCACTGTCTTTCTCTGTATCCCATCTGCAATAGTTCTACTTTCTTTAAGTTTAAGAAAAGATGAAAGATGAAAACATCCTGACAGATATGCATTTTTGTTGCCTTACAGGATGGATTCTGTGTCATTTTTGTAATGCTGTTAAGGGATGATTATTTTCTGTTTAATTTCTGATTCATGTCTGAAGGAGAATCATGTGGTCTTTATGGACGGATTCTGTTCAGATGCTTTGATTCATTATTTGGTGCTTGATGCCAAACAGGGAGGCCACATTTCTCTTCCATGGCTTTATGAATGAGCATATAAATGTTTGAGGTGTTTTTGTGTGCTAAATAATTTAAAAAAGGATAGAGATTTTGGAAGGCATTTTGCCTGAGAACAGAACTTGGCTGGGAATAAAGAATGTTTATATGTGGACACAAATGGAAAACAAATGTAATATGTCTAAGCCTAAAAGAAAATATTACATCTATGCATTTGGCAAACACTTTTATCCAAAGTGACTTGAACCCACAACCTTTTGCGCTGTTAATGCAGTTATACCATTTGAGCTACAGGAACACTAGTTAGTTACTTTATTTATGGAGCACTTTTCTCTTACATGGCACCCTCTATAACAAGGTTTTTGTCATATTTAGTAACATTCTGGGGTAGTTTTACTGAAAATGTATCCCAAAAGTACAGCTAAGTAAGCATATGAAGACACTTAGTGTACATATAGTACACTCATACTTTTTTATTACATGGTGCTCTGCAATACTTCATTTTGATTGGTGAATTGCAGCATTAGGCAGTCACCTATTGTTGTATAATGACCACTAAACTGTACAATTTGGCCGTTGTCCCAGAAAAACAATTTTCTTTTACAAAGCTCTGCTAGTTTCATGTCTCTTATAGCACTCCACAGTCTCTTTCTTCTCAAATTGTAAATTATTTCTTCTCAAATCAATTTTGTGTCTTTTTTTGATAAATAGTATTATATTAAAATAATATAACTATTTTAATAAGCAGGATAACGCACACCTAGCTGATCACTATGACAAAATAAACATCTGGATTATTGTGCAGTCAGGACTGGCTAACTGTACATTATTGTACATTATACATACATACATACATATACATACAAACATACAAATGATCTACCTTCTAGAACTGAAAACACGCTTTGTGGTGTACTCCTGAAGTCACAGAAACAGCCTCTGTCCTTTTCTCTTTTAGTCCACTACATCATCTTATACCTTAGTTTACAAAATCTAAACTTTAAGGGTTAATCCTTCTTTCACACATCACTAAACACAACATCCCCTTTCTCTTCCTTTACCCCTTAACACACTGGATGCCTCCAAGTCTCTGTCTGCCCTCCTGCTAAGATCATTGCACTTGATAAGCCAAAATGACTGTGGACCTTCAGAGAGAGCCAGTGTGTGTATGTGTGTGTGTATGAGTGTGTGTATTTTTCGTTTCTGCATGTTTCTGTGGTTTGGAGCTTCACAGCAGGCTGAAAGTGAGCAGCAGGATATTGGCTGCTAGCAAGAGCAAGATCACCGCACGCTGGTAATAAGCCACAGTGGGACATTGGTAAAGAAGAGAGGGGGCCGAGATGGCCACTGCAGTCGGAGCCGAGATGGCCACTGCAATCCATTATCAAAGTTGTGGGGCTAGCGTGGTGGACTGTTTACAGGCCTCTCCCCTGATGTGCTTTAATGGGGAGATGGGAGGCATGCTGCAGGGCAGGCCCAGGAGCTAATGGAGGAATTTATGAAACAAGCTTACACTCAAGGACATGACAGTCAGATGCTGAGTTCCACCTCTTAGGGCTGCTTTAGTTTCTTTTATAGGCCTTGACTAGAAGAAGAGGGTCTGCTGGCTAAAGACCTTAAAGATTGCATCGATGCTCTCATACTACAGTGGATAGGAATTAAATGTTCACATGGACCATGTTTGGGATTGGCATTTACTAGGGCTGTCAATTGACTAAGTGACGATTATATGCTGATTAATGAATCAACTAATAGTAATTAAATTATTAACTGAAGGTTCGTCATACTAGAATTGCTCTGATGGTTGGAAAATTCTTTTTCTTTTTGGAAAAGTAAGGTAGCACAATTAATCACACTAAATTGTTCACACTAAATTAATAGGTTAAACTGAGTATTTCTTTTTTTCTCTAAGTGACGTTTGTCATTTTCATACAACAGATAACAGAAGAAGAAAATCTATTGACACAAATTAATTTAATAGACTAGCCCAATTTAGAGCAGGTACATCCATCACATCTTAATTAATTGATAGGACAGGGTCGCTATCGCACTCTGGTGTGACAGAACACAGTAGTACAACTACTGTGTAGCACAGGTTAACCAAACTTAGCTGTGAATTCAGCTGTGACTCCTGACAACTCAAGAGAGTCACTTAGACACTTCACTCTTTATGACACTCTTTATTTCACTATATGCTACTCTTGTGTACACAAGTGAACTGTGAATAAACAGAACTGTATTTAGCACTGAAAGTGAATCACCATTTTTACATTTGAAATCAAATGTATCCTGATTATTATTTAGGTGTCTTATTTTAAACGTTTAATTTATGAAATGGCACACACAACAACAGAGAGTGCTTGCTATTTCTTTACTTTTCTAATCTCCATTAATTCATGTTTTAATTTGCACGGCACTGCTAAAACACACCTAATATTCAACACAGTTCTGTGTTTAGAAAGCCCAGTTACATCTTCGCTCTTTTACCGATTAGAATTCTGTGCCACTATTAAACTTTAAATGATAATATAAAAGAGAATGAACTCTGGAAATTAATAAATCTTCAGGCAGGCACCTTCAAAAGCCTCAAAGCCACTGCATTAGAGAGCTGTGGAGAAATTCTGAGTCAAGGTACCCAGTAGGACTGTACCCCCATGGCTTTACAACTGTTTGCTCATTCATGCATCCCAGCCAGGTGTGGGATTCAAACCACCAAAGCTTAATCATTCAGTTATTCTGTGTGTACACAGCTGAAAATATAATCTGCCCCTAAAACGAACTGGAAATGCAGTGGAATAGGTCGCACAGTCTCTTACGATTCTGACTGCATAATAAAGTGCTCCTTAAAGTTGCAAACAGCAACTTCGAAAACAAATGAATGGGTCTAATTTCAGCCAGACCAGGTTTCTTTGCACAGACTATATGACTAATTGACCAAAATGCCTTCAAAGTGGTTGGATCTTACTGCTAATATCTCACAAGGATTTCCTGAATGGTATCACATTACAGCAGATCGACCTTATCAGTTAATTGAGAGCCACAGAGTCAAAGAGTTCAGGCTAAACAAACCCTACAAACTAATATGCCATGAACTGAAAACTTAGCCTGTATAAAAACATCTAAGACCTCCACAAAATAATATGAAATTAATAAAATCTTTCAAAAACGGTATAGACTTTGAATTTAAAATTTGGAGTTCTTTTCAGACAGCTTAAATTGAACTGCGCGCAAATGTGAAGGGAAGAAAATTGCATCTTTGTCACAAAGATGTCTTTCAACCTCGAATCCACTGAGGTATTCAGTCCCAGACGTTATGGTAAAAGGCATATCACAAAATTGATGAGCATGGTAATCTCTGCTTCTGAGATATACCTGTATAATAGTCAAAGTGCCTGCGTATAATTTGCTTGCCAAATTTGCCAGTTAAAGAGCCTGACTATATAGTGCCAGTTTTATCCGCCCTAGTGAAGTTCACTGTAGCTGGAAAACTTAATCAGGTAAGTGAGATGCAATTTGGTTCACGTACGTCCAAGGATTTGACTCATGCTTATGAGTTGCTGACAGAAAACATCAGCCCCAGTTCACATTTACATTTGTTCTTGGCAGACGGTCTTTGTGGCTGAACCTAGTGCTACATTTATGCTCATATATAATAAATGACTTTTCCCCATACACATCAGATATGACAGGTGAGAAAATTTGAGGGTTTGCAAAATAAATAAATTTTATTTGCAAAATAAAATAGATCCTGTCCAAAATAACATAAAACTGATGAATTTCTTTACATTTGTGCATTTGGCAGACACTTTTATCTAAAGCGAATAACAATGAAATTGGGTTTATATTTTTCAACATTCTTACCTGGGAATCGAACCCATAACCTTGGCATTATTAGGGTTCTACAACGACAATGTTCTTTGAATTGCAATTGTGTACATTTATCTTCCTGTCATTCTAAATCAAATCCCAATTCATTAACCTGTGAGGTGTTGTTTAAACCTGTGAGTTTATGAACTAAACTAAACTACAAGTTCTGAACTTGTCCAGAAAAAGGATTTACGCAAGTCAGAGCAGAATTTCTCAAATCGACCCAAACCCTGAATGTCACCATGTTCTCTTCTTCTGAGCAGTAAGTCTAGTGGTTCTCTGCCATGTGCTGAAATTCCAGAGAGCATTGTCAGCCTCCTCTATCGCTATCGGAGAATAAGTAAGATTTATAGCGTCAGCCCCTGTAATCTGACTGGCATAAAAAACAGATGCTCTACTGTCTTCATCTGTCGCTGCTGCTCTCTCTTCATCCATCCCTCTTTCCTTCCCTGACACTTCCATGACATATAAATCCTGTTCTATAATGAAAAATGGAGAAATGAAATGTAACATAATTACGGAAATGTGGTGTATTAAAAAGTGATCAAACGTGACGATCTTAATTCACCACAAAGGAGAGGGATTTATTCATGGAGAATTATCTAGCTCCTGTTTCACTGTTTAAAGCAATAATTGAATTATTGGGGCTGAAAATTTGTGGCATGCTCGTTTCACACTCTGCGATGTTCTTGATGCATTGCTGCATGTAATTAATTGTATTGCGACTCTACTTATAACCTCCATATCTACAATTCCCAAAAATAAATATAACATGTTGCAGGCCAATATTAGTGCTAAAATCTGCATCTTATTCACATAACACCTGCTATCTAGATAAACCAAACACTAAATGATGTAAATGACCACTGAACTGAATTTAAATTGAATTGTTTTTTTGCATAAACACAACTCTTTGTAATATAAATTTCTGCAGCTTATCATTAAACTTACATAAAAAATAAAGATAGAAAAACTTCACATACATTTTTTTATAATAAAGGCAATAATTAATAAGCTGATACCCAGTTTATGGATCAGCGTACAAGTTGTTTGCCTGTGATAATAGTCTGCTGCATGACTAAGCACTCAAAACCAACCCGCATGATCAAAAATGTGATATACAAATTGCATTTCACATAGATTTTGTGGGCTCGTTTGCAACATTACTTGATTAATGTAATTTCTTTAGTGAATCAGGTGCTATAACAATGCAGACATGCAAATGTCACGTTGTCAGTGGAAATAAATGTTTGTTTAGTAAATTCCCCTCTGTGTTGTAGGTGCAGACATGCAGGAACACTGTAACTGTCCAAATTAATCCAATTCAGAGACATAGCAAAACTTTACCTTGAAATGACCAGTGAAAACATCATTCCCTTGCCACTGCTTATTTTCAGTTTTAAGATTGGAAAAGTTACAACAGCAGTCAAAAATAATTCTTTCCTCAACAAAAACAAACTAGAGAAAAGGTGAGAGAGAGAAGTTATGCCCCTGAAGCCATGAACAATTGTCAGCAGCATGTGGATAAAAATGAGAAACACACACGCAGCATACAGCACACACACAAACATAACAAGTGAAACCAGCATGCATTTACTGCCCCATGCAGTGATGTAATATTACAGTTTTATCGTTCAAAATCTGCCCATTCTTTCTCATTCTACGGCACAACGCATAGCAATATGATCATACTGACTGCCCCACCCACTTTATTCACTTTAATCTTGACTACAAGGTTTTTGATTGGTACATAAGAATAAAGTCCTACAGTACGTCAGAGTCAACTTGGATACTAGAGCCTATTACAATCAATTAAGTGACTAATACTACAACAATGTACAGCAGCTAGTAATATGTGACTCATGATAGCCTCACGTTACTGTTAAAAGCTTAAAATAGATGAATATGAAATTTCTAAATCCAAATCTGAGCTCTCTAAGTTCTTGTAAACCCCTCAGACTGAACTTCAAATGTCCTCTTCTGGTCTGAACAACAATAGAAGGGTGTAATGGAGATTCTGTTGGCCTGCTGAGAACCTCCATGTTCACCAACTTCATTATGAGAGCCCTCAAAGAAACCAAGATCTGGAGTCATTAGGAGCACCCAAAAAAAGAAAAGGGGGGAAAAGTAGACGTAAATGCCCTTAAAGCAGAGACACTGTGCTAACAAGCAGGTACAGAGCTAGTGACATGTTCTCCCATGTGGTCTGCTTTACTCCCAGCAGGAGGGAAATCTAGAGAAAGCCTGAACAAGCAGAGTACTGGTGACATTCTCTCATTGTCTTTCTCCCTCGCTCACTGCTATTATCTTTAATTGGATCTTACTGGTTTCATGAATGAGAGGAAAAGACCTCTAGATATCACAATGTGATTAGAAAGAGGTGGAGCTGGTAAGTGGCAGAATTCATAATATGTAATGAAGACATCTGTGACTCCAACAATTAGACTTATTCCTTTACTTTAAAGACCTTTCTAGGAAAAACTTTTGTACTTCAGAATTCTGTATTCAGATTCATGCTAATACAAGCAAGTAAAACAGTCCTTGCCAATAGGGCAACTTTGATAAAAAATTTGTCACATCCCTAAAATCAAAAGTAAAAAGGAAATGATACTGTGTATAAAGAAAATTAGACTGTTTTTAAAGTTTCTTGCTGTGTGTCATGCCATAGTGCAAAAATCTTTACGGTTTTAAAAAGGCCTTCACATATAAGCAAAGTGTAATTTCTTTATTCTTATTTTGATTTTGGGGTGAAATATGAATTCTTAAGAGACCTAGTTGACCAGTACTGTATGAACAGAAGAAAGATGGATTCTCGAAAAAAGACAGATGGACTCTTGAGTGTGTGTGTGTGCATGATTGTAAATTCATATGATTGTGTAACCATTTGCAAGTGATATGGGCATGTCAACCAGCGTTTGCTCATTACTGAAGCATCACAGATGACACATCTCTAAACTGAACTTTAATTTCATGTCTTTGTGATCTCCCAAACAAAATTACACAAATTAGTTTATTGTCACTTCCAGTAAGACTCTTCAACATCTGCAGTTACACAAATTACTGTAAAAGCAAATACTCTGTGAGCAGTCTCGCCTTTAATAGACCTTACGTAGCTCCGGCTAAAACTGTTTGCCTCTGATATTGTTTGTTCATTTGTTTTCTTCTGAATGCACATATCAAGCCCATGATAACTGCAGTACATGATAACTGTATGTACAGGGGAGGTGAGATAAAAGTGTTTTTTTAATATTCTCTTTCATGACACATGATATAAATACTACCATTCAAACATTTACATTGCAAAAGACTACACAATAGAAGAAGCATAAAAATAATGTATATAATAATTAATTGATTTTAAAACAGTCTTCCACTTGGTACTTAAATAAATTCAATAAAATAATGCTAATTTCAAAGATTTATTTTGAAATTACATTTTTATATTTGCCCCTGACTTCACAGACATGATAGTCATCACTAATAAATCTGTCTTTCATGATATGTTTTATCTGACAAAACAGAGATAAAACAGATATAATAGATTTAAAGTCCACCTAAATAAAACTGAATTAAGATTAAGAACATTTTAGAAGAAAAGTACTAGACAAAAGCTAAATTCAGCTTGTTTGGGATTGGTTACATAAGGAACACAGGCCCTACCCTGCATTACAATTGCCCCTGGTCCTGGGGGAAAAGAACTTTACCCTCTATCATTTTTAGATTTTACTTCTCCCAGTGAGATTTCTTTCTTTGTGTTTTTTTGTCTTTCACACATCTGAGGCCAAAGCAGAGTGCTAATACAGCACAGGCATGTGTGTGCTAGCATGTGTGTGAATGAAAGCAATGCAAATGTGATTTTTAAAACATCTGAGCCCTCATCGGCAGTTTTAACCTCATTTAAATACATGTATGTTTTTAGATCCTCAGACTGAAAGTTTTATCAAAAAACATGCAGACGAGCCCACGTATGTTCCTAAACAAGCTAGTAATGATTAGGAAGAGCATTTTGCGAGGCTACACTTCAGTTTACATTCATGAGCCGACTTTCAAGCATGCAAAGTAATGAGTTTTGTATATGTTTATTTGACAGCTTATGTGGTGTGTCTGTGTGCACCCTACAAGCCAAAAATACTGATGACAGCTTATTATCTTGTAGTGTCTGGCATGGCCCAATATTTGGATCATGTATGGATCATAAAATACCCCCTTTTAAGACATACAAACCTAGGCTCCAGAGAGTCTGGAGGCAAACCTGCCCTCCAGATTGCTATCAGCAACCTCTGATACCAGGACAGTTTATGATACCCTGCACAAGCTTCAAAAGAATTCCATGGGCACCACATGGGGTTCCAGTAACCTCCAGGTGGCCCAAGAAAGAATACTTCTATCCAAAGGAAGAACTCTTTCTACCTTACAACTAAACAGTCCTAAACTGTATATAGGTGTATACATTCCCATGGTATGCTGGCTACAAAACTATGTATCTTTACTGTAGATAGTTATGCAAGTTTGGATTGATGTTTTGTTTGCATTCATGTATTAGGATGAATCACAACTTAATGTAGTTCAAACTCTGTCATATTTAATATCTAACAGATCGTCTTGTAATTTCCCATCAGACTATGTTTGCTGTGTAACCATAACAGGCATGATAGTCTTTCTACAATAATCTGGATTAATATTTGCAAATGTGCCATCCGGCCATAAAACATGCAAATAAGGTGTTGAATGAGACAAAGAAACTTTGCCTGCTTAACACCTATTGGTTGTTTAAGTTTCACTGGGCGTGACTGAGCTGAACTTAAAAAATGACTGGCAACACCTTAGCTTCAGTTAGTTGAGTCTTGTCCTTTAGTCTTGTCTTCTTAGTCTTAGTCTTCATCTTCTTGCAAGGATCTTCGGCCCTGGCACCCCTCCCCATGGGGAGGTCCAACTTCTGGCTCAGTCCATCTGAGACAGACTCTGGACATCACTTCAGCTAACTTCGACGGTCTCCGGAACTTGACGAACTCCATCACTTCTGAACCACTCAGGACTCTCTCCATGCGCATTTGGATTCACGCTCTGCACTAGAGCTCAATGCAAGTATTCATATTCTATACACATAGAATAGCTGCGCTAAGTTGTGCTCCTTTATTAAGGTGATTCTACTGGTGGTTCATTCAGAATGCTTAGCTGATTTGACTTGCACAAGCTTAACATCATCTCTCTCTCTCTCTCTCCTTGCTCTCCTTACTTTTGGTTATGTGTTTAATGTGTGTAGGTTTATGTCTAGTTATATGTTACATGTTCCCTTATATGTTACATGTTCCCCTGTAGTGTAGTTTAATAAACACCCATGTGTATCCACCCTTGATTGTTGCTGCGTTTAATGCTCACAAATAAGGTCACTTAAACTGTGTTCAATCTTTCTACCTGCTCTCAAGTCCTGTTAAAGCAGAGAAGCGTTGTTTTCAAGGCCAGACAAATAATGTTTCTTAGATTCAATAAGACCGCGTATGCACTCGCTGGACGAATGCAAAAGCTGATTATTGGAATCATCCCTGCTGATCAGGTACTACAAAATATGTATATTTAATGACGATTAGTTATATGTATTTTCCTTTGAGTTTCGTTCCACGAATGAAATGGTGTTTTAAACAACACTGTTCATTGATTTCAAATTCGATTTGCTACATAATTGTGGTGCTGGTTCCCTAATTCCCTAATTCTGCTGATCTTTGCTACATGCTCTACAAGAGTGTTAAATCAATGTGTTACATTGATTAAGAATTCCCCAAATCATTGATCCAGATTAATTATTAATAATTTTATATATGTATTTACATATTTATATATATATATATATATATATATATATATATATATATATATATATATATATATATATATATATATATATATATATATATATATATATATAGGGAATGGTGGAGAACATATTAACATTAATTTTGAGTGAACTTGTTCATATATGACATAACTATCGTTGAACAAGCCTCACTATTAATTTCCCTTAAACACATTTTCGCTACAATCGGCACATAAAACATTCTTGTAAACTAAACTTTACTTTATTTTTTCTCAGCAAAGCATACGCTTAATTACATTCGACTGCTATGCATAAAATTTATCTTTTAATTTTGTGGAAAAAGTATGCACAAAAGTTGATCTCTGAATGTATTTAATGACTTCAATTTGTTTTAGTTTAGAGTAAGTATTGATGCTGTCCACAGATGAGCCATTGGGCCACCCAGTCTGAGCGACTTCATTGGTAGAATATCAACACTACATTCTGTCTTCATTCCTGTGAACTGAACCGAGCAGCAGCCATTTCCAAAACCGCCGTGACAACACAAATGTGCTTTGCGTTTTGCAACTCAAACAACTCAATGTTTTTCCTCCCTGATGGATTTTCACATTGTCACACCAGTCAGGTCACATGTATCGAATTTAATGTGAGAGTGGGAGAGAAATACTCTGGAATAGAGACAATAATTTTAAAAGTTCTTTAAATAAAGGTGTCTGTGAAAAAGCTTTGAATAGTTTTTGGGAGCTGGTCAGTGGCGTTTAGGGAGTCAGACTGCTGAATAAAACATGGCGGTCTGTAGCAGCACTATATTTTAACTTTATAGGACAAATCCCCAGATGCTCTCATGAATACCACACCTGCAATCCACCCAGATCAATGGGTCAGATAGGAGGACCTGGCAACCCAAGTGAATTTAAACTAGATGACTTTTTGCAGTTACCAAGAGCCAAGCAGCCAAGGTCAGACTTGGAGAAACAACATGGTGGATGGGGGACGTGTGTTTGTGTGTATGTGTTGGGGGTTAGAGAGAGAGAATGTGTGACCCCATTTATCCATTGGATGGATGGGGGTGTCCAGATAGTTATTAATGGTTAGAAATCTTAGGTAGTGCTAATACATAATTTTCAACTTCTGTAGTGTTAGATTAGCATGTTACACTAACAGGATTGGTTGTATAAAGAGACATTTACACTTAAATCACTTCCTCCACAAAAAGAAAAAAATGACATGGTTTCCAGCTGGTTTAACCTTTGTTTATTTACAGTCATTAACTTCTGGTTTAGGTGGATAATTTGCTAGAGCACCACACCAGGCTTGCTAAGACGACATGGAGCTAATTGAGCTAGCTAATCATTTTCCTAAACAGATTTTAAACTTTTAAATTAACCAGCTTAACCACTTCAGGTTGGTTACCTGTACTTTCCCACACAGATCATCTGTCCACCACATTAACAACTGAAGAATGTTTTCAAGTTGGTAAAGTAGATAATATCAAAGAGAAACCGTAGTTTACCCAAAAATGAAGTCTGTCTTTATTCCCTCACTCTTGTCATTTTTAACCTGTATGCTGTCATTTCTTCTGTGCAACACAAAAGTAGAATTTTTTGACAAATTATTACACATCTCTTGCCACACAGTGACAGCTCACAGTTACCACATCTGTGAAGCTTTAAACAGGGTAGAAAAACACACATACAAAAACATAAAAGAGTCCATATGGCTTATGTGATATATTTCATATCCTTTAAAGCCATACAATGCTCTGTGTGAGGAACAACTGAAATGTAAGGCATTATTCACTGTGTTTGGAAAACATGATGATAAGTAAATAACTTTCAAAATGTATTAGTGAAACGGTACATGTCAGCAAAATGAAACATTGTGATTCTGTTGTTTATGTATTTGTTTCAGTGCCTTAATGTGAGGAATATTCCACATGTCTGAACAGCAGCCACAAGTAGTCTTAAAACAAAGTAGCCTTTCTAGATAAATTTTCCACTGAGGTACTGCATTTTTAAATTTGTATAGTTTGTAGTTTTGGATGAGTTATGGAATACAAAAATCCCTCATATTATATTTTTGTGTTGTGTAAGAGGTAATATCATGTACAGTTCTTCCCACTTGTATCACGGCCATTTTGCCAGGATCAGTCTCAGGTCCTGACCTCAGTCATGGCTTCTGTATTTAGAGCACAACCTTTCCAAACATCTTTGCTTTAAGTTTTTACTGTTGCTCTGTTGCTCTCTTTTCTCCATGTTATTTAACTACTGCATTTTAAAAAACACATCTTTCCACTTTCCCTTTCTGAAACCTTCTGTTTTTCCATTCTGCTCTTAATTCCGCTACACAAAAGATCCCATTTTCTTCCATTTTGGACCCGCTGTGGTCTAGAAGCACCAATTTATCCTTTACATCAAGTAAGTGGTGAGTTTGTTCTTTACGGAATGAATTATGGATTAACCGATTAAATGATAGATTACATGGACACATAACAAGGTTAGAGAGGAGACAGCTGAAAACGACTCCTTTCACAAGTTAACACACTGTTAAAAAAATAGATGGCAACAGAGAGACAGGTTCTGACCAGGGTCTGTGAGTTTAAATCGATGGATCGAAGCCAGGCCTGTCACCTAAGGCAGGGCTATGTCCAATGGGACCTAACTCTTTGCCTCAGTTCTCTGATCTGTGCCACTCGTCATCTTCCTTGTACAGCTCTCTGAAATTTTAACCTGTAAAATTTAATCACAAATAAAGCCCAGAAAGACAACTCCAACAAGAAACAAACTGCACATTATTCCATGACAAATCCCATGACAAACGTATTATTTAGCAGTTTTTCCTGTGTACTAGTGACACATAACACATATCACTGTGTCATCATATAGAAGATGAAACAACCTAACAAGACATTCACCACCATTACACATCTGCAGCATGAATGATTACAGGACACAGAGCATTAAATGTTCCTCATCAGGGCCTGTAGATGTGTCATTAAGAACATCTTCACAACCTGCATCACTATCTGCTGTGATAACTGCTCTGTGTTTGACAGAAGACAGCCCAGTTCATCACTGCTGCCAACCTGTACCATCCAGAACATTTCCACTGAGAGGTGTAGGAGAAAGAGCACCTCCATCAATGACCTACAAGATCTCAAGAGCCAAAGGAACATTCAGATTTCAGGTTGTAACAGATGCCGGTTTACTTGTCTTTGATTTAAATTACTATGTACACAATAATGAATATACTGAAGACAAGTGAAGGCAGGTGTTAATTTTGGACCCTATTTCATATACAGCCAAAGACCAAAGGAGCATTTCATTTGTTTGGGAGTAAACTGACAAAGGGGCAAAATAAAATCTTAACCCATCAAAAGACAATGTAATACAAATAAAAATACAGGAATGCAAGTATTTTACTAAATATTAATGTATTCATGTTGCTACAAACATTAAAATGCACAAATCTATAAATTGGCTCTTGAACTGGTTCAATGAACTCAGGTTTGTATTTTGTAACTTCTGATTTATTTCTCTTTGTTTTATTCTAGACCTTGTTATACACATTATCACACAAAATTTGTAATTTAAGCTTTGAGGTATCAGCCTAATTTTTCACATTGAAAATTTATTTTAATGAAATAAAAAACATTTTATAGGGTTATAAAAATTTCCCTCAAAAAATAAGCCTAATAAAGGTAAAACTGCTCCTGAAAAACAACTCCAGGGGGCCAATATTGCCCTTTGGAATGAAAAGTTAATTTCTGACACTTGGTCCCAACAAACTAATTCCCCAAAAAGAATTAGACTTCCCAAAGCTTGCTGATCTCCCAGCTGCTAAACAGATCTCAAATTACATTTGAGACAGTGTCTGCGATGTTAATATTCTGAGTGAAGTGTCGGTCTGGTGTTCAGAGAGTTGCATGGGCAGAACAGCATCTCTGCAGCACATTAGGAGACCAGTGAACTGTGTGGGCCAGAATATTTGCTATCATTCCTTTCACACATTCAACCACAATTGGTTTACACTTGCTCACATGCTCACATGTCGTAACGTTGTTTTATGTTGCCTCTGGTTCATCTTTCAGCTCCTTTTTCTTCAGTTTGTTGCTTGAGGTGCTAGCAAAAGCACAGTGTGAACACAAATAAATCGATAAACGCTAAATAATCCAATAAGATAAGAAACAAGATCTAAATAAAGGGCAGATGTAAATGCTAAGGCAGCAGGTTTGTCTCTTGCTCTTTGATGAAGTGGAAAGATCATTTCCTGAATTATTGGTTTGCTTTTGTGGGTCAGGATATGATTTTCGACAATGAATTGCCTTGTGATCAAATGATGGATGGCTAAACCACTGATCTGTTATAAATTACTAAAAAAAAGATAAATCCTGTCACTATTTACATGCCATCATATTGTTCCAAACCTGCATGCTGTTATTTTGATTTCATAAAATACAAAAGGTGAAATTTCATGCACCCTTTGCCATGCAACAAAAGTTCATAGTTATCTGAAAAGCTCCAAAACAGCTCAAAAAAAAGTTTTTAAGAACAAAACTATGTTAAGTTACTGATAATCTTCTACTTCATTGAGCCGGTAGCTTAAATTAGTCTAATTTGTAATTAACTAACTCTAACTATAAATTGTTCTTTTGAGATTTTCAATATTTATTTTCAATGAACCAGTTGATTTGAAGATTCTTCCTTCAAAAATTCTCCTTCTGTGATCTGTTGAGCCAGTTACAGCAAATGGCTATAGAATGATATGAGCAACTGATGACAGCCCAAAACATTTCATTTCTATTCCTTTAAGATTTCTGAAGCACTTATCACAGAAACCAATAAAGCACCGATCCGCTGAAACAGTCAGAGTGTTTTCTGACAGACATACACTGATGAGCAGGTGCCTCTGTGACACAAACCTCTCTAGGAATGAAAAGACTGGATAACCTATAGAGTCTCTGATCATACGAGTGACTGTGAATCTCATTTAGGATGTTTGTATAATGCATGACAGGATTGAGAGGCACTGAGTATATGACATGAGTATGAATAGAGCATTACTCATCAGCACTCGAGAGCTGCGTTTATTACCATCACCTGCAGTATGGCACATATGAACTCCAATTAACCACCGCACTATATTATGCTAATTCAACTAGAAAGCACATGATGAGAGGAGAGAGAGAAAGAGAGAGACTTATGAATTAACCAATGGAGATTCTTATTTCATAGTTGTCATTGTGGAGAGAATTTCTTAGCATGTTACAGCATGCTAAGAAATGCGATATGATACACATTTTGCATAGTCAAAATGAAAGCCTATGGAAAGATGGCAAGAAGGAAGAGGAGGAGAAGGAAAAAAGATGATGAGAAGAGAAGAAAAAGAGGATACAAGAGGAAAAGATAAGGTCTTTCTTGACTACGTATCTTTACTTGATCTTTAGTTAGCATCACAACAGTGTATTTAATGATATCCACAGAACCCAAACCACATCAAACATCTGGGGTATCTGAATTGCCAAACTTGGGGGAACATCCAGTGCACATTTATTCTAAAAAACAACACACTGTGTGTTTGAGTGGAAAAGTGTTTGTGTAATTGCACTAAGCTAGGAACACGTTATCTTTACTGGTTATGAATGTGCAGCTGCCAGCATTAGATGCTGAGCCAGGAACAAAATCACTTTCACAAGAGTGGACCATCAAATCAAGGGCAGGAACTTACTGCTCTGTGACAGACCATTTAAACATGGTGCTGGAAATAAAGAGTGCTTAACAGCCACATCCTTTTTAGCTGACATGCTAATAAGTATTTGCTCAGCTGTATTTCTGTAGCCCAACTGCTTGTGTTTCTAGTTGTGTCTCTAAATTCTTTATAGTGTCACAGCTAGCAAAACACAGTTTGTACAACAAACTGTCTTTCATAGTGAATTTCAAAAAAAAAACTGCTGGACCTCAAATCACCTGCAATGAGAAATGTTCCTGTAGTTGATCATAACCTTTGGGTCCCTATTTTTGTGTGGACTGTGATCATTTTGGTTATAGATATTTAGCCTGTATTTGTTGAATATGTTTTGTGATTACTACAGTGCATGTATTGCAAAGTGCATATAAAACATTATATTAAATTATATTAAAGCAAGCCAAAAATTATACAGGGCTTGCTTAAGGCCAACTATTCAACTAGACTTCATAACTGGTATGTGTAACAGTGAGCTGGTCTAGTCCTTCTACTCTCTGTACCTCTGTGTTTGTAATGATGATGGAGTAGGGCTAATCAATGCTAAAATCATTGCAAGAATATATATATGTGTGTGTGTGTGTGTGTGTGTGTGTGTGTGTGTGTGTGTGTGTGAAATTTAGTTCAAAGCACAGCCTCCTCCTGTGCTGACAAATCTGATCTGCCTCAATTACCAACCGGTAGATCTATCTCCACATGGCCCACATAACACATCATTTTACACACACACACACACACACACACACACACACACACACACACACATCGGATGGAAGAGATTTTTTTTCTCATCTTTCTCATCCCTCGTTCTCCTCTGCCATGCGGTATTGAAATAGATGACAAATTCAGTCTCTGTCAGGCAGCCAGTCTACACCTGAGAGAGTCTACCCACCAGTCTCACAGTATGTTTTTTAAAGCGGAAAATGTTCTCATAAAACTTCAGTTCTCTTTGACTGTCTCTTGATGCTCTCTCACCTCCTCTCTCTCTTTCTCTCGTCCCAGTGGTCTGTCACGGCGAAGCTGAGTTACTGAGCTTTAGAGAAGCTATTAAACGTCCTTTTGTTCGAATTGATTAACAGCAAGGACACCATTAACTGAAAAATATGCCATATTAAGAAAAGAGAAAAAGCGACTCGCAGAAGCTGAGAAAGCTAATAATCCATAAATATGGACGGATGGTAAGGAGCGCCGCGTCATTCGCGATTATTTGCATTATAAATCCATGACCTGTGCAGAGGTCACTCATAGATTACTCTGTTTAAAAGGATTATTTCCACCACTCATAACCCTATTAGCTCTCTATCACAGCTCAAAGACAATGCAGCCTGTTAGCCTAATTAAAACTAATTACTGATGAAAGCTTGATGTAAAGCAAAGCTCGGGCGACATGCTTGTATCAACAGCCCCCAGCTATTTCCCTTGCTCTCTCACTCTCCATAGAAGCCATCTGTTGGAGGTGATTAATCGAGATTACAGTGACCCTCGGTGTGGGACCAACTGAGGCCGTGGCAGTACTGGGCTGCCTGGCTCTTCACGCTCCACTTAATTCATGTCATTGGGCTCCAAAGTTCAGCTCCTACAGGACCTCATAACCTCCTCCAGGAAGCTGATCTACGGAAAAGTCGGAAGCAGTACATCACTGCTCCTCATCTGACATCCTAGCACCTAACCTTCCACCTCAGGAAAAAACTCCCAGTCCAGCCAATGAGTGCATTAGCATTTTAACTGTGACCATCTCAGTGAGTCTCAGTTCTATAGTCAACCTCTAAAGTTTTGCCTGGAGTTGTTATAAATGAGTTATAGCTTTAGGTGCCAGGTTCTTGTGATGAAAATCCAGGCTTAAATTCACTGAGGTTTATTTACATAGCAAAAATGCCCAAAAAGCACAGATTTTTCAACATCAAGAAGTCTATGTCAAAGAAAATGATTCACACAGATGCTTCAGTAGGAGGTGTCCCTGAATCAAGATATTTTATTGGTCTGTAAACAACAATCTCATAACTATCTCAAACCCCATTCACTAACTAGCCCTGAAACCAGAAGGAACTAAAGTTTGATTAGAATGTTGCCCACTACAGTGTAAATTCTGGCGTACATGAAGAATCCTGAAAATCAGTGAACAAGATAATTTGTAATGTTACTGTAATGTAAGATTGCCACTCATAGCAACTACAAATGCGTTGTTACTGATAAACATTACCTCTTTATGTGAGGTTTTAAAACTTTTCAAAAGTTCTTGAGTGGGCCAAGGCAAGTTCTTAAGCATGTAACATTATGTTTGCAATCTTAATAGATATCATTATCACCCTGAACTGGTAGAATAAAACATTATGCTCCTGTCACTGTCCCTGACCACTGTACAAGAATATAAATGTTACATTTACTTCTCTGGCAGACACATTCACTCAAAGCAATGTACTGTAAAATACTTCTTTACGGGGACTTTCTCCTAAAGCATGTTGGGCTTGAGTGCTGTCCTCAAAGGTACAACAATGGTAGATCATTGATTCCTCTGTGTGGATTATAACCTACAAGACCTCAATTACAAGCCCAGATTTTAAACTGCTAAGTCATTTCAATTTTTAGTAGATGATTAAAAACTTGATTAATAGCTGATATTTTGTTTGTCTTCAACTAACCAAAGAGAACCTTCTGGTTTTGATCTCTCTCCACTACCTGTAGCTGCCCACATAAAAGTTCTAATGTTTGGGTTTCAGAGAAAAGAGTATACTGAAATACAGATTTTAAAAATCCAAAGAAAATATCTATTGATCTTCTCACTCTTCAGAGTTATTTAGTATTAACACCCAAAGTGATGTCCAGGTTGACAGCATTGTCTGAGCACGGATGCAGCTGCCTCACTCACTTTTGAATGTGCTGATTTAAAGGGTGAACAGCAATTGAACAAGCATTTCAAAGGACTGAAAGCTATGAAAGGACATGGAGTGGTGTTTAATTAGATGTTTGCCTGGAGGCAGAGGTATTGGCTGGAGGTCATCTAGCTAAAACACCTTTTTAACAATAATAAGTTTGTTTTCTAAAGTGTGGACATATGAAGTACATACAGAACAAGGGCCAAAACCACACTTATTGGGAGCAGTAAGAAAACTTACAAGATGCAATTTTGCTTTCAGAAAGAGCTGTACGGAGAATAACAACATGAACTGTAGGGGCGTAAGTTAAACTACTTATAATTTAGAATCTCAAAAATGCAGAGCTTGCATCTTACAAAAACTGTAAGAAGTGTCACAATGTCCAAAGTAACCAACCTGATGCATGTAAAAACCCTTTAAAAAACAGGGCAGACTTTATAGGAACAAATCCTTGTTTTTTACACATTCACAGACTAAAATGCAAAACAGAATTGTAGTGTAACTACACTAATTTGCAGTGTAAACTAATATAGGCTTATGTTTAATTATATAGAACAAACATGGAACAAGCCAAACAAACAAACAATATAGTTACTCAATATTTGCCAATAATTTACTTCTGAAGCTACTTTTTGTAATACCTATTCAATGCTTTACTCATCTGCCGCAATAATGATGTCTTCTTTAGGGGACCTTTCTTAGCAAATATTGATTTATTCATTTAATTGTGAATAATTTTACAAATCTATAATCTATTATACACACACACACACACACACACACACACACACACACACACACACACATATATTTATATATATATATATATATATATATATATATATATATATATATATATCATATATATATATATATATACACACATATAAAAATAATACATATGTGTAATCATGACCTTAGCTCAATTCAAGTGATGAAGCTCATGAAAAACCAGCAGACATAGAGATCAGTTGCCTTTTTAGTATGCAAAGAAAAAATAGAGAAATCCCGCCTGGCCGCACATGACTCCCTCCCCTCTTCCTCTAGAGATCTCGTCTGGAGCTATGCGATAGCCAAGCTGCCTGCTCTCCCCTAAAGAGTCTAGAACAAGTGCTCCATCCTCGCCAAGATTCTCCCATCAGACTTCAAATACCACAACGACCCGCCAGACAATTAAGAGGTGAACCAACAAGAAGGAAATGGCACAGGAAGCAAGAGAATCACAGCAAACCAGAGCCAACAGCTCCGCCAAATGATTAGTGAGGGGACAGCGAAGTGTGACAGCGAGCACTACAGCATTGAATCCCAGCTGTTGAAGACTTTTAAAGTCCCTCAGATGGCCAGTAGAGGCTGAGATGAGAGGGGACAACCAGGTGATTAAATACTATAGCATCACTGGGCTTTTACTAATGCTTCATCAAATTTGCAAAAATATTAAAGTAGATAGGATAACCTTAAAAGGGATCCAGTAATTCACATTTTACCACACCTGCTAGCAGCAAGTCAATTGAGAAACTCTACTAGCCATGAAACTGCATTTATTATGGCAATATTTGGCTTTTTTCTTGCAGTATCCATAAAACTGAGTCAAAAAACACAAAGACAATGATGATTTGTGATTTGGTTACTAACAAACTGGTTTGTTTTTGGTATGTTTTATCACATGGAAATCTAGAAAAGAATACAATGTACAATTCAAAAAGTTGTTTAAAGATGGATGTTTTTGGTGCCACTCTGATAGCCCATATGATTTCCTGTCATCCCTTTACTGTCCTATTTAATAAAAATTATCTTTTGAAAAACTTAAAAATATAAGACAGATGTTTATGTCTCTGTGACTGACAGTTTGTATGTATTTGATTTGAATTGTTTGCTCCGTTTACATAGACGTCAACAATCATTTTGACAATCAATATAAACCATTCATTGCATGGATTGTATTGCAGTTTCTTATGAAGTTGTTGTTTTATTTATCTGCTGTACTCGTGTTTGGCTCTTGCCCGGTGTTCATTTTGGACTCTGCCTATAAATAAGATAAAAACTTGTTTTATTTCTGTTGCTTAGATTGTTATGGTTTTGTGCAGGTCTAACAGTGCATAAATTATTACACAACCATGTGGAAAAATATTGGAGGAAAGTAATAACAGAAAGTCTAGACACTGCAGCAAACTGATTTAATTATTGCATGGACAAATGGACTAAAAACATATTGATTTCAGAAATTTAAGTGTGTGTGTGTACAGGCATGTTAAGAGTCAAAGCAGGAGTAACAAAAAGTTCCCATCATATGCAAATTAAGCAAAACTCATCTGCTGTATTAACATATATTAAAAGACACACCTGACAGCCATTTCAGTGCTAAGTTTAAAAGACATTACTATGAAATCATCACATTATAGTAGATAATACATATCATTACATATCATCATATTTACATTCTACCTAAAAGGCCTGTTGAATAAATCCCAGTTGAAGACTACTGTACATTTCTTATGGATTTGTTCATAAGATGATAATTACCATGCAGGAACTAGCAAAATTGCAGTAATGATTGATGTACAGTATATGTGCATACATACACAGCCACACACTCAAAAACACACACAACCTAGAGCTTAGAAAAACATAAAACTGTTTATAAAACAACTGCAACCATGTAAAATGACTTATAAGTTTACATTATTTTACATTATTGACATAATAATAATAATCTGTTTATTAATAAATATTAAATAATAATAAACAGTGAGTGAGAGTGAGAATTTTTAAAAATGAACAGTAACATCAGCGAGCACATTTCTTTCTCTTTGGTGTCCTTGGTAACACTGGCACTGATTTATTTAAATAATAAGCACATGAAGTAATTCATGCTACACTTTGTTAACTGTTGTTCATTTATATGTGTGTTAATTACTAAGTAATTGGTGAGTAATGGATGTCTTAAACATACATGACTTAAAATACATGAGATTGACTGCCATCTGCTACATAATTCTGACATTATTTAAACAACATTCATTTTGATGTATTAAACCTGCACATTACATTGTTTTCTTTTTTTGTAGTATTAGAATTGTTAATAGATAATAAATAACTAATAAATAACAAAATAACTAATCATGTCATAATTTGCGTGAATTCATAAATTCCTTTCGAGTCCTAATTTCTGCCTAACATGTTTAATAAAGAAAAACTAAATCCTTCCAAGGACCCCTGGTGACTACATGAAACCCTACATGAAACATTACAACTATGAGAACTTTTGCAGTATTCCTTAAATAACCTTCTCTGCCTAATCAGTTATCATTGACTAGACAGCAATTCAAATTCATAACTGGTCTTAACTTTCGCTGTCATCATAAAGCGGCAATAATTTTGCCACCTTTTTTTGCCTGCCTTACACACTACATGACAACATTACAATAGGCTGTGCACCTTTTTTCTTTTTAAAAACTACTGGGTATTTCCCTTAAAAGTTAATGTCATTAAATTTTTGAGTATCTGTTATGTGCCTGTAAAAAATTAATTGATTGAAATCTCAGTTGTAATTCATGTTTGATTGGATGAATAATGAAGCACTCTGGTATTAAACTCTTTTTATTGGGCCATTTTCTTTTAAAAGGCTTTTAAAACATGATATTATGCTACAGTAAAATCAAAAGATTATGACAAGTCAGCTGATTTTATGTTATATTGTCATCCCCTAAAAAGCATGACTGCCTACTTTTATCTATCTTTTATCTCTCAGGTCCCACCCCTGAGAGGCCCACTGGCCCCTGAGAGACCCACAGACTGCTGAGAGACACACTGGCTCCTGAGAGACCTACTGACCCCTGAGAGACCCACAGACTGCTGAGAGACACACTGGCTCCTGAGAGACCTACTGACCCCTGAGAGACCCACTGGCCCCTGACAGACCCACAGACCCCTAAGAGACCCTAGTAGAAATAATAGACAATTTTCTCACCATAGCCAATGGCACAATGCCGACCAGGTCTCCCTGTGCCAGGTGGATGGGCGTCTCTGTTTCTTCAGCACCAGCCCTGATGCCCGGGTACTCCACCGCCCAGGAAATAGACCTACTGCCCACCGTGCTACCAACTCCATCCACCTCTAGATCCACTTGAACAACCCTCTGCCAACCTGGTTCCACACTGTAGAAAGAGAGAGAGAGAGAGAGAGAGAGAGAGAGAGATCAACAGGTCTGGAATCCCACACAGATACAGTAAGTGGCATAGAAGGAATCGCATTTATTATTACACAATTTAAATATTATGCAATATATAATGTAAATTACTCAGATATTCACGTTTTACTCATTTTAGACTTTGTTTTATATATTTTATAATGTTGTGTTCTTTTATTTATAAATATTTCGAAACTAATTTCCAGCATTTTCCTGTTTCAAAAACAAGTCAACCCTAAACCACACTGTTGCTCTGCTAAACAAAGGCCACATACCCCGAATGCACATAATTTATCCGACCACATAGAGCGATTTGGCTGAAAATAACAGCTTTTGTGATGTAACAAGTCTCCTGAGAGAGCAGGTTTGAAGCCATGTCAAGTCACAGAGTCAAGAGTTTACAGTCACAAAGAGGAACGAGGAGGAGCGAGAAGATGCGAGAAGTGAGAGATCGTCATACCTGCTAGATGCAAAGATGCTTCCAGCCCTTACTGAACCAAAACACATTAAAGGAAAAGAAAAAAGAAAAGCAGGAGGGATATTAACAGAAGAGAAAGATAGTGATATGGAGAGACAGGAACAGATGGAGGCAGAGACATACTGAGACTACAGCTGTCAAGACTGACGAGAGAAGAGAGAGAGAGAGAGAGAGAGAGAGAGAGAGAGAGAGAGAGAGAGAGAGAGAGAGAGAGAGAAACTTCATTTTCTGCCTCAGGTGTTAACCACCTCACCTCAAATTGTGTGCAGAGTTGAAGCAAGAACAACAACAGCATTTCAGCAGTGGGTTGCAAACTTTTCAAGCTAGGATGGGTCCAGGTACATTAGCACATACTAAAGCACACTGTGTTTGAGGGTCTGCAAATTCAGTTTCAATTTGTGCGGTTATATTAATGTGCATAACAACAGCTAATATCAAACTGTTTTGTCATACAGGTTTAAAACAATGAGTAAATACTGACAAAGATGAGTGACCTATTTAAAGAGCTATTTCTTCATGATTTGACACCTCAAAAATGACTTTCACTGGTGTGGACTAATGCACTGTAGAATGGTTAATTTAGTCATATTAAATAATATTATGTTTACTTAAATAAAGCCAGTTAGGTTAGATGTTACCACTTTCTTTAATTTTTATCAGACAAAACATTTTTCACAGTATACTGCCAAAGCTTAAGACAAATTCTGTTACTAAAAAGAAACAGGGACACAGAAAGAGCCAACTCTGGTGTGAGACTCTCAGCAAGTGAATAAGCTTTCTTGATTACAAATTTACAGAAACAGTGAAACAGAAAAGATCACCTACATTCAGCTACTGCATCTCCTGAGAAATCATTCAAACAAATTATCATCTTTTTTCCATAAAGGAAAAGAGTAAAAAAAGTAAAAGAGAGTAAAAAAGAAACATCCCAGTTGTGAATCAACAACCCAATTTCCAAACAAAACAAAAAATCTGCTGAATGACGAATGAAAACAAGACACATTTCATTTTGAGTAACATTGAAAATGCTCGTTTCGCAGGTCCCACAGCCCACATCCACCCAAGGTTTCACAACAGTGTCAAAACAGACGCTAAGATGTTTTGAGGGACAGCGCAATTAGAAAGTCACAATCTGAAAACAGAATGATACAGATACCTGGGGCATTGTTAGACTTTTTTAATGGAAGCTCCTGTAAAATTCTGCTGTCCCTAGTAAAACATCTTTGGAGGGAAATTACGAGAGATGGCACAATGCTAACTCTGCATTTACTTAGCCTTGCATCACATACAGTAAAATACTACTTTAAAACCTAAGTACTTAGCATTTTTTAAAACAAAAGTCAATGTCAATTTAGCTAGCTAAGGTCATATCATACAGTAACAACATGATCGATAAAGATGATGTTAGATATAGAAAAAAGAAAAATGTTACAATAAATATTCCTGCTTATGTACAACTTCAGTCAACATTATGAGAGTGATAATCACATGAAAGGTATCATTATAGACTTATCAACATCAAAAATCTAATGACCTTCCTGCAGTGAAATTTCCATGTATCTCCTACATTCAGTGATCTGAAAGAAAAATGACATCTGAATTATGAGAACAAACATGTCCCTAACAAATGCTGCAGCGCCCCCTCTCTCCGAAGTCTGCAGGGTATATGTGGAGGGGAGAGAGAAAGAGAGAGCATTGGGGCAAAAGTCAGAAAGTGTCTTAAGGGGAATTTGGTTTGATATGAAAGCTGCACCAGCAGGTACAGCAACAGGAGAAGGACATAAGACTGGAGAGTGACAGCATCAGGAGGGATAGCAAAGAAAAGATAGTGTGCAAGTAGAAGAGTAAGAATAAGAGACAAATAGACAGTGAGAGCACATCTGATACCATCCCACAACTTTAGCAGATTGGCTTTTCTTGGGGTGAAAAATAATAATAAATTATAAAACAGTTAGTTCCAATACTTTAATCTGATTGGACAAGTGGCGTTCCGAGCTAGGGCAATGCTAGAATCAGTCTTTAAATTATACAATAGAAGAATACAATCTTTTTTTAAAGTTGTCAAGGTGAATGGAGACTGTTTTATTGCTTGTACATCATTTTAAAATCAGATAACTGAGAGTGATACAGGCCATTGTAAATACAGCTATACAGCCATACAACCACACCCATTATTAGTTTTGACCAATCAGCACCACTTATGGACTAGCTGAGCAAACAACATAAGTGAGTTTTTAGGTGGAAACATTTTTTTTTAGGTGTACTAAAAGCAGCATTTTTCACCCAGAAGGCATATATTATCCTTAAGGTTCCTGCAGCTCAATTGGTTGTGTACAGTGCTGGCAATGGTGCAGTTAAGGGTTTAAATCCCAGGAAATGCAAGGACCGATAAATGCACACCTCAAATGCACTGTAAATGCACTTTGGATAGAAGTGTCTACAAATGCATAAATGTAGGTAGATGATGTGGCTCAAAGGATTATTTCTAGCTTCATTTTGTGATTTCACTGGAACCAAGAGCGGCAGAAAAGTGAATGGTGAATTGCTTGTGATGTTCCTCGTTTGTAAGTTGCTTTAGATAAAAGCATCAGCAAAATGACCGAATGTAAATGAATTGTGCACCTGAGAGCTGTGTGTAGAGGCAGCGATCCACGACCAACATTTTGTTGCTTCTGCAGAAATGGAATGGCCATCATTTGGAAAGTTCCACACATTCCCCACCTCATGCCTCTTTATATTATTGGCTAATTTGAAAATTTACATACTGAAGGGGCTGACAGATTTAGAGTAATCAGGGGAGCTGAAATGAAACACGGGGCTCAACAGGAGATCTGGGGATAGCTTGTGTTTGTCTCATTCCAGAGAGGACCTGGTCTGGCCATTGTTGGCAACACACACAGGGTTGACACCTCTTCAGCTTCATTTAGAACTATTCTCATTACCAGTCTTAAAAAAAGTGGACATATTGTGTGTAAAATATGTCAATAATAATTTCTTGCTTATAGAACTGTTGTGCGGTATAAAAGCGAAATAACAGCTGTGCTGATATTCAGTTTAACAGCACTCTTGCCTGTGTGATATTCCCTCATTATCAAATAAACGTGCTGATACCAAGAAAGCGAGTGTGCTGGAAATTAATGACTAGGTTGTGAAAAGAAACAATCAAGGGTCACAAATAATGTTTTGAAGAAAAAGATAAATAAAAATAAGATATAAGGTGTTTTTATTTATTTATTCAGTGTCGTTTTGTGCTGGTAATTCAACGTACAGATTGGGGTCCTTGACTTTTGACACAGCAGCATAAATATAAAATCTTGGAATTTGCAATTTGTTAAAGCACAAATTAAGTGGCATTCAGATAAGGGAGGGACATAATATTGTAACTGAAATAGGTTTCTGGAGTGCTCTGTATTGAAATTAATTTAGGAATTTAGAAACTGTTATAAAAACATGATGTTGTACTTGACTTTGTACACAACATGTTTGAGGCAGACTGTTGTGCAGCTGATGTTTACATTGTTGAAGAATGTAACAATACATACAGAAAAGAAAATAATTTAAACTGTTAAAGAGCTATATTTTATCCCATCTGCCCCTTTAAAATGACCTTTGTGAGTGTAATTTAATGAAATGTGCTAGGTTCAGTACAACTTAAGCTGTGTTGATAAAATCAGTGACATATCGTCAATTGTAAAGGAATTGTAAAGGATTTTACAGTCTCCACATATAAACAAAAATCAATTGTGTGTACAGTGAAACAGTACAATGAATAATGAATGTAGCATAATGAATGTTAGCATGAGGCTAGTGAGATCACTTACAATCTTCTCTTATAATCAATCATTCATTTCATGTCAAATTTGACAACTTTCACGCTTTTGCCATACTCATGCAAACCTCCAGAACACCTTGCTCCACAGATTGGATTTTTTGTTTGTACATTTACATTTATGCATTTGGCAGACGCTTTTATCCAAAGTGACTTACAGTGCATTGAAGTTATACATTTTCTTAGTACGTGTACTCCCTGGGAATCGAACCCACGACCTCTTGCGCTGCTAACGCAATGCTCGACCACTGAGCTACAGGAGAACCATTGCACAAACTGAGATACGAGTGAAAGTTTTGTTTTCTGTAGTAATCAACAGCATGACACACTGCTGTTGATAGAGCTTGTATATTTAACATAAAGCATTCCTTTACTGATGTGAGGTTAATGTTGTTACATTGAAGAATATGTTTGACTATTGTTGATGCTATTCAGCACCATGGACAGGGACACACAAGCCACTAAATGACTACTTTAAAGCCTCTCTCTCCTCCTCTCCTTTAAACACACATATATTCATAACCAGGCAAAGTAGAACGGGATGCTCCCAGGAATCAGTCCACAGGATTTAAAATTTATGCTTAGCCAGCCATGTCTCACTTGGCCCGCAAAGCGAACAACACTAAAGGAACATTCAGCCTGTGTTCAATAACAAACAAATACTTGTTTTCTATTGAGTAATTTGGTGAATACACATAGTACGTCACATAGTAGTCTACAAACAGAGAACCAAATGTGTTTTGTTACACCATCCTTCTGTTGCTCTTAATACAATGAAGAATTCACTAAGAACAAACGGCATCTGCTGTATGCATCATATATTTGAACGTAATATCTGTGTTGTTTTAGCACCCAATGTACTAAAAGTATAATGCAAAGCAGGTAATTGGGCAAAAAACCTACCCACAAAATTGGTGCTGATGACAGTTTATATGGAACATTGTACCTTATGTACGACAATGCACTCAGAGAGATATAAAATACAAGGACTGGCCAAATTTTCAGACCATGTAATTGGGTTTTTTACAAGTTTAGAAAAAAACTGCTCACCTACAATTAATGCTGCCATGATTACCAGAAAATGTGTACAAACATTGTTTTAAAATAACTCCAAAGCCACCAGTTATCTGTGGGCGGTAATAGAACAATGTTAATTACATCAGCCGAATAGCGCTGACGTTTGTAAGTTTAATGAGACTTATTTGCATAGAAAGAAGGCGTGTTTGCCCTGATAAGAAAGAAAATGACTTAATTTAAATATGCTGCAATGCACAATGCAATGCACATAGTGTCTGGTTAAGTTGAAATGTGGGTGGTTTGTGAAGATGCAGAATTTTGCCCTGAAATATCAAATGAGATGGCATTGTTAGACTGTATATCAGCAAGATTGTGATTTGGCTATAGGTGCATAACTGCAAAACTTTTCAGTCCGTACGTTTACATATAAAGTTTACATATATAGTTTACAATATTCTGATATTAACCCGATTAAGACAATACTAAGAAACTACCATGTAAACAGTGATTTTTGATTACCGTAATCCAGCTAAAGTCATACTCGAAGCACAAATCGAATTAAGACATGGTGTATACCTATTTTAGTTGCATTATTGAAGTGCATGTTCTACATGTACACAGCTTAATCACACCACTAACATCATGTGGGACGTCATGTTCTTAGATCTATGTTCTATAGCATGTAAAATAATAACATGAAAGAAATATTCTAAAACCAACTCATGTAAACACCTTAATCAGAATATTGTCTTATTCAGAATATGGTCAATAATTAGATAACTGCTGTCAAGTTAAACATAGCACCAACCTACTACTTAATCAATAAAACAGTTTAACTTTTGGAAAGCTACATTATTTCTACATTTTACAAAATTACACAAATACATAAAATAAAGCAATATAGCACAATAAGAAGTGATGTTAAACTATATATCAGCATGGCTGTGATTACTTACATCCGAATCACAGCCACGCTAAAACCGAGTATAACATCACTCCTCATATGATATTGTTTTATTGTACAGATCAATTAATCATATACAACAGTAGTATGTGTCACTTACACAAAGCAAATGATTTAACATTCCAAAAAAGTTTGCAAAAGTTAGCAAAATTTCACTTTTATGTTCACTTTCTCTTCTACTGTGGTAGGAGAAAGCTGCTGCTGGCAGTTTACAGAGCTTCTTCCCAGAGGAGAGTACCAGCAACAGCAGGTCAGCTGAGCACCTGCTAACTGTCTGCTGGGAGCAGATTTAAATGCCAGAGAGAGTCAAGTGACAGAGCAAATAAACTATTTCCCCACTGAGGTGATTTATTTCGGTGCCACGTCTCCAGGGACGGACATAATTGAAAATGGGCACATTATCCAGTTATCAGAGTAAATGTCTTAGCCTGAAGTATCTTGTGTGTGTGTGTGATCTGTGATATTTTGACTGGCTCTGTTGTCATATCTTGGACAAAAGTTATAGCAACCCTTATAACCCTTATAGCACCCTTTATCTGACAAAATCTCTTACCTAAAACTATTTGAAGTACTTACTTATGTCCTCTCTTGCAAAGACTTTCAAAATAGACATTTACATAAATAGTTGAGATGCATATCTCACAGAAGGCATGCAGCTTGAAAAGTTTGTATGTCACTAAATCTGAAATATACTGACAATTTTTGCAGCCTTATTAAGATTAATAGGGAAACAGGAAAGAGCATCTCTCCTGAGCATGACTGATTGGACTACTTATATAAAGACTACTTATATTGAAAGATTACGTTGGAGTGCCATTGACTTTTAAAACTATAATTATGACCTTATGTCCTTATAAATTGCACATGAATAATTCCTGTTCATGTGTAGAAACTTGCCCTGCCCAATCACAGTGAGGCCATAAGCTGTAAATATGATATTATTAGATAGATAATAAAATATATATTCATATTCATAAACAGCAAAAGGGAAAGATGAAAAACAGTCATGAGAAACTAAATGATGACTAAATGATGACCAAAAAATAAAGCTTGACTAGACTGGACCTTAGTGAAAAATATAATATTTAAATAATTATATAACCCTCTTTAATCCTCATAAGCCAGTGTATAACATTTAGCTGATTATAAATTTGAGTCCTCAGATAATCTACCGTTCAAATACAGCACACCTTCAAGAGTGATTGCGTTTGCATGAACTGAATCTGCATACTGTTAAACCAAAAATTCAGTTCACAGAACAAATAAACAAATATCACAGACAGGTCTCCAGATGAGCTCTGAAAGAACTAGGACACAGAACAGCTTGACTTTTGTAAGTATACAAGTCTCAAGGTCATTCAACCTAATCTCAGCTACACTTCTACACACAACTACAAACTCATATTTTGGACAATTTAAAACATGTACACATTGTACACTGTAAACTGCCCCCCCTCCAACAAATATACCTGCTCCTAAATGTCAAGTGCAAAATCGAAGTGTGATTGGTTACTGTACATCTCAGACAGAACTCGACTTTTGCAAGTATCTTAACCTCAAGGTCATTCAACCTCATCTCAAACAACATTAACACACCAACATACTCATATTTAGGACTGTAACGGTACAGACTGTGTATATCCACACACAAAGCCCTGGAAGAAAAGAGTTTTTCTTCTGTGTGCTGACAGGAAAATAAACATTTCTTTACAGACATAGTTTTAAAATTACACACCACAATTGCAGACTGTTTTCTTGTCCCACTAAAGCACTCACTCAGACACACAGAAACACTTTTGATGGACCGGCTGGCCTGCTATCACAGACACACAAACATGCATACCTGTGGAGAAATGTGCTCCAAGGCTGTTTATTTGGCAGTTTGCAACAACACTTCCTCACACACAGACGCACAGGTACACAGTGATAAATACCCGTGACAGACTGCATTAAAAGGCACTGTGTCACTGAACGGCACCAGGCTTGACTGGAGGAAAACCGGATGGCCGTCATACATATTCAACACCTCCCAACCACAAAGGAACTACTCTATCTTTCCCCTCACATGCGTCAGCCATATGTGAGAGAGCGTGTGATGTCAAAATCGCACTGAGAAAGGCCTGGGCATGGAAACATCTGTGTCAATTCCCCCTGAGGTGTTGCATAAAAAAGCAGATTTACATTAATTGTGCGCAGTCTGTGGCTGCTGTAATACATCATAAATTCAGGGAAATGTCAAAACTGACTTGTGAGGACATTTGAAGGGGTCCTGGCTACTTTAAAGGCTCATAAATTGGCTGGATTAGGTTTAGCTTTGGATCTAATAATGTCAAAAGGTTTCAGTGAGGGTCAGGTTACAGGGTTAGAAAATATTATTACCTCTGTATAAAAACCACTGTGTGTATGAGGGGTTATGAGCAATATATTGAAAACAAAATGTACAGGTATCTAATACGCTGACGCATACTGTACACTTTACTACAAACTGCACCATACATAAAATAACATCAAATTTTCCATTGCTTCTGTATTTGAGTATCATCACACAGGCATCACTAAGGGATATGCATGTCATACAATCATACAACATCATTATCTGCTATAACCACAGTGTTACATGATGATTGATCATTGTACCCTCCCTCAGATTCACTTGGCCCTAAACAAAGTACAAAAAGCTAACTGTGATTGGTTCCTGTGTATGTCAATCAGGTACCCCCTCAGGTCTTATTGGGCAGAATACTCTTTAGGCTTGAAAATAATGAACTGATATCAAAAATATCTGAAAAATACCATTAAACCGTTAAAACTAAAACAAAGCTAAAACACACTAAACTGAAACACTTTAAATCAAAGTAATTTTCTTTGTAAATATGTTTAGTTTTAGTTTGTAACATTGTGAACATTTACATGAACAACATGTTTGTGTAATTTTCTTTGTTTTTAATCTTTTTAATTTTTTTGTGGTGTTTGTTAACAGTCTTGGAGTGCATGTTATCACCTATTTGTAGTACAGAGATATTGATGAGGTGGAAAAACAGCAATGATGGAATGAAAGACTGAAACTAAGGAATTCAGCTGTAATGGAAGAAAAATGATAAAGTAGGTTAAAACCTCAAATGTATGCGACTAAAGGATGGGGGACTGTTATTATGTAGATCTAAGCAGTGCCTCTGTAACAAACCCAGGTAGGTTTGTGTGTTTATAAGGGTTTATAAGGGTGTGTAAGCTTCTCCACATGCACAGACACAAGACAGGGTTTGTATTGTTACTTTTGTGCTTGGTCTTTTCGAGCTGGGTGTCAATTTGGTTAGCAGTGACAATAATACTACATCAAAGCGCAGAATCAATTCCACGACAAAGGCTTTGTAGTCTAAAACCAACAACTAGGGGAGACAGCCCGGGTGCTGTATTGTGTGTGTTTTGAGATTGCATCTGTGCTTCCTCACATGTTTAGATGTTTTAGTATTCAGTGTATTTAGTATTTCGTAGCCTATGTTTTGCACACACTAAATGTGTTTTTGACTGGCAAATACATGTGTGCTGTTTGCTTTGTGGCTATTAAGGCTCTGATGGTGCGACCAAGAGGAATTTCACTTAAAGGTGAAGGAAAACTTCGTCTAAAGTAACTGGAGTATGTCCATGCTCTCGCTTTTGTTGCCATGGCAGAACTTGGGAGGGCGTTAAGGGCAACAGAGTGCAACAGGATGCAAGTGTCAGACACACTAAGGCCGAGCTGGCATTCGACCACAATGCAGACAGTGAGAGAGAGAGGCAGGCAGAGAGGAGAGAGAGAAAGAGGCAGGCAGAGAGAGAAGAGAGGCAGGCAGAGAGAGATAGAAAATGACTTAAACCAAGGAAAATGGGCAAAGAAGTGCTTCACATAGAAAATGGCAAAGGAACAGATATGAAAGTGACTGATCTTCCTAAATATTTTTAAAAATTTAAACAGAAACTATACGCAACTGCTAAGAAAAACCTAAAAAATCCAGTGGCATAAAAGAAACACAGAAACAAATATTTTTGAACTTTTATACCAGAGGGGATATGAGCTGTGTTCACTAAATACATTCCGGTTATTCACAGTTCAGTTTTTACAGAGAGTGACAACTGTATTCTGGACTGATTTCCTCAGATTTTCTAAACTACCGCAAATTGTGTGAACAGGCTGCATTGGACAGCTAGTGGTCTCTCACATTATACAGTGTGAGAGTCAATCTCATTGCACATGTGTATGTCTCTTGTGTGTCTTGCTTGTTTTGCCTGTGTGACTGTTGTGTGTTTAATTTACAGAAACACAGTCAGTTCTAGGTGAACTGTCTGTCACCTAGAAGTTTTCCACTGGAGCTAATCCAATCAAATGCTGCACTCTACAAGCAGTTATAAATAAAACAAAATCATGCACAGCTACAGAATGTTCAATTATGACTTGACAGATAAACTCACACCTCAGTTGGACTTTGAGCCAATAATGGTAAACGTGTCACAAAGACTGTGGTTTTAGAGAGATATCATCTGCGGTTTCTTTTTTCTGAGTGAAAAGAGGAAATGGAGAAGAAAAAATATGTACATGCTTTGTAACCCTTTTAAGATCACTTTTAAGCATTCCCGACATTATATAGGCTATGCTTCTTGTGAAAAGCAAACTTGAATTTATCTCTGCAGGGTAGTAGACCCCAGTTAGCTTCATTAGCCCAAGGGATTTACATTAAACATTTTACTGTTTGTGTATTATTTGTTTGTCTATCATTGTGACTCAATTTTAATGACTAACTTAAGAACAAAATCAAAGACTTTGTACAAATACAATGTACAGTGTAGGCTTCTTTTTGAATGGTATATACAAAATGTTTTAAGCTCTGGATGGGGCAGAGATGTCAAAAGACCAAAGCCAACAAAAGCAATAGAGGATGTGGGGCAAAATGGGCGAAACAGAGTAAAATAGAGTACCAAGAGCTCTTCTTCTGCTTATTCCCCCAGAGACGTTCAATTTTAGCCGCTCTGCGAGGTAGGAAGGAGAAGAAGGCTGATGCAGGACAGCCTGCACCTTTGTCAAGTAAGAGAGGAGGGAAGGCAAAATAACAGTGATAAATGTCATTGTGATAGAGGCCAGTCAGACACTACATCTACACTACACAAACACTGCAGCCTGAACTGTTGTCAGACGGACAGATTTAGAGAGGCTGCCCTTTACTGGGGACAGAGGCTGGGTGAATATAGAGAAAAAGCAACAAAGCAGTCGACCTTTATTTATTGAGAAAGAAATGACATTACAAATCAAGCAACAATGTTTTCTGTGTTGCCTCAGAAAAGGGATCGGTGATCAAAGCGACCAGTGCTGAGTCGCCAGCAATGAGTGTACTGAAGAACAAGACTTCAAGTATCCTTCATATAATTACATTCATCTGGCTTGAAAATATTTCAGTACAGTATTAAAGGTCTCATCTGATTTAAAGCACATCAGCAGATTTAAATGTCTAGAGTCCAATGTTTACAAAAGGTTGTATGACTGACTGACACAACCCATATGGAATCACAAAAGTTGAGGGGTTAAAATCATAACAATCTGCATTCTTATACATTTTGCACATTCTGCATCTTGCACATTCCCTACATATCTGAATACTTATTGCTGTATCATGTACTGTATACTGCAAGTATTATTTCTTGCAATGCTACATTTACTATAATAATTATTATTATGTATGTGTTTATATTTTTATTTACATACCCTACAAACACATTGAACAGTCTTTTGAGAGGTCCTGTTTTATATTTTAGTGCTAGTAATATTCTGCTAAGTAACTATATATGCAACCAATTAAAATCTTCACTCTTTCATCCTTCATGAAGGATGTTTAATTTTAAACAGTAAAAAGAAAATTTGTGCAAAGTATACAGTGGCCCAAAAACATTTGGACACTTCACTCACACTTAAAAATATATTAACGTTATATTTAAATATTTCTTTTCAATTTTTGAGGAAACTCATTAACTTCTTCTGCATAACTAGCCTTCACACCTTTCTGTATAAAGCACAAGAAAACACTAAATAAATTACAGTAATTCAGAGAGTCAAGACTTTTGCCATCAAATGCACTTTTCCATGATAAACGTATTTTCATCAAAAATACCACAGTTTCTACAATCATTTACTATAAAACTATAATTCAGCAGTAAGGTATAAAAGCTGTACTATACTGTGGATACCACAGTATTATTACAGTAACAATTACTACAGTAACTATGACATTTATGCAGAAACTATAGTGCTAATGGTACATTTGCAGGGTGAATGTGCCCTTCGTGCACCTTTCAGAGTGAAATCTCCAGCGTTTTTACCTATTCTACCAGGACATGTAAAATAAAATCCCCAATTAGCCTGTGAATATGTTGGAGAAGTGAAATAAAAGGCTTATATTAATATTCATCAGATTCTGTTAAATGATTCATTCATTATAAAACCTTTCCTAGCAGCTCACAGTGAGACGGAGCTGAGTACTATTAATTATACTATCATAACGAGCCCAGGGCACAAACTAAAGCTGCTCTCACGAGAGCTTTTGGAGATCAGAGCGATATCAAATTTTCCAGAAACACACCTCAAGCTCAGAAAGACATTCAGAGATGTTCAGCCTCATGCACAGACAGTCTTATGCATACATAAGCTTCATCTGTATTATCTGACACATTCAGCAGACATTTTTTACAAGGGTTCTTTCATGTACTGTAGGACTTCAAGCTGGGAGCATTATAGTAGAGCCAACAAAAAAATAAAAGCACTTTTAATTTGGAAAAAGACGCCTTTTGTATTTCATTGTCTGTTTAAATATTCCAGAAATTTTTGAGAAATGTGAAATACTTTTTTTAATCATGATTAATTTGGTCAGATTAAAACATTTAAAAACTTTGTTTGTTTATTTATTGCTACGATAACCACCCATTTTTTTCAGCAGTCTTGGTTCTCCAGGCTTCAAGCATCCTCCCCATAACTTAATTTATTCAGTCTTAGCTTTACAATCTATTATGGTTTTGCTTGATTTCCATCTTGAATTTCCAGAAAAAAGGCTCTATGACTAAAGCACAGTTAATGCGGCCCTACAAAGTACAGGACTTTTGTAAGTTCCCTCAGACCAGATATTTTTTAAACAAATGAAAACCTACATAATGTTTACTGTGGTCACAAAAAGTACTGGAACACATAAGTCTCAGTTAAAAATACATGAATGTCATTGCATAAGATAACAACTGATCTAAACAAGAGCATTATTTTTACAGAGCAGAAATAAAAACACTTTAAGCAAAAATGTTTAACAATTGATTTACTATGTATAATGTATTTTAGGTATCTGGCAAGATGTTCAGCCCTTTTGCCACAATTTACATTTCCATGGTAACAGCCACTTCACTGATTGGTGCTCTGACCTTCAGGATTATGGGCAGTGTAGCTCTTCACTGGCAATTCAGCTATTAAACACATTTTACAAAGTTGAAACCATAATGATTTGTGGCTTCTAGAGAAGCATTCATAATTGCTTAACAATCTCAGAGCTCATGCTAGTTCTCTTCTGAAAGGTCTATACATTATTGTTAAAAATCAATTTCTTTATGGTCAAAACGAATGGGATTTTAACTTTGGTAACTCTGCTGTTGCACTCTATTGCTCCACTGGGTATGCTAACACAACACTTCCATCAGTTATTAATGCTGTACCATAAGTCTGCAACATGTTCTTTTGCTTTTGGAGAAATTGTACTGTTAAATCCATTGTAACCCTGCTGATGTCATCAGATTGTAAGAAAAATTAACAGTTATTATCAGAATCAGTGTCAGAATAGAAACAGGCAGTGAGAGGGGTAGCCAGGAAGAGTCAGATATGACACAGTCAAGGAGGTCAAGCACTGTGTTTCAATCACTGAGTCATTCGTTATTCTCTAAGTAGTAATATTGCACTGTATAGAAAAGGATTAAATGGAGTAGAACAAAACAATACAAGATAATCAGAGAAAAGAGATAGTCACAAACAGATAAATCTATGAGCTGCATACTGTTCTTACCTAACTTTAGAGCAGAACTACAGTACAAGACCACTATTAACAAGGCAGTTGAATAGAAATAGCTATCTATAGATTAAAACAGAATATTTAAATCATACAACTATCTTTGTCTCAGTAAATTTGTTTGTCAAGAAAGATAACACTTACAAATAAATGACTAATGAACTAATCTCTTTCATTTTGGCTTTTTGTATTTTAATAATTTTGTAATTGATTGAAAAACAGAAGGTTCACATGAATAAAGAAAACAAAAAAGTATATAATGTTACTAAGAATCTGGACACATTACAAAATGTCTGACACCCAGCATACTGTAGTGCACTACACAGGAAATAGGCAGTGAATTCTTACACAGCTTATAATACCTGGAGAGAGCTAGCCAGCGCACTCCCACCGTATGACTGGCACAAGACTCAGTGGAAGCATATGATTTGAAATCTATTATCATTCTAGGAACCCTCCAACAGCACCTACAGGATTATTTAAATTTCCTGAAAAATGTAACACTTTTCAGCTAATTTTCAATGGCCACCAAAGAGAAAGATGTCTTTGCAGTCAAAAGATGTAGATACAACATCTATCAGCAGGGGATAACCAGGCCATGTCATCCAGCCAAATCCTGAAGCCTTGTGCACTACACACCCTAAAAACCTGTTTATCCACTTAGCGTGTGTATATGTGTAAAGCAAAGGAGAAGATAGTGGACAGATTACTCTAGAAAAATCGAGAGGTGGGGCAGAGATAAACAGTTGGGATGGGAAAGGGAGAGAGTAAAAGTGTGTCCTTCCTTGATGACAGAGTGCATCGGAATTCAACCTCTGTTGGCATGGCAACACTGACAAGAGGGCACCAAGACCTCATTGAATGGGCCCCCCTGAGCATCAAATCAATGGCTGCACCACAGATGGGTGAAAAAGCACAAAGAATGACAAGGAAAAGAAGTAAAAGCACAAAGTGAATAGCAGGGGAAGGTTAACTATTGCCCTGTCAAATAAACCAGAGATTAGGAGGTTCAGGCCTTCTGTTTGAGCAGGCGGCCTGTTTCAGGAGGGGATAAACTGTGAAAAGAAGAACAGCACTGGTGAACATGTAATTTATCCAGTAATAACAGCCAATTAGATGCTGCTTTCTCAGTGGCCGGCAAGGTAGCCAATCAGACTGAAATTGCCTTGCCAAAGATTCAAGGGAGGGAGGGTGCCTTCATCACAAAGAAAGATTACAGCTTCTTTTATTACATACAGTAATGATAGCTGAAGAACGGACTGCACTGACCTTGAAGCATCATGACACTATGTGAGAGTGTATACTTTGTGTTACTGACAATGCAAAGCTACACACATCCCATGATTATCTTCCTAATATAGATGATTGTGTGTCATTTTGATTGGCTAATGGCTGTCCGAATGCCAGTCTAGGGAGTCACTGGGTCTTAGACTATGATCAATCACAAATAAGTATCAATGCAGCCCACAACATTGTGGGAGTTACAGAAAGAGAGACAGACTGTGCACAAAGAATAAGAGAGAAAAGAAAGACTGAGTAACAGAATAATCAATAAGAAATGTCAGAAATCAATGAACCACAATCAAGGTTTTAACCTTGATTTGTCATATTGTCATATTGTTGGCAAAAGTAACAGTAGAGAAAGTGAAAATTGCAGAATCTGTCACCTGACATAAGTCCAGATACAGGATAGAGTTGAGAACAGTTGAGTTTTAATTATAGTTAATGTTTGGGATACAGTTTTATTTCTCTCGATGTAAACCTCACATACAGTAAATTTACTTGCAACCTAATAATCAGGCTGACAACAAAATCTTTATATTAATGACCCATTTTAAATTAAAAAACATGATTTTTTAAATTTGGTTTAAAAAAAATCTATGTTTGTATGCAACATGTGACCTGGTCAGCGTGACATTGCCTTATATTAAAATGTATAAAAACAGAGACAGATAGAGTTACTCAAACACAAATGTGAACCTGTGAAAAATGTGTCTATTTGTTTCTAATGTAAAACCATGTTTTAAAGGTAGAAGATCGATAGACACTGCTCAGTTTATTACAAGATGGACAGATGCATAGCTGTGGAGTTAAAATGATCTTTAAAATGCTCATTTAGCTTCACACTAAGTACTGCAACAGGCTATTGGAAGGACACAAGGGATGATTCAAATAAAGTTTTAACAAGTCTACATGTGCAATGAACAGCAAGATCTACAATTAGACAAGCTGTTCTTGTCTTGTTTACAAGCTTGTAGTAATCACACATAAGGCTTGTAAAGCTGCCAGTTTGTTCAAGTGCAGGGTGTGTAACACCTGCAGTAAGGCACTGATGCTTCCACCTAATACAGCTACAGAAGGCTGGCTGCATCACTTCAGCTTAGTTTAGATTATATTACTGTTAAAGTTCTTTGTTTAACTCAACTGGTAGACCAATGGCAAGGTCATGGGTTTGATACCTTTTTGATACCCATACTCGCCCTAACTATCACTCTCTCTCCTTATTGATATTGTTTGGCAGCCTTGGTGCCCCTTCAAAGTCCATTCTCTGAACTTCTGCTGCCTGTTTTCTCTTTCTCTCTCATTCATCTGCACAGGTGTGTGTGTAAAGAATTTTCTACCTTTATTTTCTCCTGCTTCTTACACTAATGAGTTTCCATGCAAATTACAAATGAGTTAAATACACACATATACACACACACACAGCTTTGTTTGTCAACTCTAAGAGGAAAGCATGTTCAGACACTTTAGATCAAATAAACATATATACCAAATAGTAGTGTGACTGCCAGGCTAAATTTATTGCTTTTGACTGACTGGACCCAGAATGAAAGAAGCCTTTGGTGCTTGAATCATAGATATTCACTCACAAACACACACACACACTGTACCCGGGAAGTACATTTCTACCATAGAAATTAGACATTGATTTGCAATTAGAGGCATTCAGTCATAAAATCTGTGGACTAATTAAAGAAAGTGAACTTAATGACAAACATTTACATATTCTTCCTGTGAGGTGCCCGCTCCACCAACAGGCATTAATCACAGCCTGCATCCACTAAAGAAGAATGAAAAATTAAAATTGGCTATATATATCAACATTAGGGTGAAAGTATCATGAACCCGCGACCTTACAGTGTAACCACCGGCACAAGCGATGAACTGGTTCAGTTCATTGAGAAACTGGTCAATTAGATCACATCTGAATGTATTTTTTAGAGAAATCTTTCTTTGCCGTCACACAGCCTGTTTATCTAGTTACTGTATAAGCTCTATGGGACCCCAAATGTTTAAAAAGGACAAAAGGGACAAAACTGTGCTACCCAACCGCGAAATGTGACCCACTGGAGAGCAAATCCATTTACTTGTGCAATCCACTGCACACACAGCACACAGCACGGATCAGAAACTGATTTACACTGCACTAACACTGTTTCACGCAGGTGAACACTGCGAATCAAAACCAGAAAGAGGGCAAATACTTTTCAGTTTCTTTTTTGTAGTTTGAAGTGTTTTTGCTATTTCTTTTTATTCAAAAAAACTTTCAGATTGATATTTTTAAGCTTATTAAAAGGACAAAAAATGGGCAGCTGTGGCCTAATGTACAGAGAGCTGGACTTGTAACCTAAAGGTTGCAGGTTTGATTCCCAGTGATTACAGGAAACGACTGATGGATCCTTTCCCCTAGTTGCTCCTCGGGTTCTACAGTGATAGCTGCCTACTGCTACTGGTGTGTGTGTGTTCACAGCTTGCAGCATGTATATTTGCTGCTCAGTGGATGGGTTAAATGCAGGGTATGGGTTACCATACCTTGATAAATGTCAATTTCACTTCACTTTGTTCATACAAGTGCTCAAATAACTCTTTAATGGTGCACAAATAACACTACATCTTGTATTACATTGCATATACTGATAAACATATACATGACTGAGGTTGATACAGCACAGCGATGACCACAAAACATTAAAAATGTGCTTAAGGTCAAAGAGATTGCCGGCCCACCTATAACTCTTCACATGTCACAACAAGACCATAATAGTTCACATTTCAAAAACCAAAATTGGCCATCAGAGCAGAGTAGAAAAACATACACAACCACTCAGTCTAACAAGCTCTGCACACACTTCCTAGTCCATTTCACCAGGATAACAGAGAAACCTAAAATGCTGCTGAGCTGACGTAAATTGTATCTGACTAAGCTGGTACCAAGGGATGCCTTTTCTAGGCTCCATCTTTCATCTGTTTCCAGTTCCTTCTGTAACATTTTCTCTCTCTCTCTCTCTCTCTGTGTCTCTATAAACCACCTGTTGCTCCCTGTAACGGCTTTCCACTTTCAAGCTTTTGCTTGTCTTGAAGGAGATTACTTTATCCACAGGTCCCAGATAAAGTAAATTGCCTTTGTCTGCTTTTAAATGCATAGCATGAGACACCCTAGAGGGAAATATGATCAGAACCAAGCACCAAAAGCAACACATGCAGATATCCCGACACACGCACGCACATCTGCAGGCTAATACACATACGGGCGCGCCTGCACCACGCTGGGTCCATTTTAATCAGTGGTTCATTTTGATGCCACGATGATAATATAGCTCACAGCAGGAACCCGCAAACACACACACAGGTGTTTAAAATGTCTTTGATTGGAAAAGAGGATCAGTAATGAAAATGAGGTTGAAGTTCTTTGCTATAAATTAAAGTCCTCAGAGGACAATGAACGAAATGGACAGTCTAGGAAGTCTTTCCTGTTTATTTGCAAATTAACCGTAACAGGAAGAATTCGCTCAGAGCGTATCACCAGCGTCATTTATTTGTATGCGCTGCCTTTATTAGCATCAAGGAATTATGTAAATGGGCAATGGTGCAAACACCCGAAAAATTAGTGCAGAACACAATTTGCACCCTGCAATTACCCATTCTGCAGACCTGTTATGAGGGCTCGGTTGTGGAAGGTGCAGCAGACTACCAGGATCTGGCATATTTTGCAGGGAATGTAGAACATGCACCCCCACTGTGACCCAGGCACCTGAATCTGCTCTGCAGCATTCTTAAAGTGCTGGCTGTACTACATGCTGCATCTGAATATATGCCTGCTTATAATGCTCTTCTTCATCATTTGAGCATCATTTGATGGATTCCTGCTTCCATGATCATTGGAAGATCAAAAATATGTTTCCACAGGTGGTGATAGCACTAAGCTAACTGTACCAGGCAAATATGAGTTTTATTAATAGATCAAAATATATAAGTTCGTTTATATATCAAGGAGGTATGTTACCACATTGAAAACACATGGCATTGTGCTTTTCAGCAAATGGTTAAACTGAATTGTGGGTAGTCAATAAATTAGGTTTTTGTGTTAAAATAAAGCAAGCTTTTTTAGTTAAACACTGTTTAATGAATTCGCCCCATGTGCCTAATGCAATCATAGTATGAAAGAGCATCAATATAAGGAACATTTTCTACAGTGGCAAAGCATTTGTCTTAATACAAATGAAAAGGCTTGAACAGCCAACAGTTCTGCTCTAATCCCAACTGTGACCAGATCTCATGAGCTGTCTTGATCATGAATAACTCAACCACTTAATTCCAGATGGCGAATGCTCGACTCTTTGTCCTAAGGGCTACATATGGTTTGCTCTAGACAGCCACCCTGTTTACTCCTTTCTTTTAATTGTACTGCAATGTGATTGGTCTAATCATCCCCGTGGCACTGTTCAGCCACTGAACGGTAGCACTGAAATAGAACAGCGTGCCATCTAAGGTCTGTTTTTTGATCATCTGTTGTGAATTATCAGAACATTACGACACTAATAACTGCAGAGAGCTAATGGAGACAGATGAGGAATCAGAGTGAGCTGATGAAAATAGTTTTGTTTAACGCTTGGAGCTGGGCGCTTTAACAACATGAAACATCTTCATCCCAAGTTAATTATTTGCATAAGTAAAATAGTTGACTCGACATTTTATGCCCTGGCGATATGCCGCGGTTTTCTTGGAGTAAAGAGAAATAATAAGGGTCCCATTATCAGGTAAACACTTTAAATTGAATCCCAGGCTCTCTTGGGTCACAAAGCTTCTGCATAAAAGCTACTACGTGGAGCAATTGTTCTCTGTTAATAACAGTATAAAAACAGAACTGTTAAGCCAGATCAAACCCACAAGGACATTAGGGACATTAAGTTATTTTGTCTGACATGACATTAGGGACAAATTTTATGTCAATACATATATTTATATTTATGCATTTGGCAGGCATTTTTATCTAAAGCAACTTGTGGTACATTCAGAATAAACATTTTGTCATTATGTGTGTTTCATGGGAATCAAACCCACGACTATTTTTCTGTGAATGCAATGCTTTGCCAGTTGAGCAACAGGAACACCTATAAACATATTTAAAACTGATGAATTTTCACAAGTAAATTAAAGGGAAATGCATTAAAATAAATGTATACCATTATCCTGTCCCACATGCAGCCCTCAGCTCTTGTGCTTGTCCTCTGAATTCATACTTTGATGACAAAATGCTGTGTAGACTGTTGGGTATAAGTGCCACATGGGGGCTTTTGAGGAGTCACCTGAATCAAAAAATTAAAAATCTTTTATTTGGTGGACTTTACATTTGGGACAGATCCTGCTAGCCTTACTCTTTTTACTTATTCTTGACATTTAACTCATTACAAGCTTATTTATTCTCCATGTTACAAGCTACAGTAAATACACTTTTTTCCCTTTCTTCCTTGAGGTTTTCAATCACCCAGGGTGATGTTTGACCTAGTAACATTGCGACACCTTCAGCCTTTTCACAAAGAAAAGTTGCCACCAAGTGTTAGAAAACACAATTAATCAAAATGCAGTTAATCATGAAACACAGAGCTGGAGAAGCTTTTAAAGGCTACCTCAATCATTAAGGACAAGGTTGTGCTTTTTAATACAGTAAAATGACCACAGGAGCCAGTGAAGTTTCTGAGTTAGGCATGTGGAGTCGGCACTTGTCTCAGGGAGGGTTTGTGATTATTAAGACAAATCTTGTCCATTAGCAAAGTTATTTTAACATGTGGAGGGTGAAACAGTGAGATTGATTCATGAGCTTCACAGTGCACAGATCTGTGCAGAAGCCTGATGGGCAGCTCATTGTTTATTAAAGGTAAATTAACACACATAGTGGTTTGGTTCCAATAGAATATGTCTGCAGTACCTGAATTTATCAAAAATGAATGAAAGTTTGATGAAAACAATCCTTGCTAAACAAAAAACAGTGAACCAGTCCAAGCTGGTTTCTTAGTTTTAGCTAGTCTTCATTTAAACTTGTCCAGATGGTCTCCCAGCCTGGCCAAGCTGGTGTTCAGCTGGTCGGTTAGCTGGTCTTCCAACAGCTGGTGTGTCAAACACTACCACTCAAAAACCAGCAAATTACTGTTTTAACCTGTTTTAACACAACTACGTGTCATAGTCTGAGTGTCACACCAGTAGTCTAAGTGTCATAGATTGTAGGATAGAGGGGGAAGAGGCAAAAGTGTACTATTATTGTTTGAGTGTACAACTGAAAAAACATTTTTTAGGTGAATTATTCAGTTTTAACTAAACCAATATCAAGCACAACAGGGTGCTTATTTTATATTTTTTCTTTACTTATTTACAGAGCTACTTTAGATCTGCATTTGAAACAATCCCGTTGTCATGGCGATTGATCTTATTTTTTTAGTCAGTTGTGCATGAGAATTAACAATCAAACTACATGATTGCGACTCCCGTGTATGAACCCTTATGCTTTAACACACCTTGCCCCCGCTCCAGGTGCGCGAGGGTTCCTGCATGTGGTGCATGAGATGTGGTGCCTGTGATGCTGCTCTTTTAGCAATAAAAGTGAAGGCTGAACTTCTGTTTGAAACTCAATATTGCTCTAACCTTCTTCCCACAGACAAACCCTGCCAGCGTGACAGGCAGATTGAACAAAGTTACTCTGCACACAACATCCTGTACAGCATCCAAAACCTGCTGACTACAGACAGATCCAAATAATTCCTGTTTTATTTACCTCTACCTCCTTTGTTTCCATACATCATTCGTTCTTATTGTCTTGGTGTGTGATGTCATCTCTAGACCCTCCCACTCTCTTTCTGACAGTAGCTCCTATTCTCCTGTAACAGCCTTCATAAATGGCAGGTGAAAGGTGCCTCACCGAAGGTAATAGCACACCTAATCAAATTTCCCCCGCCGAGAAAAGAACGAGAGAATGTAATAAAGGAAAAAAGGTGGGAGATGGAGTGAATCGACCTGCCCTGCTGTCTGTCCACACAAAGACTTTGTCCCTCTATCACAGATGAAGGGAATGAAAAAATGGGAGAGAATATTAAAGAAAGCAGGAAGAGGATGACAGGTCACACATGCCTATAGAAACCGATCCAACACTGGAGTAATGAGAATAGGAGGAGAAATGAGGAATAAAAGAGAATAGGACAATACCGTGGATATCTATAAAATGTAGAAAGAAAATAATATTGAATAATGAGAGATGAGGCCGAGGAATATGCATCATATGCAGAAATCACACTGGGCCGTCTTTTGTCTTCTTAAGAAGTGCCTACGCCAGCTGGAGAGATTAGAGTCTGGGTCGATCCCAAAAGACCTAGATTAAAGCTAACATGCTTTTATTTAGTCCAAAACACCAGGTTTTAGATCAATGCCAGACTGGATTAAGCAGAAATTTATCATGTGACATGGCTAGGGAATCCCTATTACAAAGGCAGATGGGTAACTCGATTAATATTCCATTAAATATCACAATATTGAGTTAAGGGAAGGCAACTTTCTATTTGTCTGTTTTAAGTGAGTTTTACCTATTTTTGTAGGTTTTTACTGGATTTATTGTAGTTTTATACCCGCACATATGAACTGAGAATGCAAAATTTACATACTGGAAAAACAAGAAAATATGTACAATTAAACATTATAACCAACACAGGCTCCTTGAAAGAGACATTTTTTAAAGAATAATAATATCATTTATACTATCATTTACTCACACTCATGTTTCAAATCAGAATTTTTGTTGATACATTGTTTAATGTAACAAAATAAACTGTTAAAAATATCCTAGTCACTCTTTCATATAATGAAGGTAAATGGGGACTGGGGCTGTCAAGCACAAAATGAAAAGAATCCACAGATTTGAGGGTGAATAAATGATTTTACTCAGAATGTAACATTTGGGTGAACTGTTTCTTTAAATACTTTAAAGCTTGGCCTAAATTGCTACATTTTGACATGGTGACAAACTATTGGAGGGGCATATTTCAATAAATTGATGTTATGCTGTTTTAACCTCTGAAATTGGAATAAAACAAATTTTTACTGTAGTGCACTGACCTATTTTGTGGCTTAAGTTCAGCGATAATTCAAAGAGTCAGGAGAAAAGTAAGATGAGCCTCCTAAAAAACTGCTTTAAAATCTATTTATATCACTGCTTGTGTTTTAGCCCACTACCACAGATTCCCCTTCTCAGCATTCTTACAGTCCTTTTAAGATAGTTCTTAAGGGACTCTAGATTCCCACAAATGTTCTCTAATAAGAATTTTATTGATACAGCTGTCCAAACGTATAAAAACAGAAAAGAACCAGAAAAAAAACAGAAAAGGCTGGGTTATTCATGTTTTAGTATGCTGTTGTTTACACTATTTGCTTGGCTGTTTTTAAGAGTATCCTAGGAAACACAGAAATTCAAAGACTGTGTTTACACCTGGTATTAAAATCACTCTCGGGTGGATTTTATACGTTTAGATTTTGTGGTTCAATTGTTTACACCTGTTAGTAACATGCTGTTACACCAGGCTGGTAGTAAAATTGGTCTTAAATGTAGCTCTTGTGACCACCTGTGATGGGATTACTATAAAGAATTTAGATTTTATGACTACAAGCATCACTTACTACGTCAGAGTGCTAATGCATGGATATAACATGTACATTCTGTAGCTCAACTGTAGAGCTGTAGAATTGTACAAGGCACTATGCAAAAAGCCTGTTTACTCAGCAGTTGGATTTTTATGTTTCTGTGCTGATCTTGACAGTCCCGGGCATAATCTTCCAAGTTTAAAGTCCTCCACCAAACCGCATTTAATGCGTAAAATTACACCTGTCAATGCAGAGTCCAGTTCATTAATGCTGTTTCCAGATCTGTGGAGAAATGCGATTATGACCATGATGATACACAAAGACTGCAAATCCGCACTTAATTACGACCACTGTGTTTTTCTTCTGCATCCATCAACACACTTTCCTGTTTTCCAGATTAATTTGAACATGCAAATAAGATTTGGAAATGGACGAAATAACTTTAAGGCCCCCTTGGATCACTGATTTAATATTCTTCTAATATTAGGAAGGGAAATAGAGATTTGTTATTAACTATTTTCCAGGCAAGATTAACATGAAGAAGAAATGCTGTTTTTACCTCACTGCTGTTTAAACAATGTTAAATTGGTCCTATCTTGGTTGAGACTTTTAAATATCCACTGGATATACTAAGTCTGCTTTTGACTTCTAACAACTTCAAAGTAAGTTCCAAACCACACTCCAAAGTCCATCACATGGTATTAAAATCCTTCTTTTAATATCTCTGTTGATGTCCAGAACTTGTTATTCTAATCCCAATATTACTATTTGATAAGTCTGGGAAAATCTACTTAAAAACATGGGTTCTACTTAAAAACATATTTAACATATACGGTACAGTGGCATCAAAATGTCATTTTTTACTTTCTTGATGAATATGATTGCAACAGCAACTGTGAGGCAACATTTCTGATTTCAACAGCATAAGTAAATGTGTCAGGCCAGGTTTCAGATGAAAAAGCTGACGGAGAACTGACCTCAGCCCATAACTGGACTCCTTACGGCGGCAATGCAGGGTCACGACCCTATGACCTTCTGTTCTCACATCCTGACTAACCATCCAGAGGGTGGGGTTACTGGGTCGGGCTCCGAGGAACGCCACACCATCTTTTAACTTCACTCTGCAGTGAGGAGAAAAACAGAATGTTTTAAACAAACACAGTAAGATAACAAATAACAACAACAAATAGCACCATATAACAATGAATATTACTAATCTTGTTGCAATTACATTTTTGCATATTAACACATTTTTCACATTTTAAGTTGTATAAATTAATATTCACAATGTACTATGAACAAACATGAATTATCTTTATGAACAACTGAAAGCTGTTGTTCATTGTTAGTTCATGATACCCAATGCAATTATTAATGTTAACCAATTAAACCTAATAGTAACGTGCTACCATTTTTTACATTAAATTATCTTAAATGATAGATTAAATGAATCTGCAGTTCATTTAATCTAATTTACATTAAATTAGCAGATTAAGCATAAAACCAAGTAATAACTGGAAATTTGGCCTCTGCTCATGTCTGTCATCTCATCAGGGAAACATTTTGATTTGTGCAAACAAAACTCTTTGGTTCATCCATTTATTATTCACAATATTCATATTTAATATGATATAGTGTGCTGTACAAGAAAAAAAAGTGAGTCAAAATAAGTTGATTCGAACACACCTCCAATATTGTACATCCTGTATGACTGTACATATGCTTTGCCTCCATAATAACAAACCATTCACACTTCCTGTAGATCAAACAGATTTTAAACCGCATTAGGATTTAACTTGGATCAGGGTTGCAAACATATGATGTGTGTTTTTGCTGTTCAAAGCACTTAAACAGACTTAATTTAACAAAAAAGATTTGAGTCAGACTTACAAAAAAGTGTTTCTAACCTTCTGCCCATTAGTAGAAACTATCAAAGCAACCACCCACATCTGCTGCCACTCCATGTGCAAATAAATAATAAACAAAACCACAGGGCAGTATCAGGAAAGGTTGGCACTCTCCTTTAGTAATTTTAATAAGCACTTCTGACATCACTGAGCATTCATTGGTTGAACTCCAGCTAATCCTAATGTGCACAAGGGCTATGTTACAACACACCATTTGAAAAACCCGGTTAAGGCATCTGTGTAGCTATTACCCTCCATTTCCTATTGACACCACATTTACTCATGCCAGCAGATTAACATAATAATGCACTACTTGAATGTCAACTCCACAGACCACTCTCCACATGACCTATCGCTTACTGCTATCAATCTGACCATTACACTAAATGCTAGATTTATATGGAGCTGAATGAGTCCTGCAACTGTTTGAGTACTTCAGTCTCTCAGTCTCTTTCCTCTATGGCCCACACTTGACCTACTGGATAATAATTCACATTTCTATTGAGCTTCCTTTTTAACCAGGTACCTGATTAAAAATCATTATAAACTTTTATTTTTGCTGGCTCCAAGGGCTCTTGTAGTTGAGTACAGCCCAGTAGCTGGTTTCATACCCTCAACTTATGCTGTGGATAATCCACTCACATCTATACAGAGCTAATATACAAACTGAAGAAAAAGGCGCTTGCTATAAGCACTAGAAATACCTTTCACTATTTCAATAAGATGTTATGTTCGAGGATTCAGATTTTACATCAGATAGCATAGCTGGCACTTTCCAAGAATAGCTCACATTATATATTTATGCATTTGGCAGACACTTTTAACAGGAGTGATTTCAGAGTGTACATTTATACATCAGTTATCAGAGGGTTTTCGCTGGGAATCGAACCCATGATCTTAGCATTGCTAGCACCATGCTCTACCACTAAAGCTACATAAAATAGTGTTATGAATGTAACAAATTTTAAATAAAAGCAGCTGTGTAGCACTCAGAAAATGTTGATTGTCAGTCTCAGTTTTTTTTCATTTGCAATTTTTACAGCCCTGTTACAAGAATGTGCATCTAAATACAGTTTTTAAACATTAATTTCTCTGATTTTCTAGCATTAAATATCAAATAACATTAGTTAAACATCAAAAGGTTGGTGTGCAGAATTAGTCAGATTAATGCAGTCATGATCAAGTGGTAACAGGGTGGCAAAAATATACCTGCTAGAGACATTTATATATTTTATTTTTGGTATTTGAAATTAGTTAATAATAAAATAGAAAAAAAAAACAGATTTAACAACAATTAATAAAATAGAATGTAAATATGATTACATTACATTACTAACTGCACCAAATGCAGTTACGGTGTCAAATCCTGTCAGGACAAAACCACCATCCCCACCTTCAATTCACATTCCAAATAAAATTGCCTCGACAGCACACATTTAAAAATTGAAATCTGCTATGCAGCTCTGTTAGAGGGTTAGAGTTAGAGGGTCTAAATCAAATATTAGAATCCAATAGTCGTGCACGCACAAAAAAGTACAAAGGAATAATAGTCTAACTGAAAGAGCGACAGGGGAGAAAAGGGATAGAATTTAGGCCAATTCACCCAGACACACTAGCGTGTCAACAGTAATGAAAGAAAGAAGTGGACCTAAGGTTGAATAGATTCCATTCTTTCCATGCTCTGACTCGCTCAGGGCCAACAGAGGCAGCATGGGTAGCAGGAAACAGGGCTACGCAGGAGACCGCAGGCTGGTAATAGGATGACAAATGGGCGGCAAGTAGCCAATCAAAAGGCATGGTTGGGGGTGGGCCTACATTAGCATGAGACAGGGGCCCATAATTGACCCAGGAGGGATAACAGATGGAGAGGCACCTAAATAAGAGAGGTCTGGCTTGGTCACACATCCCTCATTACTAGCCTCCTCTGATCCATGCAGACCAGTCCTCTGATTCATAATTGGTCTCACCATTGGATGTCAAATGTGCGTTTGTGCAAACGCACAGAGGTTCATTAAATTTGTTAAAGCTGTTCTGTGAACAGATGTGATCAGATGGAAAATAATGATCTGAGGGATGGGACAGCAGGTCTGAGAACAGCTGCAGACAGACTGATGTACAGTATATTAGAAATAAATGGGATATAGTTTGTTAACATTTAACTTTAATTTACTGGCTCAAGGGGCCAGGGCACTGTCCCCAAATCGGTTGTTGGTCCTGGACCAACATGCTGAAACTTCAAGGGGTGGCAGATTGTGGTGTCACAGTAGATCAACTCATTATGAGTGTAACATATTCTCAGCAAAAGCATAATGCCCCCGTGGCTAAACTAAACTCTGCAGATGATGCTCCCTGCATACTCCAGAACTTGAAGGAACCGTCTGCAACTCACATACAGTATTACCACAGTAGGGCAACAGACAACTAAAGAATTCTGCAATATAACAGAAATAAACGTCAATATCAGTCTAAATAGTTGTAAGGCAACTTGTACAAGAGCTGATTACATTGCCAATGTTGATATGATAATGCTTATTGTATGGGGATTGTAAACAAGAGCATATGGACCATTTCTAGGTTTGGAATGGAACATTAGCAGGCTAAACTGCACAGCGGTATAGAGGGAAAATGAGAGACTATAGCAAATATTAGTGCAGGATTTCCTTCAGTTCCAATACAAACAAAAGAAGAAATCTAATATTAGGTTTTCATGCAGAGTACTGCATTATGTACTGCATTATCTCAAAAAAGAGGGTGGTGGAGAATTTACCCATCTTTTGACAGTGTATAACATATATGCCACCTATGTGAAGGCAATATAATTGAATTATCTGTAACCATAATGACGCAGTTGATTCTTGTCAACAGTACTAAACCAATTAATCAATTAATTAAAAATTATGTTATATAATTAATAATAAAATATGATATATAACATATAAAACAAATCACTCATTAAACAATTTGTACTCCATAACAGGTTTTCATTTATTAATTGAAATGTTATTAATAATCCTGTGGATGTCCAAGTCATTTCAGGGAAGATTGTGTATTGATGCCAGGCAACTCCACCACACCAGTTTGACAAGTTTTCTAGACTTATGCTGCTACATTAAGAGGAAATATGTAATAAAACTGGAAAGGGTCCATTGTAGCAGTGCTCAATCCTGCTAAAAGGACATTTGGCCTTCATAAGAGTTTAGTTCAGACACGCCTGAGCCAGCTAATCAAAGTCTTTGGGTTTTGAAGATCAGAGTATTACCAAAGTATTAATGCAGGATTAGATCTTAACTCTGGTAGATCTGCAGGAGTAGAGTTTAGCACTCTGGTCTATCAGCACTTTGCAATTCTATATCTACACTGAAAACAAGATCTTTAAGGGTAGCTCAGAATCTCAAGAAAGTTTGCAGTATTACTCAAGGCTTGCTTAACATTTCTCCATACCACCATTCACAGACTTCACAAAATCAGTTGTGGTGGGTCTTGAGGAGTGAATGAAAACTTCTGCAGATAAAATGGTATGGAAAAAATGGTTCTTTGTAAGAACTTTAACTGAAGGGTTCAGTTAAAACCAATGCAGAGTACTTTAATGTGAACATACTTTAATTTAAACATTAAACCAAAGTTTAAACCAATGCAGAGTACTTTAATGTGCCCTCTCTATTTTATCTTTAATTATGCAGGAATTCTATTCAGCTAGCAATGCCAAGGTCATGGGTTCAATTCCCAGCATACACACTTACTGATAAAGTATGTAGTTCAAATGCATTGTAAGTCATTTTGGATAAAATTGACTGCCAAATGCATAAATATAAATTCAGAATGAAAAAGCTGTACTCTTGTCCTCCTAATAGTGTAATAACCTAGAGAAAATTTCAAGAGCCACTTGGATAAAACACACAGAATAAAATTGTCATTAATTTACAGGAAACGAATGCAGCTAAAACATCTGATCGCGATTTATTTGTGTTTCTCAGTGTGAACGAAACAAACAGCAAGCTGCCCCTCCTCACAAAGCTTACTTTCACAGAATTATTCATGTTTCACCGATTTGTGCATCTTCTCTCTCCAGTGAATTCTTCCATACATAATGATGAGATAAGTGGGACGAGAAGTTACTCCCCAGGTAGCAGTATGAGAAAATAAAAACACCGGCATAAAATTCAATAAGTCTTGTGTCTGAGCGCTCATGGGAGCCCCTCTCGGTCCCCTGCCTGCGAGTTAGACTGCACACAGACACATACATCTCCTGTCTGTGATTCATTTAGTTATAAAACACACAGGCACAGTCCGTCTAAAACAAATTATCAGTGCACAATAGAAAAGGCCCCATCAACAAAAACAAATATACATGGTGGTGGGAGATGCATGGAGGGATATTTATTGTTTTTGATGTCACAGAGTTGCTGCTTTGTTTCTGCCTGTGCCAAATGTATTGCTCAGAAGAGGCAATTTGCACCTTCTGAAACATATTTCGGAGTACATATATGTGTTTCAGGCTATTGATAAGAGTGGGTTGTTAGTTGTACAGTAAATTTTAAGATATGTTGTGGTCTATAGTAATTTGAAATTTTGATTTTCCAAAAAAGTATAAACAATTTTTCTGTTATTGTTTGAGCTTCAAGATCATCTTTGTTGATCTTTTCAACAACATTACCAACAAAAAAGCTTTTTGGTGTTTGGTGAAAAAGACAAGATGAAAAGATGAGCAATGTTGATAGAAGAAAATGATCTAATTATAGAATGTTATCAATTAATCTGCTGGAGCTGAAGGTGACGTAAACAGCTTACTCAAATGCATCCTGTACATATATACTGTACAGAATGTGTGATTAATCAGATGAAATATTACTTACGTTTGCACAGTCAATGAACCAAATACATGCGAATAACTTTCCTTAACAATGTGCTAACTGTATATAATAAGTGTTTTCTGAAACATGGATATATATACATATACATATATGGACTTAGCATATATATGGAACCAATAGCATGAGTTTGGGGTGGGATCTCTTCACTTATATAAACAAGGCAAGTTAATGGGAAACTTGATTGAAAACTATCAGATGAATTGCATATGATGCTAATAGTGCTGAAATTCCTTTATTACCAATAAAATTCAAGATGGACATTTCTTTATGTCCAAGATGGACACTTTACAAATAAAATGTACAATTCCAGTACTTATGCAACCCAACTATTCCATGAAAAGCAATTTAGCTTTAGTTTAAAATCTAGGAAAATCTCCCCAGACTCAGTACAACAGCATGAGGTCCCCCGCAGACTCCTGTCGGGCCAGACAGAGGGATGGTAGCTTGGCAGACAGTGGTGACATCTGTGAAAGCCAGCAGAAGGGCAAGAAAGGTTGACTGAGGACGATAACCGCTGTAAGATTTTGTTTGTTCTTATCATTGTTCTATCTTTGGCAAAGTGCCTCTGTAGTTTTTATTTTGCTGAGGGCGGATGTTTTTGTGCGTGTGCATGTTCATTTGGGAATAAAACTCCTTACATTTGCCTAGATTTGTGTGTACTGAGTGTACTGTTGAGGTGCTGTGTGTGCATGCATGTGTTCCTTCTGTCTGTTTCTGAGTTCCTAGGGTGTGACTCCCCAGCCTGCTCTGCAAATCGACATCTTGTTAAGGCAATCTGTTTAACTGTATTTCTCCCCCCCCCTCTCTCTCTTCAGCTTGTTTGTAAAACATACACATTTATCATGTACATTACTTATTAATTTTACTTTGTTTATCATTTCCCTGTTTAAAATTAAATGTATATAGTTGATGACTCATTCTTTTATGTTATCTATGCTGATGAATAGAACACTCAAAAGCACAGCGTGATCCTATAGTGCCTCAAGAATGTTTCAAGAAAATCCATATGCAGACGGTTCTCTTTACGCCTCTTTTTACAGTATTACAGATGAATTTTTCTTTTTGTTGATGATTACCAGACATCAGCTTTTGATTATTACCAGACACGATTCTTAGACACTGTCTTCATATGAGTGCTTAATTAACATAACAGATTTTCATACACACCTGATTATACAGTATTATATCACTGTGCAATAAACCAGTCCCTCTTTAAACAATTAATAATTCAGTCTCCCTCCATTTTACGAATGATTATCAAACAGGTCCCCCATTCCCTTATGGTGTCACGGTTAGTAAATATTTCACTCCTGTCAACTACATTTTATAATTATCTCCTCCATTGTTTGTCTTAAACTGACACACAAGTGTCTGATCTAGACTTTCTTGACCTGATTTAACCCCAGCAGAGTCCAGGAAGTTCAACTCTGTTTCATCTTCTTCCTATAGTGGGAAACAAATTTATTTTCAACCAATCAGACTGTAGGATCGGGGCTTGAACAACATTCTTATTAACCACACATTTCCCTCTCATTATAGAGGCAGTAAAAATTAGGGTTACAGGCTTAGGGCTGTTTACCACAAATGTTGTTTCAGGACCACCAAGTCTTGGGCCCCTTAAGCAATGCAAATTACCCCAGGTGACTGCATTAATTTCACAGTGTCATTCTATGGTCGCATTGTGGGATTTACATACACATGTCCTCCTGGTCTGGCTCTCTGATAGTAAATAAAGATAATTAATCATAAGTAAAGCTAAGTACTGATGTTAAGACACAGTTCCACTATTAAGACATAACAGTTAGACTTTGACTTGGGAGGCACATAATTAACTTGTTTAGTAACATCTATTGCCTACCTTACATAAACATTTAGCTATTTTAAAAAATTAAATTTTGGGCCTGACACTGCTACAGTATTTCCTTTGATGTACAGTAGGTTTAATGTGAACACTAAAGGCTACCAGGACTGTGAACAAGCCTCTCCATATACTTCAAATATGTAATCCATAAGTATAGCTGAATGGGAGCCTTCAGTGGGATGTGTATTTACAGTGCAGATATTTGATTTCTTTCATTTTAGAAATCTTCAGATTTATTATTTTTCATTGTTGTTCTTTGATGAGCAATCATTTCAAATTTAACATTGTTTGCACTACTCATGAGATTTTAGTACCCCTCCATTAATTAATGCTTCATTTATAGTGAAGCACCAAATTCTTCTCAACGATTATTAAGTAAAAAAACCTAACCCTAACCCTAATTAGGAGGAGCAATTCACTCTCTTCCAAATATTATATCCCAAACCTATGCCTACAGCTATGTCTAAATTTACTGGTAATTCAAGCATTTGACTCATAATAAATGAGAAATGAATCTGCCTAGATCTGTGTGCCAATTAATTGTTTCTTTATGTGTAAACAGCAAATGAGGTAGTGTCATACAATGAGCATTGCAAATTCATATTTCAATTCATCTGCTTTCACAGTCTAGAGGAGGGTTCATTGATTTCTGCTTGAAATAGGAGAATGTATTTGACAGGTAGACAGTTAAACTGGGGAAGTTTGAGAGCATACAGGGAGAATTAAAGTGTATTAATACCACACGGTCAGAACATTCTGCATATATCTGACCACATATTTCTATTGCTGAACGTCTTGTATTGCCAAACATACCATACAGAAATATCTGAAAAGAACAGCAGATTTCACTTTTGAAATATCGCCACATTGGACATCCATTTCTGTCAGTTTAATAGCTCTGACAGAATCAAATCAGGACAGGTCAGACCTGCATTTAAATAAAATTGTGTGTGTTTGCATGTGCTTAAATAGACCTTATCATCTCTCCCACAACATCCCTGTCAACATATACAAGTGTGTCTCCACTAACCTGTGGCGACAGATAGGGGTATATATCTGACATGCAGAGACACATTCCGTTTCTCTCCCTCTCCCACATAAGGCTTTCTGTTACAGCAGTATTTCCATCAACAACTCCAAAAATACAGAGTACAGAATGCTTAGTGACGCTTGTCTTGGTTTAAAAACAGTGAGCTATCTATGCTCTCTGTGCTGTGTTCTGTTCACCATTTCCCCAATCACCTTCTGCACTATAAAAGCACACACTTGGAAAATTGGAAAAGGACTCATTGAAAGGGCTAAAATCTCCTTTATCCTCTCACTGTTAACAGGTCGAGCACTCCAATGGGCGGAATCGTTGTGGCAGCAGAATGGACCGGTCACTCACTCCCTCAACTCCATCGCTCATTTCCGTGAAGTCTTCAGACGTCCTGTGGGAGCATCTATCACCGATAGATGCTCATCTATCGGTGAGAAATTGTATTATCTCAAACAAGGGAAAAAAATCAGTACAAGACTATCCCCTTCAGTTTCAAACTCTAGCTGCCTCCAATGAATGGAACGAGCGCTCCCTGTTGACAACGTATCGTCAGGGACTGGAGCCCTCTCTGTGGTTGCATCTCTTCTCCTACGACAACACTATGGGGTTAGAACACTTCATCCAATTCTCGATACGTGTGGCAAACTGAATGCAGAGCTGTATGGAGGAAAGTAAGGGCCATAACCTGTGATTCTCCATCTGCCAGCCAGAGTGTCCAGTCCTCCAGAACCAAACCCCAAGCCCATGCAGCTAGACAACACCAGGCTGTCCTTGGCCGAACGTCAACATCGACTGACCCAGAAACTCTGAATGTACTGCGGACATTCGGGACATGTTTTACAGACATGTCCCATCCGTCCTCCATGACCCGTGGTGAGTGTGGTCAATGTACATTCATTAACCATTGTTTATCAACTCACTACTCCTCACCACTTTATTTCAGTCAACGCCCTCATCAACTCTGGGTCAGCCGGCAACTTCATCTCCGCTGACTTATGCAACCAACTACAACTCCGACAGAGGCTTAACAACATCTCATACAAGGTCCAGTCAATAACAGGAACGCCCCTTGGCCGAGTCCATTACTGCATGGGTCCAATCACACTACAACTCGGACAGCTCCACATCGAGGAAATCTGCTTCCTGGTTCTGGAGGGATCCACCACTGGGATAGTCCTAGGGCACCCATGGCTCATTTTCCCACGATCCCTCCATCTCCTGGACAACTGGAGAAGTCCTAAAGTGGGGTGAGAAATGTTTTCCACAATGTTTTTCAAATCTTTTCAAAGCCCCATCGAGAAGAGATCCATAGACATTCCTAAAGAATACACCCACTTCAGGTGTATACCACTACGTTTTCTGCCCCAATGGAGCCTTCAACTTACCACCTCATCGACCATGGGACTGTGCCATCAAGCTTGTACCTGATGAACCAGTGCCCAGAGGTAGGATCTATTCACTCTCCATCCCTGAACAGAAGGCCATGGAGGAGTACATCGAGGAGGCTCTACAGCAAGGCTACACTCATCCTTCCACTTCCCCTGCTGCTTCCAGCTTCTTCTTTGTGGCCAAAAAGGACGGAGGCTTGAGGCCTTGAATAGATTACCGGGCCCTCAACAAGATCACAATCAAGTATCGCTACCCACTTCTATTCATCACCCCGGTACTAGAACACGAATGGAAGACGGCCTTTGTGACTCCAACAGGACACTATGAATACCTTGTCATGCCCTATGTATTAGTGAATTCCCCCTCCGTATTCCAGGGATATATGAACTAGGTGTTCCGGGAGTACCTCGATCGCTTCCTCATTATTTACACTGATGAGGTGTAAATAATGAGGACAACAAGGCAGAACATCGCCACCATGTCTCTGAGGTCCTCCAACGGCTCAGCGAACATCAACTCTACCCGAAGACAGAGAAATGCACAGCCCAATTCCTGGGCTACGAGATCAACTCTCAAGGAATCAAGATGGACGAGGATAAGGTGAAAGCCGTTCACTCCTGCCCAATTCCCACCAGTATCTCCGTTTACTCAAAGACTATTATAACATTGATACTTACCTGTTTCACTCTCATCTGTGTACATCTCAATAAACCACATGTTTGGTACTTACCCATCTGTGTTACTGAGTCTACTTCCACTAGAACAGAGACTTAAGGCTTGTTCACCTGTCTTTTTAAAAGACACTATGTATGAAACGTCTTAGCTTTGAAATTTTTTTCTTGAACATACTGATATTTACATTTGACATTAGAAGGCTTATTTCTGAATCTTTTATTTTCTTGTGAAATATTGACACAGTTATTAGAAATTCTCAACTCCTACAGAATCCAAAGGGCTAATCAATAGAAGGAAATTGATTCAGCACCACGGGCAGGCCCACACAGAATCTGTGCCCGCAGAACTTTCCAGAAAGCTCTGCAGATTTCCACGGAAGTCAGATGTATATCGTTTAATGTTTTGTAATGTTATCTGTTTTTTGTCTGTTTATTAGTCTTATCAATGAAAAAAATAGGGTAAGTACAACTTATTGTGGTGTGGTGCTGCACAGTGGTGCAGAAAACTGATAAATACACACACATAGAAAGATAATGTGGGTTGTTTTAGTGTTGCCAGCTTCTGGATATCCTTGTTCAGAGGTTATACTTAACTGCTGGTATATAAAAGAACATTAGTGTTCAAAAGATCAGAGTTCAGCAGTGCAGAGTAGAGGAAGGAAAGACAAATAGACATGGGCCAAATAGACATGCAGTAAACAAAAAACAAAGAAACTGCCTACCTACCCAGTATTTTACCCAGAATCCACTGCAAACCTCTGGCATATAGCAATTGCGATGAGAACTAGGTGCACAGTAATCATAAAGCACCTTACTGTTTAAAGATTGAAAATAAAAATAGAACTGTAATTTTAAAAGAGCTATAAAATAAAGGGAAAGCAGCTAATTTTGCAGGTTTATGGATGCACTAGCTTATAGGTGGTGCTACTTCTAACATTTCTAGTTTTTATCTGAGGTCTTTACCATTAATAGTGGTCAGCATCAACTTCTTATCAAACTTTCTTTTGATAAGAACACCTGCAATGTTAATGCACCAGTGGACTGAGAAAACAAAGCCTGTATTGATATATTTCTGACCCTGAGATTGTCTGAGCACAGCGATCTCAGTATAAGATGGTGCAGCTTCACCCGCAGCCAAGCTCATAAGCTCACTACATTGCTCTCTAAGTGTCTGCCTCAGTGTGTGTGACACACACTCACAGGTTCAAGAAAAAATCTATTCATACATGTCATTCCCAAAGCCTAAGCTGAAGCTGGGAAATCAAACAGCAAAGATGTATGGTGAAAGAACAAAGCTTTCTCAAGCAGGGCCAGCTCACTGACATTCCTCAACTACACTTTTATTAAATGCAGGTCTATGCTCAAATGTAAAAAGAACTTTAGGGCAACACTAGGAAATGATATTCAGGTACTGAATACTGTATACTAAATACCAATACTGGTCCAAATGCAGTGGGATAGAAGAACTGCACTGAATATCTTGAATTTCAAATCAAATTTAAACTTGAAAATAACACATTTTCATTTTCTTGAAAATTGCACAATTTCTTTTTCCTTCTTGCAAAATTGTGCGCTCATAATGTGAGAAATTCCTGCAAACATTATTACAGGAATTGTTCACCCAAAATTAAAATCAAAATTGCTTCCTCATGCTAGGTGTCTATCTTAAGCCGAACACAATCGGGGTTATATTAAATAATATCTTGGCTCTTCCCAGCTTTAAAATACCAAAGAATAATGCCTGAGATTTTAAAGCTATCCAAAACTATCCATCATAAAAAGAAATGATGATCAAAAAAAGAATTACAAAAAAAGATAGATATTTTTATGGAGTACTAAAACTATTTTGGTAACAACAGGAAGATGTAAATGAGGGATGACCTCTCAGTCATCCATCTCACACCTGTACCAGAGTGAAAATAAAAATCCATCCAGTTATTTTAAACAGGTTAATGTGTGAATCTTCTATTTCGGCACTCACCAGGAGATACCTATTATGCCTAAACAGGGAAAGCAGATTGCATTAGCAGGCCACTGTTAGCCATCCAAGTTCTTCTTGTGGGGCAAATAAGGTGACTCATTGTCCAATGTATTTTAAGGGGAAGCCACTCTCACAAGACAGAAAACCACAAAGAAGAGGAGAGGGGAGGAAAGTAGGAGAAAGGAGAGAGGAGAGAAAAGGAAAGAGGAGGAGAGGAGATGATAGCACAGCATGTGACACAAAACATGATGGGATTTGAAATGGAAAAGAGATAAAGAAGAAGATAAAACAGCGGTTCAGATGAGAAGAGATGAAATCTCTCCACATAAGTGAAAGCATGGTGAGACAAAGGACAGCTAAGTCCTGTGACATCCCCATAACAATTAACTCAATTATTTATCTCTGCTAAATGATATGCTGTCATCTATTTTTCCCAGTTTATGATCACAAAATAGCTACAGAATCCCCAGCCACTTAATGTGGTGAGAATAACTTAGATGTCTGTCCTGAACCTCAAATATCCTTTCTTTTATTTCTTAATTTTAAGTCTGATGTGATCCACGGTCATGACTTTATTAGCTTAAAAAAATGTAAGGCCAGTTACAATCAAGGCTCCACATTACCATTATGAATAATAATAAATAGTTTAATAATAATAATAAATAGACTCCATAAATAGTAGCAAAACAAAATGTTTTTTATCCAAAAGCACACAAATGCTTCCAAATGAGACCTTTACTGACTTTCAAATATTTGTTAAAGTAAACACACTGTTCAGGGGTCAGTGCTAAGAATTCTAGTAAATGATGCGTGTATAGCCGTGGAGCTACTGGAGCTAAGTAAAGATTCTAAACACTTATAGTTCAATCAGTGACATCATTTTTGCACACACCTGAACAATTGAGGGATCCAGGTTTCCCTAAACCATTTGGATGAAATTGACTTTATTGGGTGTTTGTTATGAAAAATATGATGCCTGCACTGGTGATTTCTTACAAGCTGTTATCAGACATCCTACAGTTGTGACTCCAGAGGCTTTTCTGGTAAGTTATAGTCCTCCTGTGGTTAATTAGACTTTTAAACAGCCCAGACTGACCTAGATCTATCAGTAAATTGTGAAATAAGTGGCTTCTGTGCTTATGGCCTGTAAAAAATGCTTGGTAATACAGAAGAGTTTTTATAGTTAGCCACGTATGAGATATGAATAACTTTCTCTCTTACTCAAGCAGTTTATTCAGAAGAGAAGACCTACTTTTGAATTCTCTTTTGAATTTCTAATACCATATTTACCTACAAAACTGCACAGGTAATTATTTAATTATAATTTTGCTCTTCATAACTACTTTTAATGGACAAATGTTTGAGTCTGGGGCTAGCTGTCACACAGTATTCACAAGAGCTTTGTCTGTGGTAAATGCATTGTTACATTTAAACACACTGTAAGAAATTTGAATAAACCTGTGAATTAAAACTCTATATTCTTGCCTTTTAGCTAAAATCTAAATATGTTATTTTTTGTGAATTTTTTTGTTACAGGTTTTGGGTAATCAAAGTGAACACAAATAAACCACACTGAAATGCTTTCCAGCAAAGGTCAACTGTATTATGGATACAGAGTTTTAAAACATATTTAAAACATTGTAGTGTGATTTTAGGAGAAGGCTACTACATTTTGGCTTTCAGATTTTATTCATTGGATTGAAATGTATCTGTTAAACCTTTAGTACTGTATTGAAAAAGATTGTGTTAAGGCTAATAGACATGACCTAAAAGCCTTTAAAAAAGATTAACACACACTCACACTCACTCTCTCTCTCTCTCTCTCTCTAATGATGGGTCAAACTCACGAGGATTCATATGCAGCATATTTATTACAAAACAGGCAGACAGGGTCAAACACAACAAACAGGGTAATCAAAAGGTGTCAAAAAAGTCAAAGGCGTAAATGTAGAACAGGCTAGGGTCAAGGCAGGCAGCAAACAATCATAGAATCAAGGACAGTCCAAAAATCAAAGCAGGCAGCAAACATGGGAAAAACCAGAGTAAACGGTCCAAGAACAAAAACACAAGAAACCCAAATACAATTGAAACCACTCAGAATTGTTGCCAGGACAAAACAAGACTTCACAACGAGCTAAGGAATGCCAGGGGTTTATATACAGGGGATAACAGGACACAGGTGTGCAGGAAGTAATCGGTAATGTGCATTATGGGAATTGTAGTCCAGAGAGAGATCAGTACTCAGGTAACGGCTCCCTCTGATGGTTCGGGGAAAGCAGTGCAGGAGCCTCCATCGTAACACACACACACACTGAAATCAGGACTAAACAATGTGACCGCAGAGCGAAAAACCTCACATACAAAACAAAGGAGACTTGTGCTGTGACTGTGTTGCACCCTTGTTGTGTTTGTAAGTGGAAAACCGACACAATCCCATGAGTCCTTGCGCCTCCAGAGGGTTCCACAAAATCCATATATTTCCCAGAACAACAGCTCTCCCTCTGTAACAGATACAATCTCTCTCTCTCTTTTCTTGTTCTAAAACAATAGGTTGTTGATGAGCTTGAGACCTTACTGAAAGAAAAGGTGAACTCAATATGTGCTCTCGGTCTCTGTGGGTGTGTATGTGTCCAGTGTACTTCAAATCACCCTACACAGGATGCCAAACATAGCAAAACTACTCAATCCTGTGAGAAAGTTTGAAAGTCACATTCCATTAAAGAATGTTAAGCCCATTGAATATTAATTGTTCAAGCACTGCACCGTTCGGACAAAAAACAGAATGAGAAATGAAAAATTTCAAGAGAAATCTAATTTTACTTGTTTTATTTTTTTAAAAAGAGTTCATAATGTTCCCTAATCCAAAAATACCATTTATTAAGTGAAGCTGTTCCAAACTAAAACAATCAGTTCCAATTTCAGGAACTTTTAAAAGTACAAAATAAATCAAATGATTTAAATAAATTACATAACCACTTTAAAAGGCAATACAAATTGTATAGTGGTACACGTGAAGTTAAAAATAGATACATAATTAAGCTTTGGAATACCATCAAAAAGTATTTGTGGAATCCAAGCTCTTTGTAGCCACATGCATGCAGACTGGTATACACCAAGAGTGAATGTGTGATGTCGAGCTGGTCTCTGCCTATTCCTCCCACACTATAGTGACACACTCAACTCAGTTACAAATTGGCAACAGATCTCAACCCATAGCAACATACTAGAAATAGGACCTAGTGTTGACTTAAGACGTTGATGAAGCTCTTGTAAAATCAAGACACTAAGTGTCTCATTTCTGCAGTAACAGCAAAGTCCTCACGTGAACAGATTGCCAGGCAGTATTTGTCAAATGAGTGTTCCTGTAGCTCAGTTGATAGAGCATTGAGCGTTAGCAGTGCATAGGATGTGGGTTTGATTCCCAGGAAACACATATACTGCTAAAATGTATGCCTTAAATGTACTGTAGGTTGCTTTGGATAAAGGTGTCTGCCAAATGCATAAATGTACATGAGGTGTGATTGTGATGTTGATTCAGTGGTCATGGCCCTTATAGGGTTTAGCAAAATCTGATAAACAGTTACAATTTCAATAGAAGTTGCCTAGTGGAAGTTGTTAAATAGGACAGAGGAGAAATCAAAATAAATAATAATGAAAACACAATTTTTGACATCAGAGCTCAAGTAATGAGGGTGAATCGTTTCAAGAGAAAACTTCTTCTAAAGTACATACTTCAGGGACATTGAAAACAGTTACTACCCATTCTTGTTCTCTCTAATGCCCTTTTGAGATAAATTACACCTGGGAGGTGGGAGTTGTTGCACTTTCCAGTTGTCTTTACTGCTCGGTCAGATAAACCATGAATCAGCACATTTCTGCAAGCTTTCGAGACCCTGAAGTGAATGTTCCAAAAGTAGAGGCTGTTCCAAAAAATGCAGGCTGTTCCATTAGCCCTGGGGTGATACAGTTGAAAATGTGTGGCTCTCTCCTCAGATGTATATATTCATATCCTGAGCGTATTTCAACATGTATATGTGCTGTGTGTGTAATGCCCAGAGGGATGATCGAAGAATCTCAGGTTATTGATTATCATACCATGCGTCTATACATATGGTAAGTAATATTATCTTTATTTGCTATTTAAAGCTCCATAGGCTTTGCAGAGATTCAAACGTTCCTCACACAACACAGCATGTGGCTAAATTCAATTTGAAATCCACAGATGCATGTGGAAGTCGATAGATTAACTGATAAGTATATAATTGCTTCATATGTTAGTCGCTAACAATACCAATCATGTTCTACGGTGAATAACCACATGACCTGAGGGACGTGTGTAACAGTCCATGACACAGATGTACAGGAACACTCAGCAGAGTGGATACTTATCCAGACAGCACTGGGCTTAGCATCATTTCCGCACATCAGAGCGCGTGAAATATAATGGATGACAGACACATGGAGTATGAGCACAGGCCCTAAGGGACTGTCAGGCCTGGACAAGCTTCCTATTAGTCTCCATTAAAGACAGCAGAGAACAAGAGCACGCAGAAACACATACAGACCAGAACATACAATAGTCATGCAGTGTTTATGTTATTGTGTATTTATAGGGCTGAGTTCTTCATATATTATTTGCTGTGTAATTATTTTGTATATGTAAATAATTAACATGCAACAAGGGGGTGTATAAGTTTAGATTTTTATAAATGACAGACATTCAGTTCTGCAGAAAAAAGTGGAGCTAAAGTAGACTTCTGCAGACGCTGACTCTGTGTGGACCTACATTGTTTTTATAACTATAATAAGATGTATAATATTAAAAAGGCAAGATCAGCCATCTTTAATTGTGCAGTGTTATAGCTTCTTGAGTTTTTGAGCTATATATATCTGCAGTGCCACTACACCTACAATGTCCTGTTGAAGAACCATTAGGATCAAAGCATCTGATGATGCAACTAACTTACAAACTACAGTCAACCTCATCAAAATGTCAAATCCTCACTGAAGTACTGCCAGAGCCCCTCCTCCAGAGTAGCCTTCAATGTTACCTCAAATGGCCAACAATGAGACCAGAGGCTGTTCTGTTTAAATGCATGTAAATGGTAGAAGATGGTTCAGTACACTAAATAAACTGCTTTTGTGTGGGAACCGTTTTGTTAATCTTTAGCATGCCTTTATGCTGATGTTCAGATGTCTTTGCATGACACATTCATTTCAGAGTGAGCTATATCAGCAGTTTTCTTCTATTTTATTAGAAAAGTGTGAATAATTCTGCAGCAGTTATAATTTATTTATGGCCCTACACATTCTATGGTCTCTGCCAACAATGACTACATGAAGCAGACTGCAAAAGCATACGGCACAATGTATTAAGGAAATACATCCATACTTTTTGCCTTTTTTGCAAAATTTCAATTAAAATTATCTTTATCAGGTGATGATTCATCTAGCTTTTGGTATGACACCATTTCACCATGTCAATGAGAATGGCATGGTGTAAATTATGACCAAAGTCGTAGCTAAGAGTTTACATCTTATTACATTTTACAGTCTGACATAATAACTGCTGATGTTGTACCATTGTCTTTACCCAAAATCCAATTGGGGTCAAACAATCTGATGACTAACAGTCGTAAAAAATGTTAAAACTCTTTCTTTGCATCCTTGAGATTAATATTACGCTCATTGTATTAAAAATGTACAAACATCAAGTGGACAGCCATTATTTGAAATTGGCATGCAATAAATATATACACTGCCCAGCAGATTAAACAATCCAATGCAGGCAACATATGCAACAGTGAGTTTTATGAATGGACTCATTCATATGCAAATTATCTTGTGCATTTATAGGCATGGAAATGATACAATGGAGCCACATCTAAAGTCATTAACTCTATCCTTGTCACCATGAGAATTGTCTTAAATGTTCAAAAGTTGTTTTAGGCTTGTTTTCTCTTTAGAAAACCCTTTCTGATGATGTGTTGCATCCTTTGGTTTAATGATGGCATACAAGAAGTGAAAGACACAAACTAAAGGACCCCAGAGGAAAGGATATATTCACTCTTACTGTGTCTGGATTATGCAGCAACCAAACAGAAGAAACACAGAGAACAAGTGAGAAGAACTGAGAGTGAGCTGGGGGAGAAGAGATCAAGAGGCAGACAAAGGGAGAGAGGGTGTGCATTCAGCTGAGATCTCATCGTATCTGCTGCAGAACATACTGTATTCTGTAAGCCTCCCCACTTCATGAATGATAAACTGATCTGATGAAATGAGCCAAATCTATTGATCCAAATACAGTGCCATTGTCACAACACATACCGACTGAAGACACAACTGGCACAGACTAGAGAAATTACAGTAAGATCAATACTGTATATATCCTGATGTAGTAGCTGGAATGAGTGGCGTGTGTGAGCCATCGAACCTTTCATTTTACAGTATGAGAGCACACTTTTAGTTATTATAATAAATAAAAATCTAAATAGAATAATAGATTTTTATAAGTGACAAACATCAAAAAGGACTACTGCAGCACATTGGAGTGAAAATTTAAAGCTAGACCAGGACATTTTTATTGATAAACTTTGTGTATGTTCATCATATACTGCAAGTTTAGAATTAGACAGTGTCGTTGTACTTAACAGGAAAGGACACAGGAAAGGAAACAGGAAATTGAATCATTAGATTAAATTTTGTTTAGCAAACAGCTTTTTTGTTCAATCAAAAGCAAAACAGATGATGAAACAAGGAGGGATAATGTAAGACACAGTATGAGTGATAAGAGACAGATTATATTGGAGAAGGTGTAAATTTTACAAACAGAAATTACAAAATTTTACTTTTTTAATTTAACAAACAGAATGAAATGCACTGATACATGAGAAATGATAAAAACTGTTAAAGCAAACGGTTACATGAATGTGTCAGTACTGTAATTTTTACTGATTCAAGTTTTTCAAATGCTGTTTTAGTCACTTCATATCTGGTCCTGTGAGGTCTGTGGACACCGCTGCCTGCAATCACACTACAATAATCAGTTACCCTTGAAGATTTGAGATTGCTGTGGCTTTTCTCTTCACAGGTGAAAGTTCGGTGGCACAGAAAATAAAACTATTTATGTTTTCACGTCCAAAGGTGCAGAACATCCCTTTCAGTGTAATCAAAATGATCAGATGCTTGAGTATGCTTGACAACTGAAGTATATCCAGATCTTCGTCTTCTGAGGTTCGTGATCAGGCCTTGCAAAGACCTCCCATGGTCTGATACACCTGAAGTTAATATTCTCTTTCACAGTATAAATATTCCTATTCCTTTACTTCCCAGGATTCTTCGTGAGTGCAGATATTTTGTGAGCCAATCACCTGAGCCATAAATGTCATGTGACTATAATGTGAAAATATAGTATAATACTATAATGTCAATACAACAGAATACACAGCTACTGTAATTGTGAATGCCCATCAATGGAGAAACATACAACCGTTCTGATTTTATGATTGCTTGATGGTGTAGTAACATCAACTAGCAGAAGCTTCCCAGCCCAACTTTGACCCTCCTTCAGGGTGACTTAGGGAGGTGACAGATTGTGACTGCCAAACGAGATCCATTGATTGGGCCTGAAGGTTCAGGGTGAAGCGTGGCACACAGAACCAGCCCAGCGTGATCAATTCCTGGGGCTGATAAGCCATTCTCTTCTGGCATGCCCTTTGGCCTCTCCTCCTGTAGGCTGGCTTTCAAAAGTTGAAAAATTGACATTGGAGAAAATGACTCAGTCCAAAAAGGCCAAGACCTTTTCTAAAATGTCAGCCTATTAAATAACCTGCTGAAATTTGGACGTGTATGTAAAATGCCACAGCATTGTACCACATGTCTGTTTCATTGTTAAATCCTTGTGGTGTGGTAAGTTGACTTGACTAGCTTAAAGAGTCACAAGTCTGCATGTTCTTTCTTATTTAATGAAAAGGTTAGGCGTTTTATTTAGATTTGCTTTTAACAGAGGCATATACTGATGTTAAGACATTGTTTGGGAGACTTCAAACATAATCTTAATATAACGCTGAAACCAAAACCTCAGAGATAAAAGCAAAGAATGACAGAGGCAGTTATCCTCCATCCTCCAATTTTTTTTCCAAGTTATAATACTCTTTTTCTATCAGAGCTTAACAAGCAGAGACATCTATACTGTATGAAAGCTATTTATATATGGATTAACTTCAAAAGCATAAACACTATAAAGCTTTCAAATTATTGCTCTTTGCCCAACATTGGCTCAGTGAATAGTATGAGTTTGGGATGGGACTATCTGGTTGTCGACCAGTGACAGTTGAGGAGTGGACAACAATTAATGCAATTCTGTTTGGAGACGCTGAGGTGTAGGAATTACTAAATGTATCTCAGCAAGGCATTCTGTATTAATAAACTTTGAGTAGTTGAAATACAATGCCTTTATTTGTAGAGCTCTGAAACAGGAGCTTTCAAGGTTAATTAGGATTGAATTTATTGATGATTATCAATTGGTGAAAAAAGACCCAGCGGTAGTGCAAGGTTAATTAAATCTTAAATTAAACAGAACAGAAGTATAGATCACGTTGACACCCTGTAATAATATTATTATTATGTTGTAATAGTATGATAAAATGATCTCATATAATATAACCTGATTATATAAAGTACTTTAATCAAAGCAGCTTTAATCAAAAGCATGTCTTACACAAATTCTTTGAATTCCTCACTAGTTTCTTGTTTTCAATAGTAATTTTGTTTTGCATTTTGGTTTTCAACTTCAAATTAATTTTAGATGATACATCAATATTTAATTTTTTTTGTTTGTTTGTTTTAAATTACTATTTTTGGTTGTTTAGATAATTCCCCATTCCTATTTGTCAAACTCATAACAACATTTATAACATCGGTATATAACATACATACTGATACTGTATATAACAGGAATGCACTGTCTGACACTTTGCATAAAAGCATCTGCTAAATGTAAATGTAGGAGTAGAAATATAAACTCTTGCCAACCAATGAGGTGACTAAAATAAAATAAATGTAAATCAGTTCAGCACTATTATCAATCTCCATGCAAATCTCTCTCTACACCAGCAGTATGATACATTTTTGTGTCAGGTTCCTGGCTCTCTGTCTTGAATCTTTCTTGATTATATTGCCAGGATCCTGACATGCCCTGTGTGTTGTGTCAGAGCGTGTTGTTTTGATCCTGACTCCTTCTTGTCTTGGTTCTTGTTTCTTGGAGTCGGGATCTGAACTCATGCCCTGGGTCTGGTCTCGTGTGGAAGCACATGGCCTCTGTTGTTTACATTTTGCCATGTGCTCTCCGGTCACGCATCTTGTCCCCGCCCCCTTGTTCTCTTGTCTCGTTTGCGCTCATGTCACGCACCTGTTCCTCATTTGTCCGTGTTATTTAAAGCCCTCATGTTCTCTGTCTCTTGTCGGTTTGTTCTCACTTTTCAGAGCTCTTTCATTCAAGTTCTATTGCTGTTTTGGTTCCCATTTTACCCCCTCGTGGGTTGTTGTTTTGTTTTCTTAATAAAGAGAGATTTTTCTGTTTAACGCTGTCTGCGTCTGGGTTCGTTAGTCCGTGACCCCTGACAGAACGAACCGACCACGGTTCGAACCCAGCAGGCAGCTTTTTTTCTCTCTCTTTTTCCCCTTTTTTTTCAGACGTCATGGTGATCCCTGACAGGTGGTGGCGTTCAACAGAGGCTGATATGTTGATATGTTGAACGCCCCCCCTTTCCGCCCCAAGGGGGACAGTACGCCTTGGGGGCGCAGCAGAAGGATGTAGCTGAGACGGCCTGCGTCTGTTCCTGAGCTCGAGTGTCCTGCGTCTGTTCCTGAGCGTCCTGCGTCCTGGCGCTCCCAGTCTCTGTCGCTGTTCCTGGGTCCGCCCCAGGTCGGTTCCAGTGCCTGCTCTCAGGTCAGTTCCTGCGGTGGTTCGTCCTGGCCATGTTCCAATGACGGGGTGTCCTCTAAGACCGGGTCCTCCAGCTTTGGGTCCTACGTCTCGGTTACGGCGCCCACAACCTGTGGCTCCACCTGCTGGTCATCCCTGTCCATGGCCGGCTACTTCTACCGTGCCTCTGCCGTCCTGGACAACTTCGCCAAGACCTGGTCCCTGGCCCCTGGGGTCCCAGGGATTCCCCGGTGTGGGCTCCACTGGGCCATCTGTCCATTGTCGTCCTCCTGTTCTCCCACCGTTTAATCCTGTGTTTTTGAGTTTAGTTTTGAAACCCTTGTTATTTAATGTCCTGCCTGTCTTGTGTCACATCTTGTTCTCCGTCCTGTGTGTTACTCCAGTCCCTGTGCCTGTCTGTAGTTTGATCTGTCCGGTCTGTCTTGTCTGCCTGTTTTGTCTTGGTCTTGTCTGCCGCCGGTCCTGTTATTCGGTCTGTTTGTTCTGGTCGGGTTAGTCCTGTCTGCTCAATAGTTCTGTCTGTCATGTTCCTGTTTGCCCACCAGCCCTATTTTATTCTGGTCAGTCTGTCCTGCCCTGTCTGTCTGGTCTTGGTCCTGTCTTGTCCTGCTCGGTCCGTTTTGTCTGCCTGGCTTACTCGCTTGGTCCCTCCGGTCGACCTGTCCTGCCTTGTCTGTCTGTCATGTCATATCTTGCTCGGTCCATCTGGCTGTTTGCCAGCTCGGCCATCTGGCCTGTCGATCGGTCGGCCTGGCGGGTTCGCTGGGTTGGTCCTGCCAGTTTGTCTGCCCTGTCATGTTTTGTCTTGTTTGTCTGCCCTGGGACGCCCAGTGTGCGTCCCTTTGGGGGGGGTTATGTCAGGTTCTTGGCTCTCTGTCTTGAATCTTTCTTGATTATATTGCCAGGATCCTGACATGCCCTGTGTGTTGTGTCAGAGCGTGTTGTTTTGATCCTGACTCCTAGTCTTGGTTCTTGTTTCTTGGAGTCGGGATCTGAACTCATGCCCTGGGTCTGGTCTCGTGTGGAAGCACATGGCCTCTGTTGTTTACATTTTGCCATGTGCTCTCCGGTCACGCATCTTGTCCCCGCCCCCTTGTTCTCTTGTCTCGTTTGCGCTCATGTCACGCACCTGTTCCTCATTTGTCCGTGTTATTTAATGCCCTCGTGTTCTCTGTCTCTTGTCGGTTCGTTCGTTCTCCCGCTCTCGTTTCTGGTTCCCTGTCTTGTTCGGCGCATCTTGTCTTGCAGTCTTGTCCCCCATCACAGTGAGTCTTGTCTGGTCGTGTTTTTGTCCCGCGTCTGCCCTGTCTGTTTTTTAGTTTCATTTTAAGCTCCGTTTTTCAGAGCTCTTTCGTTCAAGTTCTATTGCTGTTTTGGTTCCCGTTTTACCCCCTTGTGGGTTGTTGTTTTGTTTTCTTAATAAAGAGTGATTTTTCTGTTTAACGCTGTCTGCGTCTGGGTTCGTTAGTCCGTGACTCCTGACATTTTTGTGCTGTTTTGTTTTAAATGCATAGCAGACAGGTGCTCTCACATTTTGTCTGTTTGTGTTTCCTGGGTTTTGAACCCATGACCTTGGCGTTACTAGCACCATGCTAAATGAGATGAGTTACAGGACCTTGTTTGTACAATCAGGTCGTCTGGGATTCATAATGTGAAACATTAATATAAATAGTCATGACTCAAGGTCAGGATGGTTGATACGCATAAGATCATTTCATCCGAGAGTCTCTCTCTTCTCTTAAATGAGAAATCGTTCTGGCATTATAAGGGAGCAAATCATTGGAATGGCCCATCTTCTCATCATGAAAGTAATACAGACATCAGAGGTGAGCTGAGCTCAATATATTTGCAGGATTTTGTCGTCTCATATCAGTGTGGAAGGTAATCTGCAAAGTAATACTAATGGGACTAGTTTCTGTGTCCCACACGTGTCTTGGTTTAGTGTTTAAAGGAAAACAACAGCAATAAAATGGCTGTTGAAAGGGAAAAAAAAAACAAAAGAAAATGTTGGGAAACAGAAACATTCATATTACTGGGCAATATATCACTGCTTACATACCAAATAGGCTAACGGTGACAGTGTTTAATCTATGAAGGCCAAAACACAAAAGATTGAACTGAAAACCAGCCTGGGCCATAAAATGCTAATAAAAACATATACTGGCCTGTACATTAATATGTTTTCCCTAAGATTATGTGACATTAGTCCTACTGCATTATGATGTTGCAATATATAACTATATTTGAATACAATACTGTAACTGATCTTAATGTTGGTTTCAGTTGTTTTTAAGTTGGTTGTTGATTTTCAAGCACTTTTTTGTTCATATTTTGACATTGTTCACTTTTCTTTGTGTGGTGTTAAAGATATGTTATCCGTAACATAAGTTGGGAAAATTCTTCTGGAAAATTCCACAATTTTCTGTGTACTGACCACATTCCCTTGTGGCTGCTACACAGTTAATGATATAAGTTTCAACCAGTCGTTGCTTGAAAACAACGTCCTGTTTACAGTGAGCACCTCTAAGGAAAAACTACTGTAATCAAAATTGATGATCCAATGACATTTTTGAAAGATACTAACAATTTTGTTGCAGCTTGTAAACTACATATCAATGCTTAGAACTGTATAGTGCATTGTATAGTGTTTTAGAACTGTATGGTGTTTTAAATTTATATCTTTGTAATCATCTTTGCATAGTCTTTTTGGCCAAAAAGAGAACAAAAACAAAGTGGGTGGTTCTTGGACAGAATAATCAGGATAATTGGACCAAACTTTTTGCTCAAAAGCTTCTCTTGCTCATCTACTCAAAGGCTTGTCATGCATCATGGTTAAGTCATGTTTTTCAAGTGGAGAAAAACTTCTATTTTCTGGATTCTGTATTCGTAGCGGATGGGCTTGCTAATAAAAAGTAAATGGGCTCTTTGTTATAAGCTGCCATAACCCCATTTGTTACAAATATTTTCTGACCATGCCTAATTGAAACTTGGAGGAAGATGACTCAAAAAATCCACCCACACAGTCCAATATGTTTCACAAGGATATTTTTTGTGAAAAAGAAACCGACACGTTACAGAATCAGTTACAAAAAATATCAGGTTAATGTTTAGCCTTCATTTTCTGCATCAACAGTAAAGTCTGAAATAGATTAGAAGAGGCCGGGCGTTTTCATCAAAAACGGTGAAAAACAAAAAGCGTTGAGGTGTCCACGACCTGAGCTCAAATCTCTGAGATCTGCACTTGAGAGGAGTCAAGTACGGTAAATCCAGTTTAACCTGAGGGTGAAACTAGAATGTCACGCAGTACTCTTTAGATAAAACATGGGAGGTGATGAGGTGCTTCATCTTGACTAATCTGATATTTTGAGCCCAGGCTCCTACACAATGGGGTGAGTGATGGTGGCAGGGATTGAGAGGCATTCCAGTGGCTTAAGCATATAGGAAGTGAGGGTAGATAACATGATCCAGGTTAGAGGGGATAATCCACTGATCTGACATTTTAAATGGGCCCCTTAGACAGCTGTAGGTCAAATGTGGTGACTGTGGACTCAGATTATATTAATATATTAAACACAGATTGTATTAATATATTTAACACACATACACAACCCATATTCTGCCCAATAAAATATTATAGAGCTTGTTATAACTTGAAAGATGTATATTCGTTATAAAAAACAGACACCACAAAATATCCACATTTCTAGTTTTATCTTATTTTTATTCTTGTTTTGTCTTATTTTAAATCATTCTAAGGCCCACTTGAAAATTCCTTGAAGCCCTTAGTAGGCCCCTGCCCCCTGGTTGTGAAACACTTTTTTAAGGAATATTTAATTTTAAGAAAATCGCATAGGTGGAAGTAATTTAGTAATGTTTTATTAGCACAGTTATGGAGCGTTGTATGACTACAGAGTTTTGTCACTGGTTTCTCTTCTGTGAATTTTTGAGTTTTAGAGTTGTGAGTCATGCTCTTCAGAGCCAAGAACCGGAATGATAGCACAGCACAGCCCCCTGGTGCTACTGTTTCCTGAATCTGTGTTGCAGATATGGGGCATACCGAGAATACATGTGACATCCCAGGGAATACCAAAATAAATAAATAAACTAAAATAAAGGATAAAGGGAACACTGCCAGATGAACATGCTGAAGCTCAAGTGAGGGATTTTTTGTGCAAATCTGGGTTTAGTACACCAGACAGCAAGTTTTCTCAGCAACTCCGAAACAAACACAAATAACATGAAATATGCAGGATGAGATTGTCTGAGAGGCTGGTATAGCTCTCCCTTTCACTCCAATTAGGTTGCTATTCTCAACAACATGTGGCACTTATGACCTTTTATTTAAAGAGAAACATACTGCATGCACATATTTTACATGAACAGCCTCAAAGACTTTGTGCAAGCAGGGTAATTGGTCCTTATTAATGTGAAGATATGCAAAAATTATCGTGTTTGATTGATTTCTGTGTGTTAAGTTTGGCAAGGGGATGTTAATCCACAATTAGGAAATGCACGGAAACACAAACAAAAAAAGCGAGAAAGGTATTCAATCAGGAGACAACGTGAGTCAGATTCAAACCTGCATCTCTTATATGTGCACCCTACATCCTACATCCTAAGTACAAATGCTAACCTAACCACCAGACCACAGCTGTGACAAAAAGGTGATTCATGTTTTTATTAATATCTAGTTTAGGACACAGCAAGTAGAACATCGTAAAAAACTAGCAGTGATGTTCATTCATGGTGACAGCTTCACAACATACAGCTAAGCATCAATGCTAACCTTTCCTAAAGTGTGCATACCACAAATTTCATTATCATCACACTCACTCTAAGTCATCCGGCCTTGGTAGGAATCATCTGATAAAGACACAAGTGACACATTGGCTCAGGAACAAATCTGGCTCTTGTGTTATCCAATTTGCTTGCTAATAAAAATGTAAGAGTGTATTAGGCTTAAGTCCAACAAGCGAACTCAGCATAAAGACACAGCAGCCTTGCTTCACCCCTTAACCTGAAACTATGACAGCATGTTATTAGTTACGTGATGGGAATAAAGGCCCAGATAAAAAAATGAGAGACAGACACATCAAATGCTGCCATGATCAATTCAAACATTGGCATGGAAAAATAAGATCATTACATGTAAACAAGAGGGATAGACGTGATTGCTTTTGGTTTGGAAGGTACACAACAAACAAATCCTGGTCCGACCAATGGCAAACTGTAAAGTGATACTATCTAATGAGATTTCTAGTACTATCTCATCTTATGAAACGACATTGTTTGAATTCTCATAAGCTTCCAAAGCAAGACATTGTTTGTATTTGTTCATCTAAATATGTATGTCCTTCATTTGCAAGTGATGTGTAGTCGCTTAACGGGGTGAACAAAAGCATTTATTGAGCAGCCCAGAATGAATCTATCAAACATGCCTCATTACAAGACTTAATACAGTATGATAAAACTGGATATAATCACTTGCATTTTCAATTATGTCTTTAAATACTAATTGGTAATAGTGAAGGTTGGTTGATCCTGCTTATAATGAAATCATAATCTCCTGAATACGTGGGCTACAGCAACACATTTTGGAGTCATTTACTGGATTTGAGAAAATTAAGGAAAGTGCTGCTATGAATATTGTGTCTCAATAAAAGAATCTTCATTATACACACTTTAATCACACAAACCATTGACATCAAAGATGACAAAATGGTTTTTAATTGGTTATAAAAATGGATTTCATATTTTAATTTGTGCTACACTAAATTTACTGTATGTTCATGTATTATATATAATAAATATACAACACATTTTGTGGAATGGATGTATTTATTAGATTGTGTAAGTGAAGAACTCTGTTCTTTTATTAGACAACACCAGTGTGACGTGTAGTAAAATAAAAAATATATGTATATCAATTTACTGCAAATCCTTCATCTTCCCATTATATACTGTGTGGAAAATGAAGGTTATGGCACAGAGAGGCTATGCAAATACTATATTGTGATCAGCAGGGTGCTAATTTGTTTGTATCGTCTGCCTCAGTTGCTAGGAAATGCCTGTTACAATGTTTGGAAGCTTCATCACATCTCCTTATTCTAATGTACTAGATCATTTGCAAAGATGAAAGTCGACTGCTTATGAGAATTTAACATTCTTCAAGGCCATAAGCAGAGAAAATGAAGCAAAATGCAGAAACAAAAAGCAAATGAATCTAAAATATCAATAAAAGTTCAGAGGTCAAGTAAATATCTAGTTATTTTATCGAAACAAATTAAGAAAGAAAATATAAAAGAAGATCAATAAGGAATCTGGTCTTGTCTATCAGATTAGTTACCATGTACTTTAAATTCATTATCAATGTTATAATTAGCCTCATGTATGCTCATGTTGGTAATCTGTTGAAATAATTGTTTAGTTGAAAAGCAAACTGCTTACATGCTTACTCCTTACTGCTTACTCCCTAATGTGTTTATACCAAGTTCTAAATTTAATCATGAAGTCTTACTTAGCTGCAGCCTCAATAACCTAGCAACCAGATTATGTGAGTTACCGGGCTGATAAAATGTAAAAACTGATAAAAACCTCTGTAAATGAAAATAACTAAACTTGTCTGCTGACTGATTTGCCACATACAGTGTAGAAAGGCCTGACTGCCTGCATATATTAAACACTAAAGATGAGACTAGCTGTAGCCACATTAACACCCTCCAATATACAGAAATAACATGGTCTCACTGGCCAATCCTAATCAAGTATTCATCAACGTTAAGGATTAGCTTAAAACAAAGTGCTTAAGATTTTTTTACTTTAAGATTTTGCGTTTGCTAATTAGAGGACTCCTGGAATGTGGGAGTATTAGCCAAGGGATTCTGAGTCACGTTTTTGAAGAGGAGAAAGTAGAACAGATAGATGTTGATAAAAGGTCACAGGATTGTTCAGAGAAGAAGTGCGAGAAAAGAGCGGCCAATTAATGCTTCATTTATTAAGTAGGTTAGCATTTGTTTGTGTTCACGTGCTTGTGAAGGACAACTTCATTTATCTTGACAAGCATCTTTGCTACTTATATTTAACAGGAAATGTTCAGCAGGTCTCAATGAGGCGGCCACAAAATGTAACAAAATCTAAAGTGCAATAAAATGAAATTATTACTGAACGACCTTCACTGAGCTATTTTGTTGGATCAATGCAAGTTTAAAAGAAAAAGCTTTGAAATAGCTGACATATTTAAAGTGACGTGTACAAAATGAATGAATGTTTCAGGTTTCCTGTTTTTACCTGATGACAGACTGTATCATTCAGTTGCTATAACTACTCCTACTCCAATTTTACCTTTTTATTTGCGTCAGTAGAGTTAAAAAAAACAGAAAATAAGATTCAGTACCTGTTATTTATATAATATTTGTTTCTTGTATATTTATCTGTTATTTGTAAATAAAATAACTTGGTTTTTTTTCTAAAATACTAAGCACTTTTCTTAACAACTTTCCACCAAAACTACGTATATCAAAATATATATAAAGTAAAAATGATATAAAATTACTCATACTCTTAAGATTTTGGCCATACTGTACACCCCAGTACACAACACTGTGTGTTGACCGATGTACTACAGCTCTTGTCAAGTCCAGCTGAAGGTGAGGTGAGCTCACCTTCAGCTTGTTTATCTGTGTGTATAATGAAGCAGAATCACGGATAATGTGCCCATTGATGCACTGCCTTTTAAATATGGGACAAATTGATTCCCTTTAAGTATGGTCTGCTTTTCGTAATCACACATTTGCTTTATGTAAACAGAAACACACACACACGATCACACATCCTAAGTTCAAATTGCGCTTTCCTATTAAGCACAGCTAGCTGATTCCGATGCCCGTCATCCAAATGCTCTTCATAGATTGTTCTCCATAGGAGGTAGAAAGAGCAAACATTTTTATTTTCTGCCAGGGCTTGCACATGTCTAACATACCAAAAAAACAAAAAACACAGGCCATATTGCTTATATTAAAAATAATAACCCCACAGAAGGTAGTTTCTTCAACTCTCAATACTGGGTTATTTAGACTGTATTATTACTGGCTACTTTACAAGCTCCAGCTATAAATATTTACTGCTCGTAAAATGTTTATTAGACCCCGCTGCACATAAATCATACTTGACTTATGACGCCTGCAGACATTGCAAGATTTTGCATTGAAGGACAGCTCTCCAGAAATTGCCAGATAATAGATAAATCATCTCTCGGTTATGTATGTAACCTCGGTTCCCTGAGAAGGCGAGACACTGTGTCAGGCTTGACATTATGGGGAACACCTTCGATGTGACCAGTGTCTGAATTCATGTCTAATCACGCTAATGAAATTGGCCCACAGCAGTTCCTAATGTGCGTCAGGTGCGCACACAAGTATAACAGGGCACCTGTGGATCATGACATCTAGCACCTGTAGCTATTCCAATGCGCTAATGGGCCAACCACGTAAAAGCAATAACGGCTCAAGGGCCTACACCTTTGAGAGGGTCGGCTAGCGCAAACGACGGCTGCCAGCCCGTCAACAGTTGAAGTGGGGGACCCTCTGTAGCAAGGGTACCGACACTTAACCCCGAGGACTGATATCCAAGGGAAGCTAGCAGAAAAGTTGGCTTCTACGCTCAGAACAGCATCCTTGACCGAGCTCTAATGAGGCCAAGCCTTTCTGTCCTGGGGGGGGTGGGGGGGGGTAGGGGGGGGGTTAGAGGGCCGACTGTAGGGTTCTTACTCTGCACACAGCCCAGGAGTCATAGTCCCAAGGTGAGCTCGTGAACAATGGTCACTGCCACCCGGAACTAACGTCCTCTTCTTCCTGATGGCTACTGGGGAGCGGAGGACCCTCAAAAGAGAGGATGCAACTCGATCCCAACCCCAGAGAACCAGCGCATGATGGAGGGCTAGTGACATCCCCCATAGCACCAGGGGACCCTGCCCTCAAGGCACTCTCCCAGCCAGGAGAGCCTCTTGACTCGCTATCCAAGGTGGGCCGAAACGGCTCCAGCCCTTGAACCATGGTCTCGATCGACACCAGAACTTCAGGTAATACAATGAGGAGGGCTGAAAACATAGGCAGCAAGCACTGCCTCGAGGGGAGTAAAGGAATCTAAAAGAGGTTTGCCATGGGTGGTTGGGCCCACATCAAAACCAACCCTGAGAACCAAAACACATGGTCTTTCCCTGATCTGTGGGGACCTGGGACGGCCTGACTAGAGTGGTTCGAGGTGGGGCTCGAGCCCAGGTCTCTCGGTTCTAGTAACAGCATGTAACCGGCTTACACTGGGCTAGATAGGCACTAGCTGGACCATGAGAGCTGATGGAAACTGGAGGCCACCATAGCCATCACTGGTCCCACCCATGATGGTTTATTGTGGGTGCTTGTGTCACTTGAAGGATGGAAGATATGGGGCAGGGGGGGAGTGGTTGGTGTAAGAGCACTATACTCCTGCACGAGGGTGTCCTTCGCCCCCTGCCTCCTGCATCTGGCATTGCGCCTCCTCCGTGCTTTACCTTGAGAGGAGGCACATCAGCCATGCTCTGCCTCTGACCTCACCTACACCCCTCGGTTGTAGATGGACCAGGCAGGGGGATGCCAGATGAGGACTTGGACCTGCACGGTGTAAGCCTGTGGGCGGCCCTGGACTGCACGTCCACTACTCTCAACTTCTCAAACTGCACCTACATGCAAAAAGGTTCAGAGGGTGAGACTGGCGAGTCGAGGAGAAAGTTTCTTTTTTCGCTCCCTTATGTCAGCCAGACTTATCCACAGATGTCTCTGTTGCCAGGTTGCTGCCAGGTCGGTTTGGTCCGCCTGAAATACAGAGACTGTATGCTTTGCAGCACCAGTCTGACCCGCTGTTGCATATGTTCTGCCACTCAGATGCGAAGAGACCGCATCGATCCAATTGGCAGAGTTGGAGCCTCCCGGGACAAAGCCCCACCCACTGAGAAATTGCCCGCAAATGTCTCATGAGCGCCCGTATGCCCGTGCTCTTGCATTTCCTAAGCACTCGTGCAAATTACTCAGGAAGAGAGAGATACAGCTCCAAAATCTCTCTGCCTCAGTGTGAGATGAAGGAGAAAAGGGCAGGCTCACGGGAGCTTCACAGTTCAACTGCTCGTCAAGCCGGTCACGAGCGATCGCCGGCTTCTTGTGCCAGCGAAACATGGACCGGTCACAGCTCCACACATGCGACGCAGGCAGGCTGGGGAAGCTCACCCACGATCTCGTTTCCCAGCTACATCCTGCATTTGTTTGCTCGCTGGCAGCAGGATGATATTTGACAAATCAGAGAACGCAGAAGAAAGCTTCTCTGACTCTGCGAACCATGCACCCCTTCGGTGGGGAAGCGAGAACGCCTACTGCGGACCCTGCCCAAGAGCCTCCGCTTAGCCTCAGCAACAGCGAGAGCTGATCTGCGAGGCATCTGCCCAGGCTCATCTGGACAGACAGCCAGACGAGAGCGAAACTTCTCCAGCGAGAAGCCCTCGCAATATGCACCCACAGCTCCCTCAAGAGCCAATCGCTACTGTTCTTCAGCCTGGCAAACAAAACAGAATTCGCGCTTCCTCAGGTGTCAGAAATCCCTGACACGGAGGCACACACTTTCTGAAGTTATTCGCAGCTAGGTCTATCAGCGCTTTGACACGAGAACAACAGACAAATGGCTCCTAAAGACAAAAAAGCTGATGTCATGCTATACAGGTGCCCTATTATACTCACATGCGCACCTGAGGTCATCAGGTCATCAATCATGCCTGTTTTTAATGCAGTGCCGCCTGAGGGCCCGAAGATCATGGGCATCCATTTCGGCCTTGTCCCTTGTGCACAGAGATTTTTCCAGATTCTCTGAATCTTTTGATGATTTTATGAACTGTAGATAATGGAATATTTAAAGTCTTAGCAAGTTGTTCCACAATTTGTTGATGCAGTTTTTTGCAGATTGGTGAACCTTTTTTTTTCTGAGAGACTCAGCCCCTTTAAGATGCTGCCATCAAATTCAAAATATTCTATATTCTAATATTTTGCATAAAATAGTAAAACGTCTCGCTTTCAACATTTGATATGTTATCTATGTTCTACTGTGAATAAAATATGGGTATATGAGGTTTGCTAATCATTGCATTCTGTGACAGCGTCCCCACCTTTTTTGGGATTGTGATTGTATAAGTAAAATACTCTGTTTAAGTGTTCTGCTCACCCTGACATAGTGACATTGATTTAACCAATGGTACGAGTTTGGGGCGGGACTTTTGGTTAATATATATGAGTGACAAATGGCAGACAGGGTGAGTTTACGGTGCAATAAATTCACCAAGATTTGTAATAATCTCGACTACCTCCTGTATTTGCACAAAACAAATTATGAGTATAGTCTAGAGAAGGTACTTTTGAGGTAAAAAATATTCTAACAGATGTATAATTCACACTCAAGCTGTGATTGGTATAGTTCATAAAATGTATGTGAAAGAAAATGAATCTCTTTTAGAATGCAGTTAAATGCTAGCATAGTCAACACAAAAGACATTATTATTGATAGAATTTGATGAACACAGATTATAGCTCTGCATTGTCAAAGACACACACACACATTTGGAGTGATAATAAACACTGTGACTTATTTAACATTTAACTAAGTCAAGGAATTTAATTCAGTTTATATACTATAAAAAACTCAAGAAGGAAAAACCTCAAAAAAACAAAACAAATTGCATTACTGGATAATAGTTGACCTGAGTAACACGGGCACCTGATGAAGTCAGGTTCTAGTCAGCAGGTTTTGCAGTGTTCAGTTCAGCCAGTGGTGCAGTGTAACAAATGACCTGTGACTGGTCACAGTCTGTAGAAAAATCTAAAATCTAGATAACTGATGCAAAATTGGCATTTAAAAATCAAAGACGTGGTGAGAGAGAGACCCAGGGTAAGAAATAAAGATAGGGTCAAACAAGTGCAAGTAAATTAAGAAACGTTACCAGCTATAAGCTTTTTTAACATCTCATGAAACTGTATTCTGCATAATTTCTTTTTATAAATGAATATATATTTTATATATATTTATTTTATATATTTTATATGAAAATGAGGTTATATACAGTAGCTGTTTTTTTCCATATTAGTGGCAAACAGTACAGTGTGAGTCTCAAAATCACAAGACTCATAATATGATTTTGTTCATCTTTATATATTACATACAAATTATATATTTTACATATGCCACCTAATGTTTTTATAAGTGGACAGATGTTTTAACTGGTGGATGATTTGTATGCCTTTCAATCACTCTCATCAGTTACTGTACAGTAACAGACGCACTAAATTCATACAGTTCAACTTCAAGCATGCAGTCTATTACAGTATGTTGTATTTTCTTATAAAGCACTCTTATAAAGCACACACTGTAATTTATATATGTTTAGTTTATAAACAAGGTGTTTCTGACACTCAGAATTTTAGAATGCTTTGGATATTTTTGGTGTGTTTGCAAATAAAAAAATGTGTGACTCACAGTCTAAAAATGCAGCATTGTTGTATTTATATATATATAATTCACAAATCTCCCTCACGTAAAAAAGGTTTATAAAACCTAAAAAATAGTCTCATGCTGAGGGCTCAATCTTTGCTGCTGTGCTCTTGAGCACAGGGAATTAAAGTTTTTTCTTTTATTTGAGCCTGAAATAGCTAAATGTTGCTGACACACACGCAAGTTACAGCAACTGATATTCAGTTTTCCAGTTACCTGCAAAGCACGCAATTGCCTTGTCTGGAAAATCAATTATAGACTGAGTGCAGTGCTATATATATATATATGTGTGTGTGTGTGTGTATGTGTATACAGTGGTCAAAATGCAGTTTTAATGATTTGATGATTAATTTAGGAGTGACTTCAGAACTACAGATTCATTCAGTCCACTTGTGATGCTGATTCTTTTTGTTCTGGGAGCATCATTACCAATCAATCACAAGCCAATCTGCTTCTACTCTCCTCTGTTACACAAAAATCTCAATAACTACAGCAACTGGGCACATTCTTTGCATATCATATTGAGGTAAGCTGGCATTACATTGTTTTCTTCTGACCTCTGCCTAAATCCCTGCCAAACTTATCAACAAAAGTGGTCACCTTTTGATTCTACACAAGCTATTTAAAGCAAGACCTTTAAAGAGGAAACTCACCTGAGCAGACTGCTGTTTGTATCTTCATCCACTGTTGTGTGTGTTTATATACAGTTTATATACTGTAGATTTGGAGTTATTGAATATTAGCCCTCTTCCAGCTGGGATAAGTTTGTTTACTCTGTGTGGTGGCTGATTGTTTATTGGAATTAGCTAGTGGTTATGTTTAAGAGGCCTGAGTTGTTGGTGAAACATCTTTCCACAAAACGTAATTAATAATTATAACAGAGTTTAAAGCAAGGAACTGTTAAGACATCAAAACATATAAAAAGAAACAGATGCATTATACAAATAAAGCCATCAAGCCGTTAGAATGCATGTACACACTGGAACTAGTAATGATAAGAAGTGTATGAGAGAGAGAGAGAGAGAGAGAGAGAGAGAGAGAGAGAGAGAGAGAAAGAGAGAGTGACACGGTGAGAGAAAAAGACAGAGAGAGAGAGCAAGCGTAAAAGAGCATGTCAACCGTGACATGTCCACTGAGAAATCGATAACTTTGTTGTAGTATCATGTCAAAGTTTACTGTGGTGGAGTGATACGCAACAGAAAAGTGTCCCAGTGGTGCTCTGGTCATATACAGACACTCTTGGAACATTGTCCAATAACATTCAAGGACAAGAACTAACTTTTGTAGACATTCTTAAATCCTGTTCTGTCAGCACATTTTTCCTGTGTAGTGACTGATTATAAAAAAAATTGCACATCAAAACAAACCAGTATTAATACAAGCATACTCAGGACTCCAAAAGCAATTTCTAATCTGCCATTTTACTACAGCAAACATACACTTCATTAACTTCTAAATACAATGTTGGTTTCTGTTCCAATACAAATTACAATTTAAAGCATGAAGGCAATTTACAAATACATCAACTTATTTTCTTCAACATCCGCTAGTTATCTGTCCTGGTGCCCCTTAGCTTGCATGCACATGCAGCTTGGACAAATTGGCTTGACCCCTTGTCAGGCTAAGTCTCGCATGGTTAATAATGTTCTCACCCACTGTGATTACAATCGGACGAGCTTGCAGTCATTAAGCTAATGGAGCTGCATTCTAATTGATGACATCCTCATTTGCATTGTGTGTTAATTACGTAAATCACTTAGCCGCATCTGCAAATTCTAATTAGTGCCCACAGTTTCAGTGCGGCTGGGTGCGGTTTTCACCTGAAAATAAAGACGTCTTCCTGTCTGCTATGGTAAACAAAAAACAAAGTGAAACTTGATAATGCATCTCACACAGACATGAATTAATCAAAACGATTTCAAGAGCCAAATGATTATGCCAAAGAATATATGCACCACGCACAGTGATCCAAGAACAGCAAAGACTAAGAATTGGGCAATATAATTGGTTGGTATTACAGGACAAAAAACTAAAATAAAGGCTTTTATGATTGACACTGCAGCTGCAAATAAAACGCTATTTAACATTGCTAATATGCTGTGACTACTAAATGGATGAAGCCACTGGAGCTTTTTGATGTTTTTAAAAAAAAAACACTATCATACTATAACTACTGTAACCTGTACAGTATTTACTGTAAACTGTAAAAAGACTTGTGTGGACTGTGAATCTGCTAACACAACAAAGTTTCATTCATAGCTGCAGTTCTTGCATAAGTAGACTCTATATCTTACCTGAGAGTGAACATTTCTACAGGTGAGTATGGCAAAGCTGCGACATATGCGGACACAGTATCCCTTTGCCGGACCGGTGCAGATGGCACTAACACTGCAAAATTTCCATCCAAACGGTGTTCCGATAATTCCGGAGCAGATGGAGTTTGGAACAATCGTACACTCCCAATCCGTCTCATGGGTGTAGAGGCTGGTGACCCAAACAATCCCTCTTGATCTGATTGATCAGTGCTCCTGAATCCTAACTCCTCACTAAGACAACCTTCGGAATCTGCAGCCCGAAGGCTGTAGTAGAGCTCCACGGGTGTTCCATCTGAAGTATCCGGACCCCTCTGACGTCCAGGGATGACACTAGGAGGCGCAAACCACCCAGAAAGAGGTTCAAGCTCCGCAACACAGGCGCCTAGCTCCCCTCTCAACCTGCAACTCCCACGGACTTCCTGAGTTTCATGGAAGGCAAACATTCGTACACAAGGGAGTTTATCCACTGTGCTGTAGTCATCCCAGTCTCTCCCAGCAATGTAGAACAAGACCTGAACCTTGGGCTTGTTCAGGTAAATTCTTTCATTGAGAACAAAAGTCTGGATTTTCCAGTTGAAGGTGAAGAGCTCAGAAGAAGCCACAAATGAGCCAGGCATCTGCAGGAGGTCCAGAGGAACAGCCTCTTCCACTGAGAGGGTTCCATAAGTGGCATTGATAATTGGGGGTCTTCTGGCCTGGTGGATAAAGAAAGGTTCTGTTCTGGAGAGGAAGCTGGAGTTACGCATGAAGTCCTGGGTGGCCTCCTTGAGAAAAAAAGAGGACTCTGTGTTGAGGAGCTGGTACTTGACAGGCAGGTAAGTAGGGTAGGCGTAGCGCTGTAGATTCTCCAAGATACGACAGTCTGTAACTGAAACAGGAAAGAAGTGTCAGGACCAGCTGAAATAGATGTATTTGGGTGTCATGTGTGAGGTACATGTGAGCAAATTCAATATGTGAGTGAAATGGGAGAAACCAGATTATACTGGAATAAACAGGGCAAATTTTTTTGCCTCCAACCCAGCAAGATTACCAACCCCTGGTGTTATTTACATTTCAATATTGTTTGCTTGTTTGTTTGTTTTTGTGTTTGCGATGAGTTTATCATGCATTAATGCTTCATATTAATTTAAAAAAGCCCCCCAACATATAGTTACTGTATGTGGCTTCAGGACTGAGCCAACAGAGTGTTCAACTGTTTCCTTCCTATCACATCAGTACGCTATCTGTATTATCAGTACATTATCGCTATGACACACACACAATTCCTCAAATCCTGCAGCCATGTGCTGAATTACCTAGTTTACACTTTGGCCTCCAAAACATTTGCTAGTAATTCAGCACTTACCTGCCATAAAGCTGGTAAAATGTATTTGCACAGAAGCATAAGTACAATGTATTCATTTTCCGCCTTCAGCTTCTATGTTCCTCCATCACATGAAAATAAAAATGTAACATAAATTAGGTTTGTGGTTCTATGTGACAATGAAAATACCTAAAATAGCTCACAAAGCAAAATAACATATAAAACATTAATGACCAGTTTAATGACCACCTGACTTTAGCTGAGAAGACAGACGTCTGATTATTCTTTCACAGGACTGATCTAAATTTATTTTACACTTTTCTTACTTTTTCATAAAAGAAGTGCCAAAGTTATTTTCAGAACAGTTCTGGTTGTATTCTGTGTGATATCTCTCGTGCTGTTTGTGGTAGACAGCACTGACTGTGGCATGTTATTATAACCACAATAGCAAAGCCTTCAGAAGAAACACTGATTTCACCTCACAGACAGACAGTAATATGGAGACTTATGAGACATGCTGATATGAGAAAAAGAAACAAACGGAAACAGATAAAGACAGTCACTCCACAATTGTGTCATATGTATATATATATGTTCTAAAACATGTATATGTATATAACATAAATAGTTCTATATACAAATTGCGCCCATGGCTAGCTTTACTTTTATAGCATGTTGTCTGCATGTGCTGTTGACATTGTTTCACAGCAGAACCAGATTTGCTACAAGGATTGAAATCAGGATGTCAGGAATCCAGTAGACTACTGTGATGTCATACTTTACAGTAACTGCTGAGAATTGTTCCTCCACTGGTATATGGTCACCTGAATCAGCTTTTTAAAATGTCAAAAGTGGACTCAACTGATGTGCTTCCCCATTATTTGAACATATTTTGATAAATTATTGCGACCATGATCACTAGCAAATGTAAACAAATATTTAAAATTTAAAATCCTATAACCACTTGCTAATTCTTGACTTACTGTAAATACTGTAAATACTATTAACCCATTATTGTTCAAATTAGACAGTGTTCTTGTAGCTCAGTTGGTAAAGTATTGCATTAGAATTGCAAAGGTCTTGGGTTTGATTTTCAGGAAACACATACAGTATTGATAAATACATACTTTGAAACCACTGTTAGTTACTTTGGATACAAGTGTCTGCCAAATGCATAATGCAAAGGTAAATCCCCTTTTTATCTCAAACTATATTCCCACAAAGTCAAATTCACTTTGCAAATGTCATCTTTGTACATATTTGTACCCAGCCTGTGTTTTAACAACATATCCAAATCAAGCGTTTGACCTTTAATCTAAAGAACTATCTGGGCTCTGATTAGTCTCCTCACTTTCTAGGCTGCAGTTTCACCAAGCAGGCAACAATGAATGATCTCCTTGTAAATCAGAGAGAATAAATTACCACTCAATCAGGAGGATTTGCTATGCATACACATTCACGCCTGCTCACAAACAGCTGAAAGGAATGGCTCTGAAGGGGACAAGAGGTCACACAGTGTCATTGCACAACACTGTAAAAAAAATTTAAGCCTGCAACAACATAGAAGTTATTACAATTATAAAATAACAATTCTGCTTAATGGTTGTTTTTTTAAGTTATGTAAATAGCACTTATACTGGCTAAAAGCATTAATAAGCAGCATTTTTTTTTCATTTACCTTTATCGTGCAAGGTTCTTTTTCACTTTTTCACCTTATTTATAGTGAGACAAATATCTCTGATATTTATAATTACCAGTGTTGTCTCTAAAAGGATATCTTGCAAAATTAAAACATTTACACTTAAACTACAAACACATAGACCCTGAACAACTTACTGTATTAAGCTCAATATTATTAACTGTATTAACTCATCATTCAACAACAAAATACACTTATTGAAGCCACCAAACAAAAAAATAAACATTTATTCGTGCCATGATGCATACTGGGAACTCGTAAAACCTATCAAGCTGCAAAATTGTTCAATAGGAAATTGTCTATTTAGAAAAGTCATTTGATTAAATATTCCGGTCTAACATGCTTGTATGAACAGTCCCATGAAAAATACTGATCTGCCTCATCTGTGCTATTTTTCATTTTAAGAAATCACCAATCAACAGGAAATGTGTGTTTTTCCTTCATGAAATGAATAGGTAACTAATGTCTGCATGAACTGTTGTCCAGTAAAATGTGCCCGTCACTCTCGTTAATAACAGAAAGTGTGTGAACAGAACTTTTACCTTGAGCTTACAGAAACTCATGAACATCATTTAAATTCAACACAACATTACCAGCTTGTTGTTTTACACTGAAGCTAAGTGATTTATTGCAATGATTGAGAGGAAGTATAAAGAAAAAAGAAACAGTTTTTCTGTCTCCATCTTTATCATTTACTAAATTTATTGCTGTCTTGGCAGAAGAAACAGGTTTTCAAAGTGTGTTTCATATATCCCTGTACAATGCCACAAAGCAACATTTAAAGCAATGCAGATATATGCACACATACATACGGTGCAGTGCATGCTTGGTCAGTAATCAACAACTGCTGCCAGATGTTACAGCCAAGTCCAGATGTTACTGGCTGTTATTTTGCCACTAACAGCTACTTTACACAGAGCAGACAACATAAAACTTCCTTACAATTCATAATGCACAAGCCACTACAGGGCGGATTTGCATACAGATACCTGCAGAAGCAGAAAAACCCTGGAAGCCTGCAGTCAGAAACATGAGGAACTTTTCTTTAGCAAAAATCATTACAACTTCTAATTTATGATTTACAAGCTCGGCTGACTTTGTTTAATTTCTAGAGTGCCCCATTCAAAAAGCTATACATGCTTGGTAAAAAAAAATGGAGAAATAGTTAGGGAAATAAAGAATGAGTCCCTGTTCAAATGAAATTACGAACATGGCCAGCAACCCGGAAAAGGGAAGTCATTAATCAGAGAGGCTCTTTAAAGTGCTGTGTGGCAGTAATTTCACTGCGTGCACAATACAAAGTGATACACTTATTTGAAAGGGAAAATGAAATATGAGAGCTGAATGGCACTAAACGGCCACAAATTCCTGCCACTTATTAAATTTAAGTCAATTTCATTTCATTTAGTTTAAGAATAATGAAATATACAATTTCTGGTTGTACTCTTTATGATAGGCTGGGATGAATGAAGACTTAATGAAGACGCAAAACCCACAAGTTATATTCCTTTAAGCATGACAATCAGAATGGAATGCCAAGAAAATCTCACTTTATCTTTTTCCTAAACAGAAAAATTAAACTGAAATGAAAAACTTGAAAGGTCTCAAAGCTATTTTTTAAAACGCATAATAATTAAACAGCTCGGTAAGACAATCACTTAATAAGCCATTAATTAAGTTTATTGATTACCCAACTTCACCTGGCATTGTCTGTTTTTTCAAGTTAAAACTAACTAGGGATGAAAACTAGAAACTAGTAGTTTACTAACCTAATCAAAATGATGACACCAAATTATCACTCTCTACCACAAAAACCACCTGTCCTGAGACCATGACTTAGTATTTAAATATTAAATTAAAATATAGATTTAACATAAGGAAAAAATATTATTATTTATTTTTATATTAAAACTTAAATATGAACTTACTACTGTCCTAACAGAAAGAAGCTGTTAAATTATAAAGATTGGTAGGTTCTGTTGTTCGTAACACCACAGTGCATTAAATATGTGTGATAAACAAATGATGGTTATTTGTCAACACTGTGAGCAATCAACACCATAAGACTGCTGTCTGCCTGGTGATAATTCAGTAGCTGGAGGTGAAAATCCAGTCTCAGTTCACTCAATAAAGGAATTCGGCAATTATACTTATTTTTACACATTATTTTTGTATCTTACAATGTTAGACAAGTAAACCACAGATATTGTGAGAAAACGGAAGCAGCAGGAACATCTCTGAACACATTATGCCAAAATATTTCCTTGACAAAAACGTTTATTGCTGCAGTTTTGTACAGCTGTCAAGAAGCAGCAAGTCTTAACCTGTCAATCACCAACACGGCCGTTTACTGCCTGTCCTGTTCATTTCTGAGTGGTTCTCAGCGAGACCACACTGCTGTCTCACTGATGGAACAACAGAAGCACCCGGTCAGCCCTTGTTGGGAAACTCCAGACAAGGGGAAGGCCTTTTTTTTGACTGGCCAAGCGGGACAAGGTATTAGGGAAGCCTGACAGGAGGGCAGCAGCCCGGGGTTGGAGAGGGCCTTTCAGAGTCACTGCCCCTAGCCTGGCTGTGGGCAAGAGCAGCCCTAATGATATGTAAGGCTACAGAGCCAGTGTCAACCTGTCCACAGGCTGTCAGAGAGTGTGCTGAGGGGGTGATCTGGGAGAGCAAGTCACAGAGGTGTGAGAATAAAGTAGGGCAAGGTGAGCAAAGAGAGGCCGGGCCAGCAAACAGATAAAAAGAAGATGGAAGGACGATAAGAAAGAAGGAGAAAGAAATGGTGAAAGAGAGAGCAAGATAGATCTGTGCTGTTGTCAGATGTTTATTGGAGTGGAGCAGGACTGTTTTCCTGAGAGAATTTTCTGTTGAAATACGGCTGCTTGGTTCTAGAGGACTTTTTAATCCCACAATGCCATGCTCACTTTCAAAGCTCTTTTCAACCAGTATAGTGCTGGTCATTGGGCCAGAGCTGGTCTTCAACTGTGGCATCTGAAAACCGCTTTAAGAATTGCAGTTTTTTTGAGTTTGTACAGACTTTAAAGCCAAACATTGTAATTTAATGTACAATGTAATTTAATATGGTCAAAAATAACCCATAGCACATCTGAAATTTTGTTTATCAGCCTGAGAACATATTTAACATCCAGCATAGTTTAAACTGCTCTAAATGCAATGATAAGAAATAAAGGATAAATAAGAATAAATCTCATGAGTAAATATCATGGCAATCAACTAACATATATGATAGTTGTAAGTAAAATCATTCTATTTACCACAATGCACTGAAAAATATGTTCTGCATCACATAGTTGCATCTGGCACTTCCTGTGCAGAAAGATTTCTTGATGGTAATTAAAGGAATCTTTTGTATCAGTATTGCAAGAAGTTGTTTTGAAACAACATTTGGTGGGGACATTCTCTTATCCCCTGGCCTCTGACTATAGCACTCCCTGGTTAGAGACCACATCCGGTTCCAGATCAAGCATCAGGCCTTTATACAGTTTTCGAACTCTATCCGCCCACAACCTTAGCATCTTTAATCTCCCAGCCAATCTCTTTCCCTTAAATAAAAGCAATAGGCTTATGCTGTTTTTCCCCAAGTCGCAATATATTATTCATGCAATATATTACATCAATTGTAATTAATAAGGGCTATTGACTTTGTGCTGGCCTGTCAAAAATAATTCATGGAGCTTTTGCTTTCACAAGCATCATTTAGGAAATGATATATGTGGGCTCGTCCTGAAACAGGCAGAAAGCAGTTAAATGTATGCTAGGATCTGTGAGCAGAATCAAAATATAGTGCAACATTATGCCTGTTTAGGGTTTCCATAGAAATTAATGATATTGAATAATGAATACATTCATCTACAGAGACTGCCCACAACTAATGATTTACACACACTTTTAAGGGTCTATTTGAAAAACCCTCAAGAATACCATAGGGTAAAAAGCTAAGATTCTAAGATCCTAAGTCTTTTTTCCTCCAACTCAACAGTTTTCAAGAAATCTAGTGGCAGCCTTAAGCTTATTTGTGCTATCTAGAGGACCCCTGCAATAGCCCTAATCATATTTTAGCCTCTTGCAAGACATTTTGTTAAAAGAATTGCTGTGGCATTTTGTGAAACAGCTATTTGAAAATCGACATTACAGACTGTGCATTAAACAGCATCTAGAGTGGCCTGCTATTTGTGTGCGGGACACAGAGCAACTGAAGTACCATGAGAGGTTCTCGTTAGTGCTGCTCTGCGGCTCCCATTATCACTTGTTTTCTTCTAAGAGCTTCCAAACACAGCACCTCTGTCTTTGACTCAGTAATGGCCACTCTCTGCGAGAACATGAGCCAATAACGACGACTAATATGGACGCAGAGCTTCAAATGTGTCTATCGTCAACGCTCATCACTGATGTCTTTAGTCAAAGCTTTAAAGAGCTATCGACTGCACAGTAAACATGACAGGATAAGTCCTCCTTTCATTCTGTGCTGCTTGCATTTCACTTGCAATGACCGAGATGGGATTAGCTTGTCAACTCTAGTCGTAACCTTTTTTGCACTCAGTTGGTCTTTTGGCGGCCTTTAAACTTGTTATGACAAAGTTGGTGTAATGAAAACTATGTAATTTGTGAGAATCTGGTGTGTTTTAAATACTTGTTGTTTTACAAGCAGCAGCAGCAGCTCGCTGATGTCTAGCTGCTCCTAAAAATCATTTAAATATTCGAAACTCTGGACAAATTAAGACATACAATACACAGCACAAAGAAAACATGCTGCAGTAATTAACATTCTGTAAATTAGAATTGTTTTAGAATTTGTTTGTCTAAAAACAACATGTGGCAATGTGTTTTTGTCTCAATGCAATGAATGCTACTGTTTGAGGTTCAACGAATCAGTTTGGTCAATATACTTAACATTTTAAATATTTGCAGGTGGTGATACTGTATGACAGGTAGGAGTTATCCCTAAAAAACATAACCTTGTAAGACAAAAGGTATTAGAATAGAATAGGGTCAGGGGCATGACAAAATTAGATATTTGAATACTTTGAATACTGAATCTTTGAATATCTTTCATATCCAAAAGTGTTTGGTTTGTAGTTACATTTTACATATGTGCTTTTGGCATAAAGCTTTTATCCAAAAGAAGCTGTGTCAATATATTTTCCCCTCTGGTGGAAATGTATTAAAATGTCAGAATGAAAAAAAATCAGGATCAGAATAAGATCAGAATGATTAATCATGACAAAATTTTTACTTTGGTGTGACTAACCAATCTATAATTTAAAAACGAGGCCCCTTTTATGGCACATTTGGTTATTGTTGTTACTTGTTATATTGATTTGTGTTATATGTTTAAAAGAAAAAAACCTAATTTGGCTGTTACTGTGTTTACAAGATCGACCGACACTGTCACTACTGAGTCTTAAGGCATCTCTGGTGTTTGACTTTGAGAAATCTGAATTTTCTAACTGCAGTTTTAAAGACAAGACAGCCACAGATCTGAGGGCCCATCAGTATTCCAGGCATCTCCTTTGGACTTCACTGAAAACCTGGACAGGCTTCCTAATGAATCTCTTCCTTCGTCTGCGTGCCCTTTATGGTGCTGTGACATCATAAATCAGCACCAACACTGAAGCTTCTCATCAGGTGGGGGGAGTTTTAGTCCCTGTCTAGAAAATGGCTTCCGTTTATCAAGTGCCAACCCTTATGACTACTGATGTCAAATCATCAGGGGGATGATAGCGGAATGACTTAGGGATTTTTGAAAAAAACGCTTATACTCCCCTTGTATTTACACCCTGTGATTAAAATGATCACGAGGGTGAAAAACTAATATTGAACAGTGTCCTTGTCTGGGCCCTCGTGAAGCCCTAAATGCCACATTCAGGCAAAAAAAAACCAAATAGAAATAAATGCATGTCTGTAAACATTACAGGTTTGGGTAATTGAAAGCAAGAGTAATGGAAGAGTCATAATCATAGCCATCATAATCATAAAACAGCCCATCACAATAAACCACACTGGCATCTGCATTCAACGATTGACCCATTAAAATTCCACTTGCAGGATCATAATGTATTACTGTCCAATCAGAACTTTCAAATTGATGGGTTCTAAAAAAGTTCAATGGAACCCAAGTGACTCTTTCTTCAATGAAATTCTATTTAGGAACAGTAACTTTGAGGAAAAAGCTTAAATTCAAGACTGGAAAGAGAAAATGGTACAAAGAACTGCTGGTCATCATCTAAATCTGCCTCATAATGTATGACCTTGTCACACACTGATGGAAGAGCAAATGCTTGTACTGGTTTATGAGATGAAAAAGAAAGTTTCTTTTCAACTGTATACTAGCAGCAGGGCTACAGTATATTGGAGATTTCTGAATATATGGGGTCCAAGCCTGAGACCAAAATGCTTCTGTTTTGCATGTTTCATTACAATTTATAATATTAGCATAACAATCCAAGAAAAGGTTATAGAATTTACCTGAATTTCAAAGTGTCATAATATCTGTTATATCCCCTTTGTGCTGTAATGAAAGCATGCACTTAAGCTGGCACAGACTCTACACGTTTATGCAAAACCTGATGATCCATGTTCTCCCAGTGTGATTTGAGAACGATCCAAAGAACATCTTGTTTGCTTCAATGGAAGCAAGGAAACCAGAACTTTTGTTGTGCAAACACGGTATGACATTTGCTTATTTGATTAATGACCTACAAATAGAACTGAATCATAATTCATTTCACATGATAATGTTCCTAAAATTCGAAATCTTTCTTTTTATTTTCAGGCATAAATTAAACTCGTTTGATTTAAATCCCACATTTTCAATGTGGTCTCAGACTTTAAACCCTGCTGTATCAATTTTCCTTTCCGTGTGTATGCATTTACAAATGCGTGTGTGTGTGTGTTTAGAGAAAGATAATTATTTTATCTGTAATGCCCATGTGAAATAGATGCCCGCTCTAGTTGATGGAGAGGCAGAGACTGGATGTGGCAGCAGAGCTTTACTGAACTAAACCCCTGGATCTTTCTTCACAGATACTCACATAGTTCAAACACCTGCACACTTACTCAGGTGGGCCTCTGACACTGCGGTGGGGCCACTGCAACACTGAAATAGCAATATAATAAACAAACTAAAATGGTACAATGTGTACAACTTCTGCAAACCTGACCTGAAACCTGACGTTATTTTAGTTGCTGTAGTTTTTGTAGTTTTGTCATTATAAAAAATGTTTTGTACTGTGCCTTTAATACTTACATATTTACATGGTCTCTGATTTGATTGACTAACCTCATTATGCCGATTTGTAGTTCATTGTTCCCAGGGTGGGACAAGTTGATGCATACAAAATAGCCACACGTTAATGTGCTGATTCTGATTCTATTCTACTGACAATTCCATGATAGCCTTATGCAGCCAGACGTATAACAAACAACAGAAAGTCTGGTCTATATTACAGCTCATTCCAGTTCTCATACTGGTGTAAAAAAACAATGTAAGCTTACTCCCAGAGGTTGCATAAAGCCATCCAATCAGATTATAGCATACCACATCGAGAACTTTCCAGTCTTTTGTGCATTATGCATCAGATAGACTGTGGGCGATTCATGGGCGTGCCATCTGGGGCTGAGACTAATAACTTCTGTGAGGATTTGTGAATGACCTGTTTTTGTAGCTAGATTTGTATAAATGGTCTGGAAAGCAAACCAGGAAATTTTGCTTTGCATACAATCTATACAGTAGTATTATTTAAAAAAGACTAAAACAATTCCTGCTTTCCATGATGTCTGCTTTAGAAGGTGTCCATTCCACTTTAAAAGATGCAATGCTTCCATATTGCTGGCTTCTTATTCACGCTTAACTTAGGGACCGTGTCGCTTTTCTGTTATCCGCGCTCTTGTAAATGACTGGGTTGTGTGTGTATATATGAACAATTTCATAAGTAAACAAAAAGTATAATAAGTAAACTAGACTTGGAGTTGCGTAATGGACTTTATGAGGAACCCTCATCACTCTGTCCCCTTACAATTCTTAATATCACTGTGGCAGAACAGTTTTTCTTTTTGACGGGCCATCTTCACCTTGAATAGTTAGTAAATAATTAGCACTATTTACTACAGCCTGCCTGTTTTTAAGTGCAATACTTTATAGGGCAATATCCTACACTAGGGTTTCTGCATAATTATGTAAATACATATTTATATTTGCAAAATATAGATATATAAGGTTTTAATATACAGGACTTACTTATCATTTGTAAGTTATGGACCCTTTAATATACCTTCACTTTAATATCTCTTTATAGTTATTCTATTATCCCAATACCAGTGTCCTTGTCTATCACCATGCAAATAACCAGAACTTTTTACTGTAGCATTTTGACGTTATGAACCCATGAATTTGATGTGTGATAATACTCTTCAATGAGACATTGTATTGTTGACCCATATTGCACCATTCTAAAGGTATAAACCCATGAGTTTATCAAATATATAAAAGTCATGGGTTCATACCTTTAGAATGGTGCAGTAAAAATGTCTGGTTATTTGCATGGTGATAGACAAGGACACTTTCTATAACCCTCTATTGAAGCCTTTAACTCACCTTAAAGCACATCTGAGATATAGTGCTTCAATATGGGTCAACAATACAATGTCTCATTGAAGAGTATTATCACACATATCAAATTCATGGGTTCATAACGTCAAAATGCTACAGTTAAAGGTTCTGGTTATTTGCATGGTGATAGACAGAGACACTGGCTATAACCCCACAGTGAAAGCATTAACTAAACCTAAAGCACAGCTGAGATAACACGCCTTCAAAAAGGTTAACATTGCATTGAACTGCATTGTCACATGTCAACCTCATGGGTTCATTACTTCGAAATGCTACAGTAAAAAGTTCTGATTATTTGCATGTTGATAGGCAAGGACACTGGCTATAACCCCACAGTGAAAGCTTCAGCTCATCCTAAAGCACAGCTGAGATATCAAGCCTCCAACAGGCCCAAAATGCAATGTCTCATTGAACTGCATTGTCACGTCAACTTCATGGGTTCATTACTTCGACATGCTACAGTAAAAAGTTCTGGTTATTTGCATGTTGATAGAAATGTCATTAAACTGTATTGTCAAATATAAATTATTTGTCATTAGCACAATTAAATGTAGAAAACTGGGCACTAAACCGCTTGTGAAGAGGCTCAGACTTAAAATATCATAAAAGGACACATACCCAGACAGATAAGTAACATGACAGTACAACAAATAAGGTTATATAATAAGGAATATAAGGTTACACATAAGTGAAAGTGACATTTGTCAGATATGTGACCTCTGCATTTAACCCATCACTGGTGAGGAGTGAACACACGGCAAGTCCTGAACACACACACACCCGGTGCAGTGGGCAGCACACTACTGCGCCCGGGTAGCAATCGGGGGATAGGTGCTATATATTAAAATTTATATTTTGCAAATAAATAAATATGTATTTACATAATTATGAAGAAACCCTAGTGTAGGATATTGCCCTATAAAATATTGCACTTTAAAATAGGCAGTCTGTAGTAAATGTGTTAACTGTTCAAGGTGAAGATGGCCCGTCAAAAAGAAAAACTGTTCTGCCACAGTGATATTAAGAATTGTATGGGAAGGGAGTGATGGGGATTCCTCATAAAGCCCATTACATCTCCAAATTTAGTTTAGTTATTATACTTATTGTTTACTTATGAAATTGTTTATATATACACACACACAACACGGTCATTCATAAGAGCGCAAATAACAGAAAAGCAAAAGTTAAGTGCGAATACGAAGGCAGCAACACAGAAGCGTTGCGTCTTTTAAGGTGGAACGGATAGCATCAATAAGAAGCTAGATTCAGCCTCGTCCAGTGGCACCATTCCAACCCAACTGGAGACGCTTCGCATGATACCTGCAACAAAAAATAAAGATAAAAAAGGAGACAACAGAAGTTGTTATAATTACCTCAGAGAGCCACTTTAAGTGCTGAGGGAAGCTGATTCTCCCCATCTAAATGAGGAACATTTAAATGTGAACATTTAAATGAGGAAAGGCATTCAACTCCATAATACTACTTACTTCTAACATACAAACACAAGCATATGCACACACACCCTCTCTCTTAATGCCAAAATCTAAAAAATCTAAAATATAGTCAACTTTCCTCAAGGTCATTGATTGGTGAGCTTTGTTGACCGCCCTGTTCTCCACTCTCCTCTCTTAAAGAGCCGGGACTCCACTGTTCTCCATCTGGACACTTTCAGCACCAGATATCATCTGTTATCATTACTATCTCACCAAGAACTTTCCTCTTGCTAATCTACAAGTAACCATTGCTACTCCAGGCAGAAGTTTCACCTCTGCAACAAAAGCCAACATCCTACCACTGCTACAGTATATTGATACACACTGTGGTGTAATTCATATCATGTTCCTGACACTCTCCACAGAGCCCGTAATTGATCTAATGATTGAGTACAACCATTACAACCCAATGCCAACCTGCATGTTAAGTTCAAATACCTTCAGTTATTGTTGCAATGTTAGCAGAAATGTGGTTCCACTGATACCCATAGGAAAAACTCTCAAATAACTCAGTTGTTTCTTTTAAGCTGGTCCCACACTTTATGATTTTCAAACATCCTTTATGATTGTTTCTTGTCAGACTGAACAAACATGTTCACTATAAGCCATGACACACTGTGGAATCTCAGTTGTCATTATTGTCAACCTGGACGGCAGTCAAGATTTTTACTTTATCAATCTGTGAGTTGTTTTGTGGTGGTGAGCTGCATTCCGTTGGCAAGCATGTCAAATTAGCACTCAAAAACTCCAGATTTTGTCTCAGCATTGCAGGAATCTTGGAGGATTTTTGAAGTTTGTGTCAGACAGCTAAATAATGGCCAAAATCGTATAGTGTGCACCTGTCTTTAGGCAACAATGGGATTAAACAGAGAGCAAATGAGGACTTGCCTTGGTCTCCAACCCCAGAGAGATCTCACCAGTCACACATTGTCCTGCTATCAATAGGTTTCAATTTGTGCTAAAACTTTTGTCCCAAAGCAAATTACATGGAATATTTTGTCCACATTTATTTTACATCAACAATTTTGTCACGTGAAATTATTTAATTTCTCCCAAGGAATATTAAGAGTAACACCTGAGGCAAGAGAGGCACATAATTAAAACATAACCGAGAACTCAAACCTCTAAGAAATAAAATGTTTACTCTGGGCCAGACATTTACAGGCATGCATCACATACACACATTCACTAAGTAATATCTTTATTCACTACTACACTACTGGTAGCTCAAATTAACCCAAACTCAAGAAGTGGTGAATCTTTTTAAAGCTTCTTTCACACAAAATCCCCACTTAACACTAACTGAACATGAAGTTCCTCCATCAGTTACACTTGAAATGTTATGTGCTGCCCTCTATATATTTATAGTTCTTCCCTTACATCTACAAAGACAATAGCAAATGCGGTTTCTGTTCAAAGCAATCAACTTAACTTCATCTTGTTTCATTTTGAATTATCTCCAGATGTGCATGAAATGATTGGAACAACAACAAAAAAGAAAACAAAATAAACAACTGATAATAATTCCTATAAGCTTAAATTGCATGTGCATGTGCGCAGCATCTGCGAGACTGCTGAGATGACTGTGTGATTAAAAAACACAACAGCGGAAAATGCAGCCTTCCGAAAGATGATATCGCACAACAAAGAAAATCCCAAGTTGGAGCAGGTTCACACTTTGCCACCCCAACACCCGCAGAGGCAGCAGTTTTCTCACCACAGAAGAAGTGCATGCTGTCCTGTGCATGGCCCCTTGGCGCACACACGCTTGTGTTTAAATACATGTTTGTGTGTGTGTTTTAAAGGAGCTTTTGTGGAAGCTCCAGATGGAGTCTCTAAATCTGTGGTTTAACCTCAAACACTGTCAGGCTGGGAATTCTCTCCATCAAAAGAGAAATGGTCATTAAGATTTTCAGAAGAAAACCACAAAGATGGAATAAATAAAAGGAACAGTAGGAAGGCATGATGAAGATGAATCACAGAAAAGAACAGAGAAAGATGAGACCCATGGCAGATGGGTCAGAAAGTCAAATGATCGATGACAGAAAGTCAGATATCCTGAAAGAAAAAGAGATAAATAAAGAGACAGAGTGAGACAAAGGGTGATGATTTTTGTTTCTAACCTATGTAGTTCAAGAAAACAGAACACCACTCTAGATTTTTAGCACATCTTCAAAGGTTTTCACCTACTGCAGGGTCCAGGATTCTGAAACAACCTGTATTTAAAGAAAACGTTTCTGAGAATTTTAAAATCAGGAACTGTGTACTGTTATGACATGAAGTAAAGTAGACTAAAGATGTGTGCGCTATTTAGGTCACTAATCTAATGCGCACATCTGTGACATTGACTGTTAAGTCCTTTGTACCAAAAATCTAATTTCTTTGTTTCCATTGAAGCGCACAAGATGTTCTTTGGAACGTTCTCAAGTCATGCTGGAAGAACAAAGATAATCTGGGAAACAAACATACCAAGCATACCAGATACTATCAATATTTACATTTTCACTTAATTTTTTATGCTGATAATATTATCTGTAGTGTAGAAAAATGTAAAAAAAAAACTATTTCCACTGGCACATGTACATGGCAGTTTTTTTTTTTTTTACAAAAGACACAAAGAAATACACAAGGGTGTATCAAGTTACTGGTGCTACTAAAGGCATTTACCATCAGGAAAAACTATTTAAAAGCTCTTGTTGAGCTTAAAATGTTCAAAACTGACATCCGCTACAGAGACAACAGTCACAAGAAATCAAGAGAAGTGGTCGAAGTTGGTTAGATACAGGAAGTGGAGATAAAGTACACAGCATGTTCTGTAATCTGGATGAGGCTTCACACTGCCAATTTCACGCATGCAGGACCTCAAAAGATGATCCCATTTTTTCATGAACCTTTTTTCGGAAGCAGGCTGAAATTAGCACCTAACCCTCAGGTTCTGAAGAAAGAACATGTCACAGATCAGTCAACACACAGACACCATGAGTGTGAGAGAGAGAGCAGGAAAGCAGAGGTGGAGATGTTGTGTCTAATGAGAATAGAGAGATGACTTTTTTTTATTATTTTGTGTATTGAGATTCTTGATTTAGGTGGTACATCCCATAATCTCCCTCTGCATCAGTCTCATTATCTCTGTCTCTGTAACAGCGCTGACCCCTTATCTAAGCAAAAATAAGATATTAAACTTCAGAAAATAACTATGTCTGACTGAATGAAAAAGAGCTTATGGCTTAAGGAAGAACAAGAAAAAACTTATCTGATGCGGATTTCAAAAGGTATGCGAAGCAAATCAGTGGCATATGAATATCTTAGAACTGCCTTTCAACTGTTTTGTCTCTTTAAGGTGGGTTGAACAAATACAACCACACTGATGCAATTATTTACTTAATATAATAAAACATTTTTATTTTAGTCGATAGTGTAGCATGGGCAAAAGGATGCAAACCTTCCATTTATGAAAGATTGCTATAAAATGATCCATTGCTAAGGGCACAGTCCGAATCATGCACATTGACTTCCTCACATAAATCAAAATCCAGAGCTCTAAAAAAACCTTCTAGGACATTTATTTTGCTATAGACTATTAGGGGAGCATATTAGGTGGTGTGTGTCTTGCTTGGTTACGCAGTGTTTGTGTATGACTCTTCAGGAAGATGTAAGATTTAATGTTACAGTTTAACTTTCTTATCTGTCCCAATTCTCTCCTGTATACACAGTCAGCTAACATACAGTATACAGTCATGTACTGAGACTCCCAAATGTACTTGAACAGTAAAGACACATATAAAAATGTATGTCATAGCAAGAGATTGCTGATTAAATATGAATGCAAATAGCACTGATTTGGAAGGTGCTGTGTAATGTTACGGATGTTAAATATTTTTTCTCAGTTTATGCAGAGGCAACCGTAAGTAAATATATATAATAGCAGATGAGGGCAGTATTCAGGAAACTCTATGAAAACAGTAATTAATTTTACATCTGTTTGTTGAGACTGGTGGTGCAGAAAACAACACATTTGACATTTGAAAACAAAAGTTTTACTTTTCAAGTAAATTCTTTGCAAACAAAGTATTTGTTATAATAGGTTAGGATTTAAAATAACAGTTAAAAATTCAAATACAAACGCTGGACAGTTATTGGTTGTCAAACTAAGTGGAACGTGCCTTGGTTAATGTGATGAACTGAACCTGTTGTTACTCTGCTAGAACTGAACCTGGGTACAATTCAGAGAAACTGATTGACTTTATCTAAAATTACCTATTAATAATTTGCTATGCAATGCAAAATTTAAGTGTGGCATTGCACAAACACTTTTGAGGGGCCACTACTTAAACGCCAATGCGCTTATATTGAGATGTCTATACAGTGCATATACAGACTGTATAAAATGTTTTGTTAATCCAACTCAATCTTAACATTTTGCTGATCTTAAAGAAGCTAATTTAACTCCTTTATCTTACTTATTCCTATTTCCATGTACTATTCCTGTACCATGTAGACAAAGGCAGATAACTTAAACTAGAACACAGGAGGACAGAAATGTAGCTCCACTTCTCAGAGGTCATGAAGACTTGGAAAGTCATGTACACTAGAAAGCACTGGCAGACGCAGAGAGACATTTCATATCATCAAGAAATTAGTTGACAAATAATGTGTTCAGTATGGCCAAGACAATGTTGAAAAATTAATCACGAATCAAATCAGGTTAAATTGTATTTGAATGTATAAGGGAAAGCTTGTATTTTTAAATGCTGTAACTGATTGCGGGTGAAGCCGCATCTCTGTGGGCAGGATCTACCCACAAGTCTTGTCTGAATGAAAGACTTGAAAGATTTGTGCACTTTTCTTGTGTTGTTCTCCACTGCTTAACCTCACTCCTTTACCAGCTGCCATGGCAGGGAAACACTGTGGGCGTGGCCAAATGCATACTCCAAACGAGAGTGACCAATTGAAACAGGTCTTTGCATGCAGGCAGATCCCGCCCACAGAGATGTGGTTTCACTTGCAAGCAGAACTTTTCTACCCCAAAGCAAAAGTTATAGACCAGCAAAAATGAGGGCAGAACAGAGAGCAAAACGTATGGGTATGTGATAAAAAGTGTGGGAACTGCACAAAGAAAAATTTGCTTTGAGTTTGATTAAATAATAAGGAACTCCTCACTTTTATTGATAAGACAGTAAAGAAAAGAAAATTATTGGGAGGAACAGGAAAAATCTACATGCGCATAACCCCACTAAAACATATTTTTAATCTTCACATTTCTTATGACAAAACTAAAAATTTGTGTCTCTGAACCAGCCTATTCATTTCATTGCAAGTTTTCCAAAAGTTCCGGGCTCATTTAATAGAAACATTTACATTCTAAGCCAAAACTCTGTTAAACAGCGGTAAGAAAGTACATGGAGTCGCCCAACGGGCAGAATGACAAAGGTCTGAAGGATCAAATCTCCATGAAAGAAAGAAGGCCAGTAGTCAGGCATTCACAGATACAACTAAGTCAGGTGGACCAGGAAAAGTGTTGCTGAAGACCGGGCACATATTTGAAAGAGAAATGGAAAAAGACAGACAGAGAGAGAATATGACTAGCTGAAGGGGATTTCTCTTTGAGAACTGAGCTCAACACTTCTCCCCTCACAGAAATTAGCTTGAGGCGTCACACAAGCACATCAAACCCGAATCAACTTTCACGAACAATGCGGGCCAAAGGAAACACACACCAAGTACTTTCATCTGTCCTCTGCAATACAGTGAAGCGGTAACAATAAATCACAGCTGGAGGAACATACACATCCGCGCGCACTGCTGAGAACAAACGGAAGAGCCGCCCGTTTCATCTGCTATGCTGGTGGCCGCAAAATGTTAACATACTCCTGAATACTCACATATTCACAGCATGAAAATAAAACTTTCAGGAGCTTGTGAATAAGGAGAAATGTTAAAATTACGACAAAGGTTTTCATCACATTTCATCAGAAAACTTCATCAGCGGTCTGGCAATAAATAACAATCGTGTGAGCATCCCTCATAGATCTGAGTGTGTCTGATGATATAAATAGGCCCAAGGTAGAAGAGGAATACTGAAGATAATACACTGCATACATTGTGCTAAATTATTTAGGGGAAACCAAAGATGTCACATTTACTCCAGTGAATATTTTAATATACAATACCTTGAGTCAACAACCAGGTATTGTTGGGTCAACAACCAGGTATTGTTGGGTCAACAACCAGGTATTGTTGGGTCAACAACCAGGTATTGTTGGGTCAACAACCAGTATTGTTGGGTCAACAACGGTATTGTTGGGTCAACAACCGGTATTGTTGGGTCAACACCAGTGTTGGGTCAACAACCAGGTATTGTTGGGTCAACAACCAGGTATTGTTGGGTCAACAACCAGGTATTGTTGGGTCAACAACCAGGTATTGTTGGGTCAACAACCAGGTATTGTTGGGTCAACAACCAGGTATTGTTGGGTCAACAGCCATTTTTTTCAGCCTGGATGAAAAAATGGCATCTTTAGCTCAACCCCAGCAAGACAGAACTTCTGATAATACCGGCCAACCAATCATTAGAACACAACTCCACAGCTGAACTTGGATCATCCACTCTTACACCCACTCTGTCCATTAGGTCCATTGGGGTGGTGTTTGATGACCAGCTGAAATTCACTCCACATGTTGCAACAATCTCTCGGTCATGCAAGTATGTGCTTTACAATATCAGGAAAATCAGAACCTTCCTGTCCAAGCATGCAACGCAGCTCCTAGTCCAAGCACTTGTAATATCAAGGCTATCAAGGACTACCGCAATGCCCTTCTGGCTGGCCTTCCAGCCAATGCTACCAAATCCCCGGCAAATGATCCAGAATGCTGTAGCACATCTGGTCTCCAATCAACCAAAAACAGCCCATGTCACACCCCTCCTGACCTTACTCCACTGGCTACCTGTAGCCTCCCACATCAAATTTAAATCTCTTACGCTTGCCTTTAGGACAGAAACTGGAAACTCTCCCTCCTACCTCAACTCACTCCTCCAGACATATATTCCCTCCCACCAGCTATGGTCAGTTAATGAGCGACGTCTGATTTTTCCCCCACAACGAGGCACCAAATCAATCTATTAAACTTTCACCTGTTCTGTTCCTTTGTGGTGGAATGTTCTCCCAGCCTTCACCCGATCTACTGAGACTATCACAACCTTCAAAAAACAACTCAAAACAAGTCACCTTCAAAACAAGATGAACTTCTTGTCTCTAGTTCATCTTGTCTCTAGTAGCAGAATACAATATCTGCTTGTAAATGTAGCTTTGTAGATCTGGCTTGTCACCTCGCACGGCAAAATGTTCAATGCTCTCGTCCTTTGTAAGTCGCTTTGGATAAAAGCATCTGCTAAATGACTAAATGTAAATGTAACTATTGTACATTGAGGCTATTCACTGGTTGTAATGTTTAGTCCATACGTGAAACAAAGACTGAATCTATATGCAGTCTGAAAGCTGATTTAATGAATCAAAACAAGAGCATAAGCCATAGCATGGGTAATGACCGTTAACATATCCACGACACAAAATACATACACTCAATAACCAACAAAAGATGGGGCAAACACAGGGGTATAAATACACAGACTAATCAGGGAGAACAAAGAACACCTGGACACAATCAGGGTAGGGTGACACTACTATTATCCAAAGTCGGTTGAATAATAACATACATATGCCACAATTTACATGCCACAATGTTCTTTTAACATACTTTGCATGAGTTATAAATGATGAAAATGAATCTGTCTGTATGAAACCTATACAGACAGAACCAATACATAAAGAAACTTCATAAAAAAAACTTCACATCTCTAATCTTGAGAATATGTTTCTTTTGTGGGAAATGTTCTCCTGTAACATTCCATTGCACTGTGCTTTATGTCTATATGGCATTTCTTAACTGACCTACTGTCATACTAAACAGCTTCAAATGTGAGCTGAGGAAGAGGGGAAAGATTTAGTGACAGAGAGAGTGTGCAAAGACACAGGCAGTTGACAGAAATGCAAAAGCCTTCCAGTTTTATCTAAGCATTCGGCAGATATTTGTGTGCATTCATGCATATTTGCTCATGCTCTGAGAGTTTGCACAAGTCTTTATGTGTTTGCATATGCATATGTGTGTTTTTACACATTCAGGCAGCATGGATTAAAATGACAGCCTGGTGCTTAGTGTAAATATCTGGATTAAGTGTTAAACAATTACGTATCCCCCCATGTGAGACAAACAAACAGAAACTTCTCATAGACATAACCAGCCATACACATGTATAATGCACACCTTACCATACAATGTTGAGCTGTCTGTCATAGTGATACTGTCTCTATTTCCTGCTCTCTAACACACACACACACTGCTGGGGCACATTGGCAGTTGAGTGTCAAGAGCTGCCACTTCAATACAAGCTGTATGTATTTCTGTGTGCATATGTATGTATATGTGTATATGTATTTATGTGTGTGTCAAAAAAAATAAGGAAGAAAGAAAACAGATTGTGGCTTGTGTGGCAAGTTTGTTTCTTTTAGTTTGTGATTACAGCAATGCTGCAAGACAAGACGAATGCAGATTGCAAATGCCGAACACAGGTGTGCAGCCCACAGGTCTGAGAAAGTTTGTGTTTAGATCGAAGTTGATAGGTGAGGTCATTCTGAAAGACTTACTTACCTAATTAGACATGCCCCCTCTTTCGAAAAACCCCACCCACCCCTTGCCCAAATATGGTATTACAACTTAATAGTCAAAGATCATCTCAGTGGCAAAAACAAAACTATCAAAAACAACACTAGCAAACTAGCTTTCTCGCAAGACAAACAACTGACAACTGCTTAATTTGACTTTAAACTTGAATGATTCTGTTCAACTACCACACACTCAACTTCCTGCTTGCCATATATGGACTTCCCTGTGAACTTAAAAAATAATTGACAGGCAGAAAGAGCCTCACAGCCTTTTGATTGGCTAAACAATTGCTGTTCAACTGTTGTAGACTGTGTGTTTATATAAGCATGTGTGATTTAGCATAGGGTGTGCAAAGGTGCAGATCTGGAACTAGCAGCATGGGATAATGTAGTATGGCAGAACAGGGCTATAGGCTTCCCTCAGGGAACAGTGTTTTTTTCTCATACCAGTGTAAATTACGAACAAGAAAAATTGTTCTTTTTTATTGACTATTGATGGAACAACACAACTTATGAGAAAATAAAAAACAGGCTAAAAGAAGCTTGTTTAGATAAAAAATCATGTAAATAAATGGTCAGTGGGGGGCCCTTTTACCTCAGCACAGCAAAAATGGCCCCTGGGCAGGGTATAATGATGTAGTGTAGATAAAGTACAGGAGCAATATAGGGCCACATTTGTTACTGAGTACTGTACAAATACTGTATTTGTACAGTAGCTTATTGCTAAACTGTATTGTTTACGCATATTACACAAATAAATCTCCATTGTGATTGGAGAAGTCAATGTAAGACCATTTGCACATCCTTTGCAACAAATCCTGTCCCTTAGTTATGAAAAGAACAATTTGCTGCAGTACAGGCAAACTCTAAACTCTGTGATTAGCTATAATGTAGAAACCGAGCTCATGTAGATGTGTGTTCATACAATGCTCACAAATAATGAGGTATGCAAATAATAAGGGTATGCTTTTTAAGCACACCAGTCAACACCCCCATACCATATTTCACAGAATGTAATTTGAACATGGAAATATGTCCTGACACGCATGTTAACCAGTGGCACAGGAGTCTTGAGAAACCAATACTGAATAAGCTTAAAATCAGATGAGGATTGTAACTACTACAAAGGACTTTTCCACTAAATATAAACTTAATATGACTTAATGTTTCTCACAGAGTTATTGTATGGCTTTAGTAGACATGAAATATCTGCTGGCTATGAGCTGTAAAATTAGTTATGGGTGATATTAATAAATCATATGTCTACATAGTTACTGATATCATATAATCAGAAAATATGGCAGTAGAAAATATGGCAAAATAAGTTTTTAACCTGAATGTTACAAATTTGTAAGGATCATGACATTGTGAATGGATTTTGCATTTGTCTTTAATAACCTATGTCTATAATGGTATTTTAAGTTAGATCATGCACCTGTATTCCATTCTTCTTACTGTTGCTGTTGAAATTGTGGAGAATGGAGAAACTTTCATCTTAATCTCTTTCTCAGTCAAGGAAACTTGTCTCTGGTTCTTCGATTATAGGTTTCTGTGTTAGATCAAACTGTGTTTCCCAACAAAATGATATCAGAAAGTTTTATTTTTGTATTCATTGTACTTTTAAGGATTCTTAAGTCATTAAAAACCAGGAGAAAGTGCTAAGCAAGACAGTATGAATCCAAAAATCTTTTGTAGTCTTTTATAGCCTACTGCATTTTGACATCAGACATGTTGATAGAAAACAACATCTTGTTTCTAGCTGGAAGTTACAGCATCTTAGATATTTTTTTGTGTAAGGTAAACAAAATGAG